>OZ022583.1:19740804-20108304 GCA_963669155.1 Arbacia lixula | reverse complement strand
GAACGAAAGATGTGATATTTGTATTATTGCAAATACGTGTGATAGGTTGCTCAATATCTGATATATCGTTGAGCCGACGGGTTCAAGAGAACGTGCCTTCGAGTGGTCTGCTCCTCTCTGTAGCACTGCCGGATATTAGCATGTGGTGAAATGGAAACACCTTCACGTTAAACAATTAGCAGTTTAGTCACGTTTCGCACAATGTGATGAGAAGGACTAAACACGCATGTAGATGTCTCTGATATCATGGTCGTGCCAGGTATTCAATTTTAGTGATAATGTACATGGCGTTATGAAATAGGCATGTGTATTTATCTCAGGCAGGAGATGTAGTGTGATCATCAGTTTTAAGTTTCTACGTGTCGAGAGCGGGGTATTCTAAGCACGTTGCATTGAATAACTTTAATTTGTTGTCACATTCTACGGTCATAGCAAACATTGCCTCACATACTTTATCAATTATTTATTAAGGTGCGTTTTGTCGTATTTTACACTAGTTATTCACTAAACTGTGTATACATTCTGATATCTAAACAAAAATGAATGAAAAAAATCTCTGTAAATTCCAGTTAATTGGTATCACACTCTTGTAATGCACCATAGGAGGTTTCTACAAATTGCATACATTAATGCCAATACACAGACTAAACAACACTCAGGTGGAGAGAGAGAGGAAAGTGGACATTTCAGATTTTGACCCAGAATTTGTAGAATTTCGACTATAACATTTTGTGGTTCATTATGTTTTATGTTTTATCAAACCGTAATTCAATGGAGCTGTATCAGATAACTTGAAAAGTGCAAAGGCAAGGTCTACTTACAAATGAAATGAACGATACCGCAAGTGATCGACATTTTTCAGTAATTGGTCACATTGCCAAGTCAATCGAAAGATTCATATATCCCCCCCCCCCCTAAAAAAATGTAATAGGTATTGATAAATGTTTGTTCATATCGAACCATTTCAATCAATCGAATCGTTGATGAATGATCGCAGCTCTCATGGAATAAACAATGAGTATTGCTGCATGTTTCTGTAATATAAATATATATATATGTGTGTGTGTGTGTTTTTTTTTGATGCATGAGGTATTTCTTTTGAAACCTAAAAATTATTCTGTCAAAACTATTGAACGTAAATGGTTTTATATGTGTAAGAAAACATGCTGTTTTGGTTGGACTTGTATAATTTGTCATAGGTTTAAGATGTTCACGTACGTTTGCTTCAAGAAAGAGGCCAGGATGAATTATAAGCACTTGCATTGATTATAAGTTATACGTTTACTGTGTTCTAACTCTGCTACACCTGTCAATGGCTTTCAACCTACAGTATGACAACAAACAAGTAATTAAATGTCTACATAAAATATCATCCAAATTGCCTACTTTTTTCTTGAAGGCTTCGAAGTACAATCAACGTGCTTGAAATGAGAAAACGCTTAAATAATTCAGTAACACTAGCTGTTTATTCAGAATTGATCAATATCGTTCGCCACTACAAATATAAACACGATATTGCTTTCTCGTCCACATCATGATTTTCCTCTGTTTCCAATATGTATTGATAATATAACTGATATATCCATCCTGTCTCTACTTGACAGTAATTTAATTAACAAAAGCCTGATCACGTGCAGCCTTTTCAAGTGGGATAAACAGGATGACGTGTGATCGATCAGAATGAAAATGGAAGGATTTCAATGTATTCTAGAACCGCACTGACTGACCATGACAGTCGTGCAATTTAAGTGTCAGTCACGCTATCAACCCGTGAAGCGTCCGTTTTCTGGAGATTTGTATTGATTATTTCGTAATGATGAAATGTCAGAAAAACACTTTGATAATATCTAGCTCCTCGATAAAAACTATTTACTTTGTAAGTCGTGGGGCTTGTATCAAGAGTCGGGCACTATTTGGCCTCGTCGGTGAATACGTACTGGAAATTATTTTGTTGTGAAAGAAGAGGAACGTTTTGCAACTGGAGAGTATGGGCATACTTTGGCTTAGTGCGCTATCATACTGAAATCCAAGGAGGGTATTTCCTGACCTTGACAATGGATGCTTCGAGTAATTTATCAATGAACGCGTTGAATGAGTTCCATGGTGCCCAGCAGTACATATTTCTCATTAACTTCGTACATCTCCTTCTAGCAGTGTTGTGCAACTCTTTCACTGGCCTTGTACTCCGGCGTCGCGATTGCGGATTGGAGGGTCCGACCAATGTGATCTGCCACGCGTTGTTGTTCTCCGACACGACATGCATTGTGATCATCGTGATTAATACGGTATTACGAGTATTCTATTTAGATCAGACAGAGTCTATGATCGCCGTATGCTCCATTTCTGTGTTAGCCGGGAGTTTCGCCTATAAGCTGTCCATTTCATACATGACCATCCTTAGTTTGGATCGAATGGCACAAGTGTGGCGACCTTTCTCCTACCTTGCACTCGCCACTGATAGGCGAGCTGTTGCCATTGTCATTCTTGTAACATTGTTAGTTGTTGTTGACTATGTGTCATTGGCCCTAACCTGGAGATCAAATAGTATGCTAACAGATTATTGCCAGAGTGGATCTGTTGTATGGAACAAACCTTTATGGACCTTCCGAACATTCGCTCTTATAGTCGTGGCTGTTTTTATTACCAGCGTTTCTCATTGCGCCACATTATTTATTGCTCTGAGTAAGATTCGAGAAGAGAAGAAGCTTCGTCCAGCCAGAATCTCTGATGAACGTGGACCGGAAGAGCTGCAGCGAGGCCAACCACATCTTGGTGCCCAGCTTGCCAGGGTGAGACCAGGGTCGCAGGTACTGAAGAGCTTTCGGACGGTTCTGATCCTTGTCGCTGCTACCTACGTGTCCTTCCTTCCGACGATGACGCTGATAGCCCTAGAACGAACCGTCGAAAGCAACATTCCACAGTGGGCCTTTCTTTTGGCAGAGTCCACAATGGTTACAAGCACTTGGTAGAATGGATTCATCTTCATGTTAAGCAATAAGAAGTTTCGTCGAGCTACGCAGCTTATGATGAATAGTGCTACGAATCTGTGTAGGTCGCATTTAATGTCAGTTTACCATTGCCATAATTGTCAGAGCTCAGCTGTATCACCGTCAGTAGAATGAATAGCAAACAGTAACAATTGTAACTGCCCTTATCTAAAACGGCACGGCTATGTCGAGTCCTAGCAATTGCTTATTTTTGAAACCGAATGTATTTCTACAAAATCTCCGCATAAAATGTCAATATCCCTTGCAAGCTACAATCGAGTTGAATTGCAACTCCTTTGCTAGACGGATTTAAAGATTGATACAATCCTGTGTGTAGGACAAGGAGAATTTCCTAAACAAACCACACCGCAAAACTTAGTTTGATTCTAACAAATGGTTTCACTAAATCTTAAAAAAAAAAATCGAAGTGAGGGGGGGGGGGTTGTAATTGATCCGATCAATTTTAAGGGACATGAAGTTGATTGGGTTTTGGTTGATGACACATACCTTGCATTAACAATTCAAAATGGTAATGTTTTGTACATGTATTTGTGAGGTGTTGGGGTAACGTGTTATTTGCTTTACAACTATCAATTCATGTATAGGAGAACAAAGAAACATATTTGTGAAGAATGAATTCTAGGAGGAACTTATATTAAGTTATATTATCCAGGTTATTCTAGTATTGATTGCCGATTGGTTGAATGCGGTCACGTGTCAGCAAAACAAATCTTTATGCTGCCCGTTGACGTCATTTTGCCAGTGAACATAACCATGTTAACGCCGATACTAGTGTTATGTTTCCCTATGGAATCATTTTGCACGCTAGCGAACGCGCTGATAGACGCGCTGCGTTCATCCCTTGTTATCCGGTCTGAACCAGGCGTATTCTACCGGCCGAGCATGTGTGTGTATTTAACCTCACAGCCACATGCAGTGGGCCTACCGACGCGAGTTGGAGTGACTTTATTCCGACACATTTTACTAGCATATGTTAGACTACATGTTCGATAGACTTACCTGAATAATAGGCCTATAGCAGACGTTGGCTGTGTTGTCGTTAACATCACAAAATGCTCAAACCTCGGATTTTTGCACTGATCCTTCGCCTCAGTCCCTCGCCTGTAGCTCGTGACCTTTCTACGTTCCCTCAGCGCAGTGCAAATCCCCTAGGTATGAACATTCTGTGATGTTTCCTCCAGCGGCAGCCAACATGTATATAATATTGCATCTAACGTGGAGCATCCAACGTGGGATGAGAAGGGGCGGGGGGGGGGGGGAGGTTTGCCTGATAAGCCTTTCCTACCTCATCGCCTTTACCTTCTTCATTACCCCCTTATACGAGCCACGTGTGTTTATTTCCACAAGTACTGCACACAAATCTCATAGAGATGTATTCGTCTAGTACAAGAAGTGTTAAACCACAGTGATCTCATCAGTATGACCTTGACAGGATGTGCCATCAGACCCGAGATGGCGAATGATTAACAGCGTTGCTTATTATTGTGCAAATCGGGCTAAATATGTATGCATTTTGAAATGTGACATGTAATAAACGCCATAAGGATGGTGACAGTTGGGTATTTGCGCGGAGTTGATGGCTCATGAAGACAGACAGTAGGAAGAAGACAAACTAGACTAAGGCTCGACTCTTTATAATAAAATCTGGGTACAGAAACCAATATTGCAGATGCCAATTACAAGGTTTAGACTGTATTTGATCTTCCTTTTCTAATAAGTCAAGCTTGATATGTTTATCCAAAATCGAGAGAGAGAGAGAGAGACAGAGTGAGAAGGGGAAATAGAGAGTTAGAGAGATATAACAATGGCGATATCACAGCCATGTACAAATGCCCTTCCTCAGCTACAATATAAATTGGGTGGATTGTATTATTAAAGATTACTTGTCAAAAGTCAGGTGTACCTCAAATGCTATAGCTCATTAACGACACACCCCTCCCACTCTCTCGGCTGTCTCTTCCTCCACCGACTGCTCCTCTGCAAGTCCACTTACCACTCGTGATATCGTGTATATTCAGATCACAACCGAACATGCATCATTGGCTTATCCCCACTTTACCGCAACTGAATGTTCATTGAGCAGCTATAGACGGTCAATGCTGTTAGCAACTCTTTGGTCTTTATACACATTTTTTACTAACTTTTATATACAAATCTTGACAGGTGAACAATGACCAATATTACAGAAAGTGTTCCTATCTTTACCTCTTTTAATGATTCCTTTTTATATCTTTACATTGGACATTTCATACTCGGGGCGCTAGTAAATTCATTGACTTTCCGCGTCCTTATTCTTGGAGATTGTGGTTTTGAGGGTGCCACAAATCTGGTCTGTAGAGTCCTTCTCGTCGTGGACTCGCTTTCGTTAATCTGCTGCGTAGCCATCACTGCTTTCGACAAAGCAATGTCATTCTACAATGCGGAGAAGCATAAAGTGTTGAGCTTTGGAGTATGCTTGTGGTACGTAGTTCTCATGTTAACGACATGGACGCTGTCGTTCGTCTACATGAGCCTGCTGAGTCTGGACCGACTGTTTCAGGTGTGGAAGCCCTTCCTGTACGCAGTCAACGTGACCGAGAGGCGAGCAAAGTTAGTCATCTTGGTGGTGACGCTAATCGTCTTAGGTCACTCCTCGGGCATCGCTGCGACATGGCGTCACAATACCATGATAACGTATTTCTGTGCGGATAAACGCAACGGTTCCAGGATGAATGAATGGGCGTTCTTAACACATTTGCCTCTGATAATTGCTGCGGTGATCATCGCGACATCGAATATAATGACGTTGGCGGTGGCGTGCCAAAAAATTAAGGAGGAGCGGCGACTTCACAAGCGAGTCATGCCCCTGAATATTTGTAACCGTCGTGATACTGGCAACCAGAAAGCAATTGATGTGCCAGGATGGTGCAATAACCGCGAAATGAAAAGCGTGCGAACTGTCCTGATCATCGTAGTAGCCACAATTGTGGCGTTTTCACCGAAGAACATTGTCATAGCGCTCTATGGAACGTTATCCTCTGAGCAAGCTAAGTGGGTCGGTATTGCTGCAGAAAATGTGAGCACTTGGAGCTTGTGGTGGAATGGTTTTATCTTCATGTTGACCAACAGACAGTTTCGCGCAGCGGCTCGACGAGAGATTGGGAAGATCAAAGAGCGTTTCAGTTTCAACAAATATAATTGATATCCGAACACCTAGAACACTTGGAGTTGACCATATGCTATATGAACACGGACTCTACACTTGCAACAAATACGCGCCTCGTTGTTGTTAACAAGATGTGATCACCTCACTCCAGCAGTTGTCTTTTTGCTCTAGTGTGGATCTCCTTCGAGGCACTATATACCTTGGCGCAAACCTGCCAGGGTGGTGCCAGTTAGACGGGACGGTCGTGTCGACTCAAGTTAAAGGAATAGTTCACCCAGAAGTTAAGTTGGTTTCTGTTAAGTATTGAATGAAGACTACAGGCTGTAGCTTCAAGGCACCTTGTACGCATGCGCGAGAGAGTTCAAACATGGCGTTTATTAAACCAGACACTACTTAAGATCTCTGTGCAGATTATCTCATTATTATGTTGTCCACAAGAGAACTCATAACATAAGAACATAACATTTTGGCGACGAGGATGGGATACATCAAAATGAGATTAATTAGGAATTTCTGTCCAGTGACTAAACTGCACTTCGGACAACTTTGGAAGTTGACCGCGGACATTGGATCATCAGCCGCTGAGCAGCCATAGCTTAGCACACACGGTCAACACCACAGCCCGCACAGAGAACGCAATGCAATGGTAAACACACTGCAAGCCAGCAGTATTACGCACGTCCACTGTGGATGGAGCACTCGCAGCCGCAAGCCCAGTCACGGAGATCTGGTATAAACAGCACAGTGCCAGAACCAAGCCTCAGCCATTGCATCGATAGTTCGCACGTTACGAAATGGACGCTATGCCGTACGTGCATGAGTAAGTGAATAACGCCAGTTAAAGTCACTCAAATTCAAAAGACGCTTTGCTGTAAAAGAAAAGGGCTAATTATCATACTTGTGAAGTGAGAGAGGCTCGTTTTAATATGAACGCTTTGCTGTAGCCTCCCACTGACATATCGATGGTAATCGATGCATAGTTTCTAGACTAAGCCAAGTCTAGACCAGCCTAAACGGGGCCTAAGTTTAAGGACGCTTCGCTGATACCTCGAAGTTAATGATTTTCACGCCAACAAAATTATGACGGGTGAGAGAAGCTAAATCATTAAATGGACGCTTCGCAGAAGCCTCACGCCGTTCATGCCTAGCCCTTGTTCATGTTGTTGAGACCTAGACTAGAAAGTCTAAGACGCGTCTGCAGCTCATGAATAGCCCCGCCTGTCGTTGATGTTCTACATCTTTACTTTATTGGAGCCGACTTCACGCCGAAGTCTTCACGCCAGCAAACCGAGCAGCAAGTGACAGTGTGAATTTTGTACACAAGCCTAGGATCAAGCGGAGGATCCAGCATCGGGTTTCAGCCAAGCCCAGCCAAGCAACAAGTCCAGTTCCAAGTCGACAAGAAAGGACGAAGTTGTAGCGCCCAGCCTATCAGCAAGCCCAAGCCCAAGCCCAATGAAATAAATAAAGACACAAACATATGGACAAAGACTTTAATCATTTGGACTTATGAACTGTACTCTAAGTTGATGAATGCAAGAAGGACTAAAGTTAGTCCAGGTCCAGTTTGCGAAATTTATTAATGTTGTAGATGTGTGTGGTCTATATAAATAGCAGACCTAAAGTACAGGTGAATTTATGCATGATACTCATTATGTTCTAACCTTAATAGGTCCAGGTCTTGATAGTCTAAGACTAAGTAATGGTCCCAGACTATCGAGAGTTCCAAGCCACGGATCAATGTCATTGTAAGTAATGTGCCATATGATTATACATTACTCGCTTCGTTGATTGCTGCAGTGTAACAGCATACACTGTTCTTGTATTGGTTCAAGTAGGTCGTTTAGATAGCCCTAGACCCTTCACAGGACCAGGCCCGAGATAAACTAAGCCAAGTTTAAGCCAGTAGGACCAGGTCTAAGCAGTTATAAGACCACATAGCTGGTCCAAGCCTAAGCCAGTAGGACCAGGTCTAAGCAGTTATAAGACCACATAGCTGGTCCAAGCCTAACCAAGTAGGACTAGGTCTAAGCAATTACAGGACCATATGCAAGTCCAAGCCTAAGCAGGTATAAGACCAGCTCAAGGAGTTACAGGTGTAAGCCTAGCAAGTAAAGAGGACCAAATCTTAATACTGATAGGACCAAATTGCAGGTCCAGGTCCAAGCAGTTCTAGGATAAGATAGGTCTGAGTTGGTCCAAGACTTCGTAATTAGGAACAGATCTATACAGGTAGGACCAAACCCCTTTTGTTGCTATTCTGTTGAATAGTTACAGCCTTACACTGTACTATAGTTTAGTGTAGCCCCTCATGAAGAGTTTTCATTGTTGATACAGTATTGGACTACATCTAGTCCAAGCTACATGTACTTTGTGTGTACACATGCAGTTGATGCTTGTATATCTAGCTTTGAGTGTACTGACGCCCATTGTACTTTGTGAGCAAATAAGCTTTGTTCTTTATATGCACAGTCACAGTCAAGTAGTTTGAATTTGTACAATACCAAAACTCAGAAGTATGGCAAGCCATCATATTGGTAATGTTCCCAAATTGGGAGATGGGTACAATTTTGATGAGTGGCTAGAACTGTTAGAAGCATGGTTTGACGCTAACAGTATACAGGATGAGGGAAAAAAGAGAGCAATATTTTTGACGAATTTAGGGAGCAAGAGCTACCACACCCTGCGCGCTCTCTTGCAGCCAAATAAACCTACAGATCAAACATACACAGTATGTAAAGACACGCTGAAATCACACTTCGCACCGAAGCCTACAGAGATAGTGCAGCGATACAGATTTTACATGTGCATCCAAAAACAAGATCAGTCCATACCGCAATTTGTTGCAAATTTGCGCCAGTTAAGTGAAGGATGCAACTTTAAAGAATTGGACAACATGATCAGGGATCGCTTGGTTGTAGGTTGCCGAGATGTCACAATTCAACGAAAACTGTTAAGTGACCCATCACTAACTTTCAAGCATGCACTGGAAACCGCCACAGCCATGGAGGTTGCAAACCAGGATGTTGAAAAGCTCAAAGTATTGAGCAAAGGGACCGAGTCACCTACAGTTCAGAAACTGCAAGGCAGAAGCCAGCATAAACCAAACGTGTCTTCTTCATCGCATCAGAAAATGCATCACAAACAGAAGCAGGACACGAAAGGAAAGCCCAGCTTTAAGAAACAAGATAAACAAGGAGTCCCTGCCTCAAGATGTTGGAGATGTGGTTCCGGTGACCACGCCCCGTCAGCATGCAGATTCAAGAATGAAAAATGCTTTCTATGTTCCGCCATGGGTCATACTCGAAGCCAGTGTGAGAAGATCAAGCAGTACAGATCTAGGAAGAAAGCGGCACACCACCTGGATGGTGATGAGAACGAAGATCTGCCAGATAGTGAACTCAGACACATCAGGGATGGAACTGTAAATAAGATGGCAAGGTACAGTGAACCATTTCAAGCAAGCCTAAAGTTAAATGGAATCCAAGTTGACTTAGAAATTGACACAGGAAGCCCCTGGACGATGATGTCGCAGCAAGAATTCAAGAAACTGGGACACCATGCTGATATGAAGCAAACCAACGTTTCCTTGAGAACATACACAGGCTCTACAGTACCAGTCGTTGGGGAAGCAATGGTAGAAGTCCAGTTCGTTGACAACCAACCACCAAAGAAGTTGCCCCTTCTTGTTGTCGAGAAAGGCGTTGCATTACTTGGCAGAGACTGGATGCAAGCAGCACCTGATGGATTCTTGCAGAATCACCTTAACCTTTCATTGGATGTTTCCAACGCCACAGAAGCTGTACACAAGGTACAAGCTACCTTACAAGATGTGCTAACACAACACAAGCAAGTGTTTGACTGTACAAGAGTTGGTAAACTGGAAGGTTATAAAGCAAAGGTGCATCCTCAGGAAGTTGGAGACAAAGCGCCGTTCTTCAAAGCTGCACCAGTCCCTTATGCAATGCGTCAGAAAATCGACGAAGCCATTGATGAGCTGTTGGACCAAGGTGTACTTGAACCGGTCAAGTATGCTGATTACGCCTGTCCGATAGTGGTGGTGAAGAAGCCAAACGGGAAAGTCCGCATCTGTGGCAATTACAAACTGACGGCCAATAAGGCACTTCAAGTCGAACACTATCCAATCCCTTCGCTCCAGGATATGCTCCAGGACTTGGGTGGAGGTAAGCGATTTAGCAAGCTCGACTTGTCGCATGCTTATCATCAGATAGAGTTGGATGAAATGGCAAGGAGGTACACCACGATCAATACGCATAGAGGTCTTTTTCAGTATACCAGGTTGCCCTTTGGCATCGCAACAGCCCCAGCCCTCTTTCAGAGAGTTATGGAATCTCTTCTAGCTGACATACCAATGTGTCGCCCCTACCTTGACGATATTATCGTAAGCGGGAAGACAGATGATGAGCACATAGCCAACTTGCAAGCTGTACTACATCGTCTTGAGAGTAATGGACTTCGACTGAAAAGGGAAAAGTGTGAGTTCATGATGGACTCAGTGGAGTTCCTGGGCCACAAGCTGGACCATCAAGGAATCAGCCCGCTCGCAGACAAGATCGAAGCCATAAAGAAGACACCAAGACCCCAGAACCAGAGTCAGCTACAAGCATATCTAGGTCTTCTTGGCTACTACAGGAAATTCATACCAAATCTGACAAAGGAGATTGCCCCACTCACAACACTGTTGAAGGCAGAGTACGCTTCAGAGCCAAAGAAGCGTGGAGGTCGGAACAAGCCAGATCCAAAGCTTAGGTGGGGAAGAGACCAAGAACGAGCCTTCCAGAGATCGAAGGAACTTGTCCAGAGCGACACAGTTTTGACGCACTATGACCCAAGCAAGCCGTTATTGTTGCAATGTGATGCAAGCCCCTACGGTCTAGGTGTAGTCATCAGCCATGTTGGACCAGACGGTCTAGAGCAGCCCATTTCCTTCGCCTCGCGTACCCTTTCCAAGAGTGAAGCAAATTATGCTCAATATGAAAAGGAAGGACTCTCAATCATTTTCGGTCTCAAGAAATTTCATAAGTACTTGTACGGACGACGATTTACGATCGTAACAGACCACAAGCCGCTGTTAGGAATATTCGGTGACAGTAAGCCCGCAAGTCCGATGGCCTCTGCACGGTTAGCCAGATGGCACATGATCCTATCAGCATACGAGTACGACATCATACACAAGGAAGGTAAACAGCACCAGAATGCTGACGCCCTGTCACGCCTACCCTTGACAGATGATCAAACAGTGTGGTCGCACCAGAGCCTTTCAGACTTGGATGAGCAGCTTCCAGTTCAAATCAATATGCTTGATATTGACACTAGACCCGTAGAAGCAGATGAGGTCAAGAGATGTACCAAAAGAGATCCTGTTCTCTCAAGAGTGATGGCAAACATCATGAATGGATGGCCAAACCCCAAGAACGTTCCACCAGAGCTCAAAGTCTATGCTCAAAAGAAAGAAGAACTGTCAATTGAGGACGACATAGTACTTTGGGGACATAGAGTGGTCATTCCAGACAACCAGGAAATGAGACAAAGGATCATTGATGAGCTTCATGGGACTCATCCAGGCATTGTCAAGATGAAAGCACTAGCAAGATCCTATGTATGGTGGCCAGGCATTGACAAGAATTTGGAGGAGAAGGTGAAGACCTGCCCAACCTGTCAGGAGCACCAACGCAGCCCACCGCCTGCACCAATACACCCATGGGAATTCCCAGAACGACCCTGGAGTAGGATTCACATCGATTATGCCTACATCGATAACCAGAACGTGCTGATTGTTGTTGACGCCTATACCAAGTGGATAGAAGCTGTCAGAGTAGCCAATGCCACTGCAGCTGCCACAGTCACTGCCATGCGACGCCTCTTCGCAACACATGGTATTCCAGAGACGGTCGTAAGTGACAACGGCACCCAGTTTGTCTCGGAAGAATTCACAAGCTTCCTGTTCAGCAACAATGTAGAGCATGTTCAGACAGCTCCCAAACACCCTGCCAGCAATGGCCTGGCTGAGAGAGCTGTACAAACTGTGAAATGTGGAGTGAAGAAAACCAGTGGAACATCTTTGGAGATGCGCATCCAGGTTTTTCTGATGACCTATCGGATAACTCCTCAAGGAACTACCATGAAAACCCCAAGTGAACTGATGTTCAAAAGGAGGATCAGAAGTAGAATGGACCATGTCCGTCCAAACCTGCACAAGTCTGTTCAGAAACAACAATCTGCAATGAAACGATCAGCAGACAAGCACTCGAAGATGAGACAGTTCAGGTTAAATGACACTGTCCTGGTAAAGAACTTTGCAGCAGGACCTACATGGCTCAGAGGGAAAGTGACCGAAACACTCAATGAGGTCATGTACATAATAGAGCTACAGGATGGTAGAGAGGTACGCCGCCACGTGGATCACATACGACATTACACTCCATCGGGTGAAGATGATCGTTCCAGACAAGAAATGCTGCATCAGGATACCAATCCACAACCAGAGATTTTGACTCGACAGGCACGGTATCCAAGCCAAATAGAAAATCCTATAGCGGTACCTACAACTAGTGAACCCCTGAGCTCAAATACTGAACAATCTAGCACTGATACTGCAATAATATCAGAACCTGCCCAATCAGAGTCATTGAATGACTCTGGAGGAGCTGTTGCTCCAGACATAGTAAATCCTGAGAATGTCATGTCAGGGAGGAGAGTGTCAACTCGGAAGTCAACGACACCCTCAAAGTTCAAGGATTTCATTGTGTATCATTAAAATGCAAACACATAAACAACTACCTATTGATAGTTATATAGGAAAACATGAGATTTTAGGCAAAAGTCATAATTGGTTGATAGTGTTATATTGGATACACAGCCAAGTTAAAGGCTGTATGGTTTAAAGAAAAAAGTGATTACGTAAGCAGTGTTACAAGTATACAATGGTAACTGAATTAAGATTAACAATTATGAGTTGTAAGTGAATTACTACATGACTGAATAGTAATTCATGTTCATTGGTATACATGTATTTAGTTTAAAAAAAAAAAAAAGAAGAAGAAAGAAGGAAATACATTAGGTATGCATTTAACAGATTAGACAAGTGTCTTTAAGTAAAACTTACAATTGAGTGGAAGATAGAAAATAGGATTAAGTTTTACACAGGCAGATAGAAATACAGTTTAATCGGTTGAGAAGGACACTAAGAATGACACATTCACAAAGTGTTATATTGTTGAAGCTTGTTTATTAGAGTTAAATGAATAGGAAACAACTGTTGCACTGAATTATACATAAGTCTGAGATTGGTTACAATTGTCAGTCAAGGTATAGAATTACAGCCACATTATATGAGTTGTGATCACTATTAATTGAAGAAGTGTATACTCATTTGATGAAGGTACAATAATTAGGCAAATTCATTTTATAGCATGATACAGTGCATATTAACGGTTTAATTTGCTACAGCTGAATTAAGGTTTTGTAAGAATTGCTCAGCTTGAAACTTCAATATAAGTGTGAAGCTTGCAATTGAATTTAAAGTGGTTACAGAATAGTTGTGTTAGAGGATAACATTACAATTACAGCCATATGAGAAAACAGAATATGTAAACTCCAGCCAATTGATAGTTTACCGGTGTAACAAAATGAGAAGTTATTTGTAAATAGCCACAAGGTTAAAATGGTTTTGATGATTTAACCAAATAAATTGTTATGTAAGGTTTTGCCTATTACAATAGTTACATAAGGATAATTGTAATTTGCATGCAGTGTTCTTGTTTTAACATGCATTACTTTGGTAGTGTAAATGGCTAATTTTAGAGCAGTATAATTTAGCAGAGCGTGCTCCCAATTAAAGGGGGAGGAATGTTAAGTATTGAATGAAGACTACAGGCTGTAGCTTCAAGGCACCTTGTACGCATGCGCGAGAGAGTTCAAACATGGCGTTTATTAAACCAGACACTACTTAAGATCTCTGTGCAGATTATCTCATTATTATGTTGTCCACAAGAGAACTCATAACATAAGAACATAACAGTTTCAATAAAAGCAGGCCGGAACATACAAATGAAGGTTTTACGAAAATTGGTAAAAAGATAAGAAAGCTATGGTTGTTTTAAGTTTTGATTTTGTGACGTCACTTGCGAGCTAGCTGCTCTCCCATATGTTGTGTGCTTTTTTTCCATAAATTGTTTTTTTTTCTGTTCTTTGATGAAGAAATACATAATTTTTATAGCGGTATGTGTGTAACAATACGTGTTTGATTATATTTCTAACGCACATGTGAAATGGTAAATATGTTATTGAGAAAAGTGACCTTCAAACAAAAATTGTACAGGGCATGGGAGAGCACCTCGCACATGACGTCACAAAATCAAAAATCAAAAATCAAATAACTTTCTTTTCCTTTGACCGATTTTCGTCACACCGTCACTAATATTTTTCTTTCATGGCTCTGCTTTCATTAAGACCAAGTTAACTTAATGGTGAACTTCCCCTTTAAAGAAAGTACCATCAGCTACTACCAGATTATCAGCGAAAGCTGAAATGTATGCATGTTTAAGAATATGCATAACCTATTGCAAAATCTAGGTGGACACAACACAGGCATCATATTGTTAAACACCCTTCTCTGAATTGAAACCCATTACCATTGAGAACCATCGTCTTAACTTGACCTATTCTGTGTTAGATAAACTTTGTTCTATGGGAAGTGTGTGAATTACTTGTGGAAGAAGTCACATGTGACATTCAAAATTCAGTTCATTGAACTGCAGATCAATCTCGTGGTACTGGACTTCAGGGCCATCGTTCATGAAACCTCACTATAGGTAGTGGCTAAATTGCATTCAGCTACACGCATATTTAGTAACTAACCAGGCAAGTAAGGTTTCATGAATATCGTCACTGGTCGTTTGATGGTGTACTTGATCACTCGATCTGCAGGTGTCTGATCATGAACACCAATAATTATTTTTCCTCTCATGCCAAAGCGTCTACTTTGTTAGCAAGGGTAGCTTTACGGTGATATGGTGTTATAAGTGTCAATAGTCTCAATACTGTGTGTTATTTTAATAGGCGTTTTGACGAAACGATTTACTCTTATGCATGTGTGCTAAGCGCTATATAGATGTTATATATTATTATCATATGAACCAGTGAAACATTGAAACATAGAGTTGTAGATTATACCACATTAATGAATTCCATCATGTTATAAACTGCATTCGCATAAATAATCTTATCTTAATTAGCAATACTCAATAGATTGTTTTATTGTAATATGGATAATAATCATGATAATGGATCATATTGTCTTAGATTAACGCATACCATGCCCAATGGCTTCGTAGCTTGTGAGTAAATAAAAAGAAACTTTATGACTTCAAATGATATCATGGTCTTCATTTTATTCCTTCATTCAAACCTATCTAAACAGTACCTACCTTCCGAGATTTGAGGTGAAATACTTTGATCTCATTTTACATTATTCACACTTTTCCTGAATTCCTGAATCTAGAGTTGTCTGAGCTGACTGAATTTCCGAGTTTGGAATCGTGTTGTTTACACATTTTAAATCGCAAAATTAGAATACTAACGGTGTATTAGATCACGAAATTGTTGAATTTACAGGTTACCTTTGAGTCCGGAATTATAGACCTTTTCATATTTAAATTAGAGTGTAACCTGGCGACATACAAAGAGTGACATGTCTGTGGCAACACACGACAGATGCATTGTGTAAGTGTAGAAGAATGAGCATCGTCTCGTTGTTTAAGCCTGTAAGCATTTGTTGAATTGTAATCATAGACTTCGGCATTATTTCCCTTGTTATATGCATGTTGTAAATAGGTTAGGTATGTCAAGATCGAAGGTCGGATGACCGTCGGCTAAAAATAATGTTCATACAATAAAAGGAAAGTAGCTCTAATAGTGGAGATAAGAATGTGTAGCATCTGATTTCATGTGTTCATTTTAGTTTAGAAAGTAGGAACTAAAAATGTTCTTGGGGAACATTTGCGGAGTAATCTTATTCGAATCGGAGAGTGGCCAAGCCGATGAAATGGGGATATACGGATGCGCGAGAAAGAAACCTTTACTTGCCTGCCTACACTTCAGACCGTCATGCTTCCTAGGCATCTCCCAACTTAATCGTCCCGTATTGAGTGGCTGGGGACTTGTCAGCTAGAGAGTTTTAGGTACGTTATGAGTTGAATTTCCATTGTGATATGTAAATTTGCCATGTACTTCGATGTCCTTTTACTGTTTTCAGTGAGTAATTTATCCACAAATACATGTTGAGATGACGTACTAAAAGATATGTTCATCGAGTAGAGAACTCGTTTGGAGATTTGTCAAGTAATTATACAATGTGTAATTCTGGTTTATCGGGGGACGACTTCTTGGTTTACTATGGGACAAATTAGGATATTTCATATGAACATGACAAAATTTATAACCTCCGTAATTATGGAGGTTCCCTATGGTGTAGATTTTACATGACAATTGACTTTGTCATAGCATCAGAATAGTATTTCAGGAGGGTGATTTCATTTGCGTAATTATCGATTTAAGAATTGGGTTACAAATTGAATTGAATTGTATTTTAGGTGGGAAATCATTTTAGTTCCGAATCGTTCTATTGATTTACGAATTGAACTACTGATATGACAACGTGACAGAGAATGTTTTTGTTGAGTAATTGAGTGTCGTTTCTGACGACGATTTCAATAAAGAAATTATCATGGCTTCTGAGTTGTAACTGAATTGACCAAACTGATTTTGGACATTATGTAATTAGTTACTTGACCTTTTTCTATTTTAGCTGACTTCGAGTCCTGTCTATGGCTCTCTGGTAATCCACAGGGGAGTGTTATGCCTGTGGTGCCCTTTTTGACCTTGGGTAAGTCTTTTTGTTATTCTCTAGTGATGATAACATATCTAAATGGATGGGTTTATCACAGAATTGTTTTATTATAGTTACATATTCTGATGCATACAATTAATCTCATGGTGATATAACGGAGGTATAATGATTAGAAAGAGAAAGCAAAATTGATGTGTTTGCTGTCGCTAGGAGTTAGTGACGATGTTCTCACAAGTTGATGCCTTTTTTCACTGTTATCTGTATATGATGGAGACAGATTTCCGAGGTTAAGTGGATGTGATATAAATTCTAATCAGGGTGTTTAATTAAACGATGCTTAATGATTTGTTAATAGTTTGTAATGTATTTAGGTATAATGATTAGAAAGAGAAAGCAAAATCAATGTGTTTGCTGTCGTTAGGAGTTAGTGACGATGTTCTCACAAGTTGATGCTCATTTTTCACTGTAATCCGTATAGGATGGGGACAGATTTCCGAGGTTAAGTGGATGTTATATCAATTCTAATCAGGGGGTTTGATTAATGATTTGATCTTTAGAGATTATTTCGAGATTTATGAAATTGATTCAAGTCTGTTGTTTATGAATGAATTGATGCTAATTGGTTCTGTACTTTCGCTTTTTCAGGGCTTTTACTTCGGCTCACGCTTATGTTTTCAGGTTCATGAATAAATTAAACAAAGAACAGTACGTCAGCTTGACTTGCGTCTTTATTGGAGTGCTTACCCCCTCCACCCAACCACAACATTAGATTAACGCATACCATGCTCATTGGCTTCGTAGCTTGGGAGTGAATAAACAGAAACTTTATGAATGCAAATCATATCACGGTGTTCATTTTGTTCCTTCATTCAAACCTATATAAACAGTACCTACCATCCGAGATTTGAGTTTATATACATTTAGGCCATGGGCCAGAAACCTAAATGGTCCCTCCCCTTAGCCACAATTTCAAACCATGTTTTTATGTTAGGCAGGACCCTCAGCTGTCAGAATGTGCCTGTTTGCCATTGCACTCTGGAAACGATATAATATGAAAAGGCATTTTTTTTTTTAGAAAATCTTTCAAACATATGTAAATACACAGCAAAGAACCTAATCATAGTTTATGGTTTTATAATCATTTAGATGCCAGAATAGCAGCAATCAAGATTGAGTCATTTCTAAGTGATAACTGTAACGCATAAAACGACTGTTGCTATGACAACACCATGGTGCCAAAAATATTGCACTTACAGTAATATACGAAAGTGCCATATATTTCTCATATGATAACATAAAACATGAAATTAATGTCTAAGTATACATTTATTTATCAAGGTGCCCAGTTGATTCTGCTCACAATGTATGTCATGTTAGGTTATGATCATACATAAAAAGAGTTCTTGTCATGGAAACGATATATGAAAAAGGCATTTTTGTTAGAGAAAAATTCCAATACATGTAAATACGCAGCACAAAACCTAATCCTTCTTTATATAGTTTTATGAATATTTACATGCCAGAATAGTAGAAATAAAAATTAAGTCATTTCTATATGAAAACTGTCATACATAAAACGACTGTTGCTATGAAAACACCATGATGCCAAAAATATTGAAATCACAGAGTTATAAGAAAGTTTCATATATTTTTTCACACGGTAAATTAAAAAGACAAAATAGATGTCTCGGTATAGATTTATCAAGGTGCCCAGATGATTCTGATTTTAATCTAATTCATTAAAGATCTCAATTATGCCCAAAAATGGTCGTTCCTATGGGAATGATGTGAACAAGAAAGGGCAATTTTGTCAGAATACCATTTGAATATATGGAAATACGTCGCACAAAACCTAATCCTAGTTTATAGTATTATAAATAATTAGATGCCAGAATGGAAGTAATCATGATTGAAGTATTTGTAAGTGATAACTGTCATACCTGGAATGACTGTTGTTATTGTTACAAATGTGTATAAGTTATACATATAGCCATACGTGTAGCTCTTGAATTAGCTGCACTCTATATGCTTGTGAAATTCCTCACTGGTGAAATAAACATTGCGCAATGTACTGCATAGAAGATTCTGAAATGTGAGAAGACTATGGCAGATGATATTTACATGCAGGAATGTTACAGCTAGCTGTAACAGCTAGCTGAGACTCATTAGCATAATAAAGGAGCTCATATGGGCTAGTGATGACTCATCAGTGTAATCTAGGTCAGGTCAATATTGTTTGTCATGTTTACAAGCATAGGTACAGTATATGTACAATATAGAGCTTACTGGATATATTGAGAAATTTCTGGAAGTAGAGTTAATGGAACCTTCTAGAATGTATAGATTGTAGTATATATATGAGTTGTTCGAGATAGGAGCTCAGTTTCATATCATCTTGCTCCAGTCACCTGTGATAAGAGTAACCTGCATCTAAGATATTGTTGTGACCCTGGCTCAATACCTACCTGTGGATATATACGAGGATTTCTCCCTACGTGGATAACTACCTGCCTGTTAAGTAGCGCTTATGAGATCCTGCCTGTGAAAGCGTGAAAGCTCTGGGGATTAACATTTGACCATCTTGGATCATCTATTTGGACTTGACTATCTGGAATACCTGCTCTTCAGCGTACAACATTGGGATCAACATTGCGATCATAATTTGGGAATACTGGATCGGATTATCAACTGGACCATCAGCGAGAGCCGTGGATCCATTGGACTTCAGTATCCTCCAGCACTGTAAGCTAACCTGTATCTATACATTGTAAAGTAACCTATATTGATGTATTGATGTACTGCAAGTGAACGCTTGTCTTGGTTTTTAAAAAGGGGAAAATACCCCATATAATAAAGAACACCTGAACTAAATATTGGTATCATTTTGTGCGATCCTTTCTGGCGTGAACTGATCGTAACATTATGACAACACCATGGCGGCAAAAATAAAATGTATATGCTAATTACATAAAAAGCGATTCTAAGGTGATATGAGGCACTTTCATATCTTATGCTTTCTAATTGTCATTGTCATGGTATCTCACCAATCGAGAAGTACAATTTCAGAACATGGTAGACATACATATCATTTCACCACATCATCTATATATCCCAAGTTTATCGATTGATCGCAATCAAGATCTAAGAGATTTTTGAAATCGTGCTAATGCCAAATAAAAGTTGTTAATAGGGCAGAGGCACGATAGAATATGAGATAATTTGCCATTATCATTATTTTTTTCATTATCATTTGTTTTTCTTTTATTTTTGTTTGTTTGGATGGGGAGCTACGTACTATTAAACACACCCATGTGGATAGTAATTTATGTATGTATGTTTGTTGTCTGGTTGATTGCAATCAATATTTTGGTCATATTGTTAGGTGATTATTGTGGGCATTTTGAAAGTGGTTAGGCTAACATACTAATTAGATAAGAAAAGTTCAGAAAATGTCATGCCTTAAAAACAAAATATAAGTACACTATATAGAGATGCATACTTGATCCTTCCAAATTAAATGCAATAAAATGTTCAAGTTATCCTAATCAATCAAAGCCATGGGCAGGTCAGGGATTGTTGCTACACCATCTCGTGATTGATGGAAGTTTAATTTGAAAACTAATTTACTGAAACCAAAATATTGTTTCTCAAGTTATTGGACTATTATAGCTATCTTGTTGATTGCAATGAATATGTGGATACCTTAGGTCAAGCTCTATGGGGGAGGGGAGCATAAATTTCAGGCTGCCTATCTGTTCTATTGCTGTCACTGTCCAACAACCCAAAAACATTTGATAGAAGGTCACAATAATAATCCATTACACCACATATACTCAAAAATTGACACAAACGGAAATACAGTGAGAGGGTCCGGTAGATGCATGTATGTTGCATGCTCAGGATAAGGATGTCCAGCATAAGATATCTATCTGATGCATATTTTACAATGTGCAGGAAGAGTCTTTGGATGATGACAGTGATGAAGGTGACAATTAAAATGTACTTGTAAGGTACATTGTTTTTACAATAAGTAACAATATTTCTCATGACCAGGACTATAATTGTCAAAACAATCTTGAAGGCATTCATCTGAAGAGCTTAAAATTCATATGCACTTTCAGTGTGTCTTTTGGTGTTAAAGTGGGTGAAATATATATATTGGATTGAGACATTGCCATGCCAACAACTAGTACTTCACACTGATTTCGAAATAATGTGACATGTGATGACCTTAAATGACTTGGATTTTTATTTCAATCACCTAATATTTGTAACGAAGCACTTTCATAGAGTTTTGACAGGGTAAAAATAATTATTAATTAATATAATTATAAAATTCGAGTATTTGATTGATGAGTTGCCATGACAATAGCCTCACACTAACATCAACTATCGGTTTGAGAGAAAACATGCACATTATGCTATCTGATGGTTATTAGAAAGAAAATAAGTGATGAAAGAGTGAACCGGGATAGTCATAGGATTTTGATGTGTACCTCGTATGTGCTTTGCACATCTACTTCCTATATTATATCATGCTGTTGTCCTGGCAACTATCCAATTAGAAATGACCATACACACTTACAAGTACCGTAATATTGATTTACATCATTTGACAATGTAAGCCATCATAATACCAAAAACTGGTTTGAGTTTTGTGCTCCCTATTTGTATAATATATTAAATATGTTCATGACAATCACCCTTTTCTCTATCGTTACTATATCAATGACCTTATTTTGACCGTGAACTTGACCTTAAATTACTGAGACTCTAATCAAAATCAACTGGGCACCTTGCAAAATGTATACTTAGACACTAGTTATTTTTTTTATGTTACCATATGGCAAATATATGGCACTTTCTTATATATCAGTAATTTCAGTATTTGGGCACCATGGTATTGTCATAGCAACAGTCGCTTTATGCGTGACAGTTATCATTTAGAAATGGTTGCTACTACTCTTGCATCTAACTATTCATAAAACTGTAAACTAGGATTAGGTTTTTGCGATGCATTTACATATATTAATTTTTTTCTAATACAAAATGCCTTTTATTAGATATCGTTTCCATGACAGCAAACTATTTCTAGGTATGATCATGACCCTACATGACCGAGATTCCGATCAAAATCAAATGGGTACCTTGCAAAATGTATACTTAGACACTAATTCTGTGTTTTTATGTCACCATATGAGAAACATATGGCACTTTCTTATATTTCTTTAAGTTCGATATGTTTGGCATCATGGTGTTGTCATAGCAACATTCATTCTTTGCGTAATATTTATCACTTAAAAATGAATCAGTCTTGAGTGCTACTATTCTGGCATCTAAATGTTTATAAAACTATAAACTAGGATGAGTTTTTTTAGCTGTATATTAACATGTATTCTAACAAAATTGCCTTTTTGCTCCACATGGTTTCCATAGCAACTTCCACTTTTGGGCATGATCGTGATCTGTAAAGACTTAAATTACAAACAAAATCAACTGGGCACCATGAGAAATGTATACGTAGACACCTATTTTGTGTTTTCATGTCACCATATGAGAAATATATGGCAATTTCTTATATTCCTGTAATTTCAATATTTTGGGCACCATTGTGTTGTCATAGCATATGGCACTTCCTTATATTTCTTTAAGTTTTTTGCTTGACTTTTAACACTTAAAACACCTCAAATTTCATACTTAATATTACTTAATATTCATAATTCTAGACATTGGGATTAGGTTTTGTGCATCCTAAACACATATATTTCAATTGTTTACTAAAAAAAATCTGTATCGATTCCATGGCAATAACCAATATTTTCGTATGATTGTGACCTTAAATGACTTATTTTCTAATCAGAATCAACTGGGTAACTTGTAACATGAATAGTTAGACACTAATTTTGTATTTTTATCTTAATATATGGTAGGAGGATGGTAAATTCTAAAATTCCAATATTTCTCTGATGCGTTCCCATGGCAACGGCTCTGTAGGCCACAACCACTACCAGCGCAATGGCAAACAGGCAGATTCTGATAGCTGAGGGTCCTGGCTAAGATTAAAAAAAAAAAAAAAACATGGGGGGTTTAGGTAGCCCACAGTCTAATTTATCTCATTTCACATTATTCACACTATTCCTGAATTCCTGAATCTAGAGTTTTTGTGTGTGTCCATAGGCCAAAAAAAATGAGTTAAATAAACATTTCACAACGTAAAAAAATGTATTTTACACTCAAATGAAATACAATAAATTACATTTCTCTCTTTCAGTTTTAAACAAAGATCTAAGTGACTGCCATTTAACAACAAATTTGCTATGTGTACCTGAAATATAATTAATATATTTCTCATCCTCATAATATTGAATAACTTTTTTCTTTATGGTATTAAAAATAGGAATCTTATTATTAAGCTTTTGTACGAACAATTGCTGTTTGATCAAAATCACCATGCAGTTTAAGGTATCATTTCTCTTTTCTTCAAAACCAAAAATTATATTTCGTAAATTAAACTTTATCTGTACTAAAAAACCTCTATTTATCTATTTTTCTGTTTCTTTCCAAATGGATTTACTGATTTCACATTCGTAAAAGAAATGTACAATGTCTTCCACCTCTTTTTTACAAAACGAACAGGATTCATCACTTACTATTTTCATCTTATACATTTGTTTATTCAAGAACAAAATCCTGTTTACTATCTTATACTGAAAATATCTGAAATCAATATCTGGAGTAAATCGAAATATCATATGACATTTCTGCATAAATGAACTAGCAGGGCTGTGATCTAAATGTCGTTCCCATTTTGAACATATTGAGGGTATACATTTTGTCTTTCCAAAAAAAATTTTGTAGATCTATAGTTGTCTGAGCTGACTGAATTCCCGAGTTTGAAATTGTGTTGTTTACACATTTTAAATCTCAAAATTAAAATACTAGCGGTGTATTAGATCACGAAATTGTGGAATATACAGGTTACCCTTGAGTTCGAAATGATAGACCGTTACATATTTAAATTAGAGTGTAACCTGGCGACATACAAAGAGTGACATGTCTGTGGCAACACACGACAGATGCATTGTGTAAGTGTAGAAGAATGAGCATCGTCTCGTTGTTTAAGCCTGTAAGCATTTGTTGAATTGTAATCATAGACTTCGGCATTATTTCCCTTGTTATATGCATGTTGTAAATAGGTTAGGTATGTCAAGATCGAAGGTCGGATGACCGTCGGCTAAAAATAATGTTCATACAATAAAAGGAAAGTAGCTCTAATAGTGGAGATAAGAATGTGTAGCATTCTGAGCTAAACAGTACCTACCATCCGAGATGAAACATGAAAACGGACTGTATGAACAGGCTTTCTTAAGAGCTCTTAAGGGACGCAAGTCAATTGTTCCTCACAAAGACATGGTAGGCTGCACTGCAATCAGCGGTGTACTTAAGATATCCACATCGACGGGCCGTTGGTGCGCAAGTAAACTTTTTTTTCCGTTGTAGTCTTTTAAAAAAAAAAACCTTCCTGGGGAAGTGTATTTTTTTCCAGGGGAATTGCTAGGCCCGTCTTAATGGAGGGCAAACTCGTCGGGAAACCTCTGGATAAGTTCCGCGGGGACATTTTCCTCCGGTCGACGAGTCTACTGCCTACACTGGATTCTTTGGTACGTAGAAATATTGACAATTCGCACAACACCCCTGACACCCTTAACATCATACTAGTTTCACAACGCACATTGTCATTGCGTCACAATATTCATTGCTCTGAGTAAGATTCGAGAAGATAAAAATCTTCGTCCAGCCAGAATCTCTGATGAACGTGGACCGGAAGAGCTGCAGTGAGGCCAACCACATCTTGCTGCCCAGCTTGCCAGGGTGAGACCAGGGTCGCAGGTGCTGAAGAGCTTTCGGACGGTTCTGATCCTTGTCGCTGCTACCTACGTGTCCTTCCTTCCGACGATGACGCTGATAGCCCTAGAACGAACCGTCGAAAGCAACATTCCACAGTGGACCTTTCTTTTGGCAGAGTCCACAATGGTTACAAATTAAGCACTTGGTGGAATGGATTCATCTTCATGTTAAGCAATAAGAAGTTTCGTCGAGCTACGCAGCTTATGATGAATAGTGCTACGAATCTGTGTAGGTCGCATTTAATGTCAGTTTACCATTGCCACAATTGTCAGAGCTCAGCTGTATCACCGTCAGTAGAATGAATAGCAAACAGTAACAATTGTAACTGCCCTTATCTAAAACGGCACGGCTATGTCGAGTCCTAGCAATTGCTTATTTTTGAAACCGAATGTATTTCTACAAAATCTCCGCATAAAATGTCAATATCCCTTGCAAGCTACAATCGAGTTGAATTGCAACTCCTTTGCTAGACAGATTTAAAGATTGATACAATCCTGTGTGTAGGACAAGGAGAATTTCCTAAACAAACCACACCGCAAAACTTAGTTTGATTATTTATTGCTCTGAGTAAGATTCAAGAAGAGAAGAAGCTTCGTCCAGCCAGAATCTCTGATGAACGTGGACCGGAAGAGCTGCAGCGAGGCCAACCACGTCTTGGTGCCCAGCTTGCCAGGGTGAGACCGGGGTCGCAGGTGCTGAAGAGCTTTCCGACCGTTGTGATCCTAGGAGCTGCTACCTACGTGTCCTTCCTTCCAACGATCATGACGCTGACGCTGATAAAACAACATTCCACAGTGGGCCTTCCTTTCGGCAGAGACCATAATGATTATCGGCCAATGGTGAAATGGATTCATCTTCATGTTATTTTTCGTCGAGCTTTGCAACATGTGATGAATAGAGCTAAGAATTTGTGTCGGTCACATTTAATGCCAGTTTACCATTGCCATAAATGTCAGTGCCCAGCTGTATCACCGTCCTTATTTTTGCAATCGAATGTTTAGTTACAAGAGGTCAAAAAAAATGTCAATATCCCTTGCAAGCTACAATCGAGTTGAATTGCAACTTCTTTGCCATATGGACTCAAAGATTGATACGAGAACGACTTGTCTGGCAATTGTGTTTGTAGGATAATGATGATTTTGTAACCTAACCACCCCGCAAAACTTAGAGCTTGGTATTTACAAAATGGTTTCACTATTGACCTCGGAGAGTGGGGGGGGATTAAGTATTAAAGGTGATCCGATCAATTTTAAGGGACTTTAAGGGATTTGTCTGGTACAAGAAGTGTTAAACCACAGTGACCTCAACAGTATGACCTTGTCAGCTATATGTGCCATCAGACCGAGATGGCTAATAAATAACAGCGCTGCCTGTCATTGTGTAAATCGGGGGTAAACATGTATGTATTTTGAAATGTGACATGCAATAAACGCCATAAGGATGGCGACAGTTGGGTATTTGCGCAGAGTTGATGGTTGATGAATAGAGACAGTACAGGAAAAAGACAAACTCGACTATTAAGGCTCAACTCTTCATAATAAGATCTGGGTACAGAAACCAATATTGCAGATGCCAATTACAAAATTCGGATCGTATTTGATCTTCCTTTTTATAACAAGTCAAGCTTGATATCCAAAACGAAAGAGAGAGAGAGAGAGAGAGACGATGTGAGAAGGAGAAATAGAGAGACAGAGAGATATCATTTAGGCGATTTAACAGCAATGTAAAAATGCCCTTCCTCAGATACAATATAAATTTGGTGGATTGTATTTTAAAGATTGCACTTATGTGTGTTTGTGGAGAGATTACTTGTCAAAGGTCTCGTGTACCTCAAAGGCTATAGCTCATTAACGACACGCCCCTCCCACTCTTTCGGCTGTCTCTTCCTCCATCGACTGCTCCTCTGGAAGTCCACTTACCAATATCGTGTATATTCAGATCACAACCGAACATGCATCATTCGCTTATCCCCACTTTACCGCAACTGAACGTTTATTGAGCAGCTCTAGACAGTCAATGCAGTTAGCAAATCTTTAGTCTTTAATTATACAAATCTGGACCGGTGAACAATGGCCAATATTACAAAAAAAATGATCTACCTCCACCTTCTTTGATGATTCCTTTCTATATTTCTACATCGGACATTTCATACTTGCGGCGCTAGTAAATTCATTGACTTTCCGGGTGCTTATTCAAGGAGATTGTGGTTTTGAGGGTGCCAAAAATCTGGTCTGTAGAGTCATTCTCGTCGTGGACTCCCTTTCATTAATTTGCTGCGTAGCCATCACTGCTTTCGACAGAGCAACGTCATTCCGTAAGGCAGATGAGCATACGGCGTTGAGCTCTGGAGTATGCCTGTGGAACGTAGTTCTCACGTTAGCGACATGGACACTGTCGTTCGTTTACATGAGCCTGCTGAGTCTGGACCGACTGTTTCAGGTGTGGAAGCCCTTCTTGTACGCAGTCAACGTGACCGAGAGCCGAGCAAAGCTAGTCATAGCCATGCGACATGGCGTCACAATACCATGATAACGTATTTCTGTGCGGATAAACGCAACGGTTCCAGGATGAATGAATGGATCTTCGTAACGTGTTTGCTTTTGATAATTGCTGTAGTGATCATCACGATGTCTAATATTACGACGTTGGCGGTGGCGTGCAAAAAAAAATACAGGAGGAGCGGCGCCTGCACCAGCGAGTCATGCCCCTGAATGTTGGTAACCATGGTAACAAGGGAAAACAGAATGTGGTGGTAGCGCATGACCATGGAATATGAAAAGCGTGCGAACTGTCCTAATCATCGTTATAGCCACAGTCGTGGCGTCATGCCCGCAGATCCTTGTCATGGCGTTCTATGGAACGTTATCCCCTGAGCATGCTAAGTGGGTCAGGATTGCTTTAGAAAATGTGAGCAGTTGGAGCTTGTGGTGGGATGGTTTCATCTTTATGTTCACCAACAGACAGTTTCGCGCAGCGGCGCGAAGGGAGATTGGGAAGATCACAGACAGTCAATCGGCAGCGGTCGCTCGTTCTATAGAAATCGTGAGCGTTTTATTTTTCGTCTCGCGAAATCTCACGCGCAGATTTTGCTGCACCTAGATTATGAAGGAATTCGTTTCGACATGCTCGCGAGATCTTTTGCTGGGGTCTTCTGTAAGCATACTGATCAGGATTTTTTTAGACAGGGATTGAGATTATATGTTTCTTAATAAATATTTTTAGTTTTTTTCGAAATCCGCAAAGGAGTTTTTATGTTATTTGCCTTCAAAAACAGGCCTCAATTTTTTTTTGAAATATGTAAGCTCTCAGACCTTGCTGGATCCTGACCCTTCTATGGATTGTACGGCAACGACAGTTACGGCTCTAAAAAGCCAAATACTTCAGCGGAGATTCTGATTCCAATATTGTTTGGGCTCAAAAATAAAACATTTGAGCTATTCGTCTTCAAAGTGACGCGAGATTTCAGAAATCGTACGAACTTCGCAACCGATATATATGTAAGCTCCCAGACTTTGCTGGATCCTGACCCTTCTACAAATTGAACGGCAATACCAGTTACAGCTTTGGAAAGCCGGTACTCTAGCGGAGAATTTGATTTCAGTTTTGTTTGGGCTCAAAAATTAAACATTTGACCTATTCGTCTTCAAAGTGACACGAATTTTCAGAAATCATACGGACTTCGCGACCGATATTCGCCCGCAAGCAGCAGAAAACACACGATTTTTTTTCAGCTCGGTAGTCGTGACCTTCACTTTACCTCTCGAACCGCGAAAAAGGTCTCCTTTTCAAACTGCGATATCTCCATGAATATATCATATTTTTGTACACTGTCTTTTGTAACTGTATGTTGGAGGTCGACATTTACCAAGGGTGAAAAAACATTTCATTAAAACAGGCAGAAAATATTGCAAATTCAAGATAAATATGTGGTTCTAATAAAAATTTAAAACATGAAAATAAACTCTATATTTCAATGTCAATCGCTTTTGAGCCCCTAACATTTAGAGATCATCTGAAGCGGAATTTATTGTACTTTATGGAGATACCATTATTTTTCAACCTCCCCCCATAGAAGGGTCAGGATCCAGCAAAATATCAACCATGTTCAAATCCAAAATGAGCGAGATATGACGAAGTTGTGAGCGATCCTAACCAGTCAATCATAGTCCGCGACGCTTGGATCGCCGGTAGAATTTCGTTATTATCGTGGACTATAATTGGCTGGAAAGTGGAGAAATTGGTCAATTTTGTAATTAATACAAATAGCTTATATGTCCGATTTTTAATGATTCCTCAATACTTTTCGAAACAAAAGCAGAGTATTAGGATCTGTCATTATCTGCCATTAACTTCTTTATAGTTTGCAAACGAATTTGTCAAAAACCAAACGTCTACAGACAAATGGGAAATTAAAGAAATTTCTTTTCAAGTTGACATCAGCTAAATGTCGGCTCGGCACATGGAACGTCAAAGCATTGTCACGATTATGTAATTCTTTTGACATTCATGAGCACGCTTTAGAACCCATACAGATGTTTGAATGTATTATGCTCGAGTTTCTACTCCTTCCTATAACACTTCCCTGGTTCAACTCACTCTGATATCGTTCTCCTTCGAGGCAATGAATACAGATTCATTGCACCTTTCTTCTAGTCACAAAAGAACGCCTAATTTAGTATTTGCATTTAGGACAGTGGCATATTTCGTACTCGCTTGCTCTCATTATCTACCTAACAGATTATCAGCGAAAGCTGAAATGTATGCATGTTTAAGAATATGCATGACCAATTGCAAAATCTAGGTGGACACAACACAGGCATCATATTGTTGAATATCCTTCTGTGAATTGAAACCCATTACCAGTGAGAACCTTCGTGTTAACGTGACCTATTCTGTGTTAGATGGTTAGATAAACTTTGTTCTATGGGAAGTGTGTGAATCACTTGTGGAAGAAGTCACACGTGACACTCAAAATTGAGTTCATTGAACTGCAGATCAATCTCGTGGTACTGGACTTTAGGGCCCTTGTTCGTGAAACCTCACTATAGGTAGTGGCTAAATTGCATTCAGCTACACGCATGTTTAGAAATTAAGTAGGCTAGTAAGGTTTCATGAATTTGGCCTCTGGTCGTTTGATGGTCTACGTGATCACTCGATCTGCAGTGTTTAATCATGACCACCAATAATTATTGTTTTGTTGTCACACCACAGCGTCTAGCTTGTTAGCAAGGGTAGCTTTACGGTGGTATGCCGTTATAAGTGTCAATCGACTGAATACTATGCGTTCTTTTAATAATCTTGATGATGTGTATTTGTTTCAGCATTGCGCAAATGATTGGAATCAAACATCACTCCAGAATTATGAGTCATTAATTAGGGATTGTTCGGTCAACGGCACGGATGCATTTCTACAACGCACGAACTCCCCGGAAGCGAACGGATGAACGGCCGTCGAGACAATTGTGAAAAAAGGCACCGGTCGGGGCAGGAAAAATATAACACTTAAAATCTTAAAACAAAGGATATCAAAAAAATGGAAAGGGGCAAATTTAAAATAATGGCAATCGAAAAACATTAATTACTTTTTAATTGTCCTTTCTCGGGTCGACTGACCTTCGTGTTTTGCTTGTCCTTTTTAATAGTCATTGTGTCTTTGTATTAGTCGCCTACAGAAAATTTGCTTGGAAGGGGTATTAGCCACCAGGTCTTAAAAAAACACCTTTGGAAAATGATTCAAAATTAGGTTGTCACAAATCAAGCTGAAATTAAAATCCCCCCCCCCCCCAAAAAAAAAAAAAAAAAAAAAAAAAGCTGAAATTAAAACATTTTTTTTAATTCTTTTAGAAACAGGTGTTGTGATATGTCATCGATTACTTTTCTTGTAATAATCTTTGGAATATTTAATGAGAATTTTCACTTTTGGACACACTTAATTGGACATTCAAGTTTGTGTGTATGAGATCATTAATTCAGAACAATTACCATTGCATACACCTGTGAATCCAATAGCAATCACAGTTTCATTAATAATGCATGATGCTTCTGGCAGAAAAGAAGTTGCGGTTGGCATGTGTGATGCACAATAAGTATTGTTGTGTTCTTAATCAATTATCTAATACACACGACTTTTGAGATCCAAATTTGTCCAAAAGTTAAAATCTCATTTAATATTCCAAAGATTATTACAAGAAAAGTAATTGATGAAATGTCAGAAAACCTGTCTCTAAAATATTAGCATCCCTTGGTTTTATGATGTGTCAATTTCAGCTTGATTCAATTTTATTTTCAAAAGTGTCAACAATTGTTTTTTTTTATAACACTTAGTAGTATTGAGGCATGACGTATTTCTTGTAAAACCTCAACATTATGCTGTCAAAACTATTGAACTTAAATGGTTTGTTGAATTAAATACATGTTGAGGAAGATAAGCTGTTATTCGATGGATTTTTGTCATAGATTTAGGATGTTCACTTACGTTTGATTCAAGAAACAGGCCACGATAGATTACAAGCACATGCACTGATTTTAAGTATTATGTTTACTGTGTTCTGGATCTAAGTACTCAATAATGCCTTTCAACCGACAGTATGCTAAAAAAAAAAACCAAGGGCTTGAATGTCTATATTTAATATCATATAAACTGTCTACTTTTCTGATGACCTTGATGTATAATCACGTGCTCTAAATGAGAAAAGGCTTAAACAATTTAGTCGTACCAGCTGTATATCTAAAATGGATTAATATCCTTCGCTACTTCAAATATATGGACGATTTACACTTGCCTTAATTCCTTAATTTCCTTAATTCAATATTTACTAATACTATAACTAATATCTATCATGTCTATCAAAAGAAATCAAAGGCTATATAGTATCAGCGTGCCTCCGCCATAGTTCTTCGGGCAGCGCAACCCCCCCCCCCCCCCCCCCCCCACCACTGATAGGAGCTGTTGCCATTATCATACTTGTAACATTGTTAGTTGTTGTTGACTATGTGTCATTGGCCCTAACCTGGAGATCAAATAGCATGATAACATATTATTGCCAGAGTGGATCTGTTGTATGGAACGAACCTGTATGGACCTTCCGAACTTTCGCTCTTATAGTCGTGGCTGTTTTTATAACAACCGTTTCTCATTGCGTCACACTGTATATTGCTCTGAGTAATATTCGAGAAGAGAAGAAGCTTTTTCCTGCCAGAACCTCTGTAGAATGTGGACCTGAAGATCTGCAGCGGGGCCAGCCACGTCTTGGTGCGCAGCCTGCCAGGGTGACACCAATTTCGTTTCGCATGGGCGGAAATCCTGGGGGGACGGGGGGACTATTTTCGGTCGTGTACCCTCACGAGACTGGGCGGATTACAATTTTTTCGAAAAAAGACTGGGCGGGATAAAAAGAAATAAAGAAAAAAAAAAACCTTCCCAAAATCCCATCACTACCCCCCCCCCCCCCCCCCCCCCCCCCCTCAGCTACTTTTTGAGGAAAAACATGTCCCCTCCACCTTCGGGGAGCGATTTCCGCCCATGCAAGGTCGCAATTACTTACTGAAGAGCTTTCAGACGGTTTTGATCCTAGTCGCTGCTACTCTACGTGTCCTCCCTTCCGACGATGATTCTGATAGCCGTAGAACGACCCGTCGAAAACAACATTCCATAGTGGGCCGTTCTTTTCACAATGTTTGCAAGTCATTGGAGGAATTGATTTATCTTCATGTTAAGCAATAAGAAGTTTCGTCGAGCTTCGCAGCATATGAAGAATAGTGCTAAGAGTCTATGTAGGTCGCATTAACGTCAGTTTACCATTGCCATAATTGTCAGTGCCCATGCAGTTGTATCACCGTGAGTAGAAATGAATGGCAAACAATAGCAATTGTACTGCCCTTATCTAAAACGTCACAGCTATCGTGGGTCCTAGCAAATGATTCAATTTGCAATCGAATGAGATCCACATCAAATGTCAATATTCCATGCAAGCCACAATCGCGTTGAATTGCAACTCCTTTGCTATATGGATGTAAAGATTGATACGGGGCCGACTCGTTTGGTAGCCCTGGAGAATTTCGTAACCTATTCTTGCAAAGCTTACAGTTTGATGTTAGTTGATGACACACACCTTTGCTTTAAAAATGTTCTGTGTTTGTGTGGTGTTGGGGTAACGTTGTATTTGTTTTATTATGATTAATTTACGTATTGCAGAACAATTTACAAAGTGAGCGTTGTAACAGTCCACAGAAGAGGGCATACCGCATGAAAAATGTTGAAGCTATTAAAGTGCTTTATTAGTTATAGAAATTTTGTTTTGATTTTTAAAAATGTACAATTATGATTATGTATCATTGAAAATATTTTTTGCCAAAATACGAATAAGAACAGAATCCCGAAATCGAGAAACGTTTTCTAAATAGACCTATAAGAAAAACGTAACGATGAAAATTATTGGTATTGTTTTTATTTCATTTTGATGGCGTTGGCTGGGAAGGGGGGGGGGGTGTGTTGCCTAATAAGCCTCTCCTACCTCCTCGCCCATTCTTCATTGCCCCCTTTCGAGCCACGTGTGTTTATTTCCACAAGTACTGCACACAAATCTCATAGAGCTATATTTGTCTGGTGCTTTAAGTGTTAAACCACAGTGGCCTCATCAGTTTGACCTTGTCAGCTAGATGTGCCGTCAGACCCGAGATGGCGAATAATTAATAGCGCTGCCTGTCATTGTGCAAATCGGGGAAAATGCAATGTACTGTCAAATGTGACAGGCATTTACCGCCGCGAGGATGACGATAGTTGGATATTTGCGCTTAGCTTAATTGCTAATTTAGGGCGCGTACCCTGCCTCTCTCTCGGTTGTCTCTTCTTCCAATGATTCTAATTACTCTGCAAGTCCACTTACCACTCGTGATGTCGTATATATTCAGATCGCAACCGGACGTGCATCATTGGCCTATCCTCTCTATACGCAAGAGACACTGGACGTTTACCGTTGAGCAGCTCTAGACGGTCAATACTGTTACAAACACCTAACACTTTAGATACTTCATTCAGTAACTTATATACAAATCTTAAGCAGCAGCGAACAATGGCAAATATTACAGAAAGTGTATTTTTCTTCACCTATTTCGATGATTCCTTTCTATATATCTCCATCGGACATTTTATATTCGGGGCGCTAGTAAATTCGTTGACTTTCCGGGTGCTTATTCTAGGAGATTGTGGATTTGAGGGAGTGACAAATCTGGTCTGTAGGGTGATCCTAGTCATTGACTCTATCGCTTTAATCTGCGGAGTAGCCATCACTGGTTTCGATAAAGCAATGCCATTCAGCAATACGGATACACATACAGTGTTGAAATCTGGAGTATGCCTGTCGTACATAGTTCTCCATATAACGATATGGACACTGTCGTTCGTTTACGTGAGCCTGCTGAGTCTGGACCGACTGTGCCTGGTGTGGAAGCCCTTCCTGTACACAGTCAGCATGACCGCGAGGCGAGCAAAGCTAGTCGTCTTGGTGGTGACGCTGATCGTCTTATGTCACTCCTCGGGCATCGCTGCGACATGGCGTCACAATACCATGATAACGTATTTCTGTGCGGATGAACGCAACGGTTCCAGGATGAATGAATGGACCTTCTTAACATGTTTGCTTTTGATAATTGCTGTAGTGATCATCACGACATCTAACATTATGACGTTGGCGGTGGCGTGCAAGAAAATACAGGAGGAGCGGCGCCTGCACCAGCGAGTCATGCCCCTGAATGTTGGTAGCCATGGTAACAATGACAAACAGAATATGGTGGTCGAGCATAACCACGGAATGAAAAGCGTGCGAACTGTCCTGATCATCGTTGTAGCCGCAGTCGTGGCGTCATGCCCGCAGATCCTTGTCATAGTGCACTATGGAACGTTATCCCCTGAGCATGCTAAGTGGGTCGGGATTTTGATAGAAAATGTGAGCGGTTGGAGCTTGTGGTGGAATGGTTTCATCTTCATGTTGACCAACAGACAGTTTCGCGTAGCGGCTCGACGGGAGATTGGGAAGATCATAGTGTGCTTCAGTTTCAACAAATACAATTGATCTCCTAACACCCTAGAACGCCGACCATTATGAGGCACACCTCATAATGTTGTTACCAAGATGTGTTTACCTTGAGGCAATGAATACAGTTTCATTATAAATTTCTTCTAGTCACAAAATAATGCTTTACGAAGTTTTTCTCTTTGATTTCATATGTTGAATACCGTCGATTCGCTGGATAATTTTTGACTGGATTTGACGTTTGATCAAAATACGATGCGCAGAATTTGGGGGAATATCCTCACCCAGATTGTGACATGTAATACTTACAATGCATCTATGACGATTTAAATTTGACAAAGTGAAAAGGGTCTAAGCGTAATATTACATGGCAGTACAAAAGTCTGGATTTCACACTTCTGCATCATATGCCACATAAAAAGTCACTGGAAACGTTACTATCAAATTTATTCCTTTCGGGCAAATCAACGAAAAACGTGCCCAGCCACGCCCAATTTAGTATTTTTATCTAGAAAAAAATGCAAACTTCGTATTCGCTTGTTCTCATGAACTACATAACTGCATAACAAATCACTTTATGTCTAAACTACGAGACCACCAGCGGAAGGTGAATGTATATACGTTTAAGAATAATGCATGACCTATTGCAAAATCTAGATGGACTTAACGCAATCGTGTATGCATCATAATGTTCAACATCTTTCTCTGAATTGAAACCCATTACCAGTGAGAACCATCTCGTTCACTGAACCTTCTCTGTTCTAGATAAACTATTGTTCGATGGGAAGTCTGTGACTTACTTTAGAAGAAGTCACGTGACACTCGAAATTGGGTTCATTGAGCTGCAGATCAATCTCGTGGTACTGGACTTCAGGGCCATCGTTCATGAAACCTCACTATAGGTACATGTAGTAGCTAAATTGCATTCAGCTATATACACGTTTAGGCTAGTAAGGTTTCATGAATATGGCCCCTTGTCTTTTGATGGTCTACGTGATCACTCGATCTGCAGTGTCTGATCATGAACACCAATCATTATTGTTTTTCTGTTCAGCTTGATAGCAAGGGTAGATTTATGGTGATATGGTGTTATAAGTGTCAATAGACTCGATGCTATGTGTTCTTTTAATAATATTGATGTGTATTCGTTTCAGCATTTTGCATATGATTTGAACCGGTGAAATAACACTGTTGTGCTAAAATTGTCTATGGTATGAGGCGTTTTGACGAAACGATTTACTCTTATGCATGTGTCTAAGGCGCTGTATTGATGTTATATATTATCATTATATGAACCAGCGAAACATTATTGAAAAGTTGTATATTGTACTACATTCATGAATTCCATCATGTTATAAACTACATTTGCATAAATGATCCTTTAACTACCTTTAACTACATTGATGTGATTGCTCGAGACATCCAGCAGGATCCATCTGACATCCCCAACTTAATGACAAACAGGGACATTTGGCGCTACATGGTGAACAGCATCTCAACTGCGGCCGTTAGATAGATATAGATTGCAAGTCCTCGCAATTGTTCCTTTTGCAATCAAATTTACTGTACAAAGATCCACATAAAATGTCAATATACCTTGCAAGCTACAATCGAGTTGAATTGCAACTTCTTTGCCATACGGATTTACAGATTGATGCGGAGACGACTTGTCTGGAAATCCTGAGTGTAGAATAAGAAGAATTTTGTACAGCTTGGTTTTAACAAAATCTTGACCTATGGGGGGGGGGGGGGGGTGATTCTTCAAGTATTAAATTTGATCCGATGAATTTTAGGGACTTGTAGTTGATTGGGTTGATGACACACACCTTTGTTTTAAAGACAGTAATGCTCTGTGTTTGTGTGGTGACGGGGTTACGTTCTATTTGTTTTATGATTAATTCACGTATTGGACAACAATTAAACATATTTGTGAAGTATGAAAACGACAAGGAATATATATCATAGCATCTAATGTGGAGCATACAAAATTATTGTGTCATTCAATTAAAATGCTGTGTGGTGTACAAGAACTGCACACAAATCTCATAGAGCTGTATTTGTCTGATGCACAAAGTGTTACGCTACAGTGGCTTGATCAGTTTGACCTTGTCAGGAATCACGAAGTGCCATCAGACCGAGATGGCGAATAATTGATAGTGTTGCTGGTCATTGTGCAAATCGGGGTACACATGTATGTGTTTTGAAATGTGACATGCAATAAACGCCATATTATGGCGACAGTTGGCTATTTGCGCGGAGTTGATGGTTGATGAATAGAGACATGTAGGAAAAAAGACAAACTCGACGAAGGCTCAACTCTTTATGATAAGAAACCAATATTGCAGATGCCAATTAGTTCAGATTGTATTTGATCTCCCTTTTACAATAAGTCAAGCTTGATATGTTTTTCCAAAACGAAAGAGAGAGAGAGAGACAGCATGAGAAGGAAAAATAGAGAGACAGAGAGATATAATACAAGCGATATCACAACCATGTACAAATGCCCTTCCTCAGATAACATACAAATTGGTTGGATTGTATAATTGAAAGTTGCGATGTGGAGAGATTACTTGTCAAAAGTCACGTGTACCTCAGAGGCTATAGCTCATTAACGACACGCCCCTCCCACTCTTTCGGCTGTCTCTTCCTCCATCGACTCCTCCTCTGGAAGTCCACTTACCACTCGTGATATCGTATATATTCAGATCGCAACTGAAAGTGCATCATTGGCTTATCCTCTACCGCAACTGAACGTTTATTGAGCGGTTGTAGACAGTCAATGCTGTTAACAATTCTTTAGCCTTTAGACACTTGACTAACTAACTTATATATATATATATATATATATATATATATATATATATATAAGTTGACAGGTGAACAATGGCTAATATTACAGAAAATGTATCAATCTTCACCCATTTTGATGATTTCTTTCTATATATTTACATCGGAAATTTTGTATTTGGGGCGCTAGTAAATTCATTGACTTTCCGGGTGCTTTTTCTAGGAGATTGTGGATTTGAGGGAGTGACAAATCTGGTCTGTAGAATTATTCTCGTCGTGGACTCCATCGCTTTAATCTGTTGCATAACTATCGCTGTTTTCGACAGAGCAAAGTCATTCCGCACTGCGGATAAGCATACGGTGTTGAGCTCCGGAGTATGCCTGTGGTACATAGTTCTCATGTTAGCGACATGGACACTGTCGTTCGTCTACATGAGCATGCTGAGTCTGGACCGACTGTTTCAGGTGTCGAAGCCCTTCCTGTACGCAGTCAACGTGACTAAGAGGCGAGCAAAGCTAATCATTTTGATGGTGACGCTGATCGTCTTATGTCACTCCTCGGGCATCGCTGCGACATGGCGTCACAATACCATGATAACGTATTTCTGTGTGGATAAACGCAACGGTTCCAGGATGAATGAACATGTTGGCTTTTGATAATTGCTGTAGTGATCATCACGATGTCTAATATTATGACGTTGGCGGTGGCGTGCAAAAAAATACAGGAGGAGCGGCGCCTGCACCAGCGAGTCATGCCCCTGAATGTTGGTAACCATGGTAACAAGGGAAAACACAATATGGTGGTCGCACATAACCACGGAATGAAAAGCGTGCGAACTGTCCTGATCATCGTTATAGCCACAGTCGTGGCGTCATGCCCGCAGATCATTTTCATGGCGTTCTATGGAACGTTATCCTCTGAGCATGCTAAGTTGGTCGGGATTGCTATAGAAAATGTGAGCAGTTGGAGCTTGTGGTGGGATGGTTTCATCTTTATGTTGACCAACAGACAGTTTCGCGTAGCGGCGCGAAGGGAGATTGGAAAGATCATAGAGCGCTTCAGTTTCAACAAATATAATTGATCTCCTAACATCCTAGAACGCCGACCATATGCGCCTCATAATGTTGTTACCAAGATGTGTTTACCTCACTCTAGCAGTTGTCTTCTCACTCTAATATCGTTCTTCTTTGAGGCAATGAATACAGATTCACTATAAATTTCTTCTAGTCACAAAGTAATGCTTTACAAAGATTTTCTTTTTTATTCCATATGTTGAATATGCGATTCGCTGGATAATTTTGACTGCATTTGACGTCTGTACAAAATACGATGCGCAGGATATGGAGGAATATCCTCACCCAGATGCTTGCGCAGTTGTGGCATGTAATACTTGTAATGCATCTATAAGTATTTTATCGAGGAATCATTTTACAAGGTGAAAAGGGTCTAAACGTATTAATATGTATCAAGTTGCAGTACAAAAGTCTCGATTTCACACTTCCGCATCATGTTCCATACAAAAAGGTTGCTCGAAATGTTAATATAAGATTTATTCCTTTCGGACAAGTTCAACGAAAAACGTGCCCAGCTGCGCCCAATGTAGTAGTTTCTTCTAGAAAAGTAGCAAATTTCGTATTCGCTTGTTCTCATGAAATATATAACAAGCACTTTATATAAAAACTATCAGTAGCGAAAGCTGAATTGTATGCATGTTTAAGAATGTGCATGACCTAAAAAGTGTGCGAATTACTTGTGGAAGAAGCCACGTGGCACTCAAAATTTAGTTCATTGAGCTGCAGATCAATCTCGTGGTACTGGACTTCAGGGCCATCGTTCACGAATGTTCATGAATATGGCCCCTTGTCGTTTGATGGTCTACGTGATCACTCGATCTGCAGTGTCTGATCATGAACACCAATAACTGTTTTTCTGTCATGCCAAACTTTCCACGCGTATAGCTTGTTAGCAAGGGTAGCTTTACGGTAATATGGTGTTATAATTGTCGATAGACTTAATACTGTGATTAATATGTTCGTTTAATAATATTGATAATGTGTATTCGTTTCACTATTGCGCAAATGATTTAAGTAAGTTTTTTTTCACAATTATGTTCTCAAATTTTACCAGACGTTTTGACGAAACGATTTAGTTTCTTCCATGTATATGAACCAACTAAACTTTGTTGAAAAGTGGTGAGATGTACCATATTAATGTATTCCAGCATGTTATGCATATCATATGCACATCCAGTCTGATCATAATTAGCAACAATACAATGATAGTTTAATTCCAATATGAATGATAATGGGCCATAATTGGCACCGTCTTAGGTCATCATCCCAATGGTTACGTAGCTTTCTTGAATGAATACAAAGAAACTTTATGAATTCAAATTAAATCACGTTGTCGATTTGTATCTTCATTCAAACCTAGCTATATGGTACCTACCTTCCGAAAGGAAACATTTTAAAGACAGGTGCGAGTATGTCCAAGCTGCTCCTTTTCCCGTTATACCCGTTTAAAACCAAAACCTGCCCTGGCGAACAGTCAGGCCCAAATTGCGGGAGGGCAACGCGTCGGGACATTTTTCGTCGGTTGACTAGTCCACTGCCTGAACTTGGTTATATGGTACCTTGTAATATTGACAATTCGCACAACTCCCATGACACCCACAACATTACACTAGTTTCACAACACGCGGACTCATATCCTCTATTATTTTCCTGATGAAGTTACGTCAGAAATCACTATTGAAATATCAAAGACATAAAAACTTGTACCAGCGAGCCTCTGGCATTGTCCTCCGGGCAGCGCTACCCCCCCCCCCCCCCCCCCCCAGGCCCAAATTGCGGGAGGGCAACGCGTCGGGACATTTTTCGTCGGTTGACTAGTCCACTGCCTGAACTTGGTTATATGGTACCTTGTAATATTGACAATTCGCACAACTCCCATGACACCCACAACATTACACTAGTTTCACAACACGCGGACTCATATCCTCTATTATTTTCCTGATGAAGTTACGTCAGAAATCACTATTGAAATATCAAAGACATAAAAACTTGTACCAGCGAGCCTCTGGCATTGTCCTCCGGGCAGCGCTACCCCCCCCCCCCCCCCCTTCTCCCTTCTTCCCGGCTGTCACTCACATTTATACACAGCAATCACACCAACATGACCAATACGGAGTTTTCGCTCAACGTCGCGGACGTAGTTTAAAGCTTGCTGTTGCTATAGTAAATTTACAGCGAAAACTCTCTGTTGTCAACTTCAAACAGGGAAGTGAGGTCGGTTTTAAAGATTATCCCGTATTTTCCCCGTGTCGCCTAACCTGCTGGTTTCCTCCTCGGCAGATTAAAGCAGACAATTAATCAAGCAACAGACGAACTCGTCGGAAGAACAAAGATCACATAAAAAGATAAGTTTATACAAAAAATGACATTTGTGAAATAGGCAAAGGTCGGGGCGAAAGAAATTAACGCATCTAAAAACATAGGACATTAAATGGAAAAGGAGAAATTTAATATCAGATAATGCCAATCTAAAAACATGTAACGGTCAGTCGATAAGTTCAATTCTACGACTGTCCTTTCTTTCATTGGCTGACATTTATGTTTTGCTTTGTCCTGTACAGTCGTTGTTTCTTTCTATTTGTTGATTTTGCCCTATAGAAAATTGGCTTGGAAGAGGTATTAGCTACAATTACCGACGAATAATCTTGAACGTATACACGTCACATATCTTTTACAAAGCTTCATAATCCAAAAGAGACCTCGCTCTTCATTTAAAGGTCAATACGTTTATAGCAGTGTAAACCTTCAACGTCAATATGTTGGTGACATGTGATAGTAATATAGTCTTGTCACGGTTGTGCATTTCAATCTACTATTCATTAGGTAATGAGAAAATTTCTCCTCATTTCCAGCACCATATTTGCTTTATCTGATAAACAAATATGCGAGATGAAGTAAATATAATTGTCATGCGAGAAAACATATATGATTTGAAAAGTCTATCTTCTCTGGGTAAGCGGTCTAGGCATGAACGTCACTATTGAATAAACGCTTCCCTGTCATTTTCCAAGTGAAGATTCTATTTGTTTTTCTGATATCAGATCGCAATAAAACCGCCTGTTTTTGGACTCTTAATTACATGTCCATTATTACGATTACGCCAGGCACTTCTTAACCTTTGCACACGATACAACATAAAATTATTTACAACCTATTTTCCCGTCGACCATTAATAGACCCAATGGACCAATTTATCAAGACGTGAAATTTGTCAAGGTTTCGACGTTTCTCAAGTATTTGACACCACCATGTATATGCTAGAATCACTTTTCTTTTAAAACAGCAGCATATTTCAGAACTTCGCGGCAATTGAAGCCTGTAATTGATATTAGAGTTGGAACAATATTTAGGAGCTCCCTGAACTGAACTATAAACACACATGTATCACCTTTGGCTTAAAACTGTAATTTCCAGAAACAAAAAATATATAAGGATTTTGTCCTATGAAAAGACATCAAAACGTTTTAAAGTTTTGACGTTTTCGACGTCAATATTCAGACGATGCCTCACATCGAGGTGATGGTCTTACTCAATACATGTATATATGTATTTTTCAATATTAGGTAATTAGATATAAACCATGACCATGGAGATACCAGATTATGAAGAAAATATGGGGCTGGAAACTGTCATCTGAGAAAACATTGTACATGTAATTTGAGACACACTTTCTGGTGACCGAGGCATGCACGTTACTTGAATAATTACTTGTAATTGCAGAAGTGAAGATTATATTTGCTCCACTTATGGTTGATCACAATAAATCCAGCTTTGTAGATGTGAGACGGTAAACAGACAGAGATGGGATTTCGGAGGACATATTGACAGATATGATCGATCTGATCAAGAGGGATACATTATTATTTGACCATCACCGTTCAGTGATATTTACATAATTAAGTAAGAGCGAGGGAAAGTTAACATGACATTTCATTTTGTAGTGTATACTAGAAACGAGCTAATCACACACAGCGTGAACGCAATTAAATCTCAACAGTTCTCGCTCGCTTCCTCGGCCTGCTCGTCTACGCTTTCGTTGCAGTCACTCTCTTCTCTTACTCTCACTATACCAACGCCAATGCTGAACGACACCGCACTTGTTTTAGGTTTCAGTACTTATTTGATTTGTTCATTTTTTTGAATAAGCAGCCATAAGTGACATAATGCTAGGCAACTTTTCATCTGGTACCACCGCACGGGGTGAGGCTCTCCTAGGTCTGGGCATTGGTAATCTGCTGCCCGTCTTGGTGATGAACTCGTTCACTCTCCGAGTGCTGATTGCGGGCAGCTGTGGCTTCGAGGGCGCCACTAATCTGGCCTGTAGAGCCATCCTCTTCGTTGATACACTCTGCCCAATTCTTGGCATTATGGGAGATAAGAACGTCAGATCGAAACTATTCGGTAATAACGCATCTTCCTGGTGCGTCTTCGCGACTATTAGTTATTGCACGGCATACACGCTGTCGTTCGTCTTCATGAGCCTGCTGAGTCTGGACCGACTGTTTCAGGTGTGGAAGCCCTTCCTGTACGCAGTCAACGTGACTGAGAGGCGAGCAAAGTTAGTCATCTTGGTGGTGACGCTAATCGTCTTAGGTCACTCCTCGGGCATCGCTGCGACATGGCGTCACAATACCATGATAACGGATTACTGCGCAAATGACATCCAAGGTTCCCGGAAAGCCGAATGGACCATCTTGACGTATTCGTTGATGATACTTGGTCTAATGGCTATTGAAGCGTCGAATATTATCACACTAGCTGTGGCGTGCAAGAAAGTCAGCGAGGAGCGGCGTCTACAACCCGCAATCACCGCAAATGTAGACAGCAATGGCAGCAAGAAGGCCGAGCCGAAGTGGCGCGATAACCGCCGAATGAAGAGCGTCCGAACCGTTCTGATCATCGTGGTAGCCATGACTCTGGCGACGATTCCACAGCTCGTTGTAATAGCTCTCGAGGACATTTGCAACAAGAGCCTACCGTTTGCGTTTGCCTTCATGGCAGAATTAACAATCTGTTGCAACTCGTGGTGGAAGGGTTTCATCTTCATGTTGACCAACAGGCAGTTTCGCCTTGCAGCTCGAAGCGAGATGCGCAGGATCCTTAAGTTCTTCAGTTGTAGCTAAACAATCATCCAGCATCAACATCACGGATTCGCACCGACCTCATACTCTTATCATGCCGATCTAAAGAATAGGACTTTCGTGGATGTAACTACGTGAATCATCAAGAATTACTGCGTCCTCTGTTCTATTATCGTGAAGTCGATTTTACAGGAATGGCAGGTAACGATGCTGTATCAGTTTGACAATAACATTTAGTGTTAATGCTAATCGTTAGCCACTGGGGTACATCTATCTTTTGCTGTATGTAAAAAAAAAAGCAGAGCGCAATGTAGTGTGCGAAATTGTGAAGTGTGTGTGTAAATATATGTATACTACATGTAGCGTTTGTTTGAAAATTTACACTAGCAACGCCCACGAGTATTCTTCAAAATTAAGACACGTTATCTTGATGATTTAAGAAGTTTAGACATGTATTTCTAAAGTGAATCGCATTTGAGGATACGTGCATGTACTAAAAAAACAGATAATCTGATCAGCTTCATTTTACTTTAGCTGACGTAAGTTGCGCAACTTTACGAGTCTGCTTTGAAAACATATCTTTTAAAAAAGAAAATGCCGAGTCGGAAATATACAGTGCAGAATGTAAGAAAAAATACTATGAACTACATGTATTTGTATTGTTGTTTATGTAAAAATCCTCTTCGATAGCTCGAGGCCAATTTTTATATGGTTATTAGCCACAGAGCTCCTGAATAAATGCGATATTATGCATATACATGTACATGTACTTGTCTTTCTTTCCATTGTTGGGAGCAGCTAATCTCACAATATCAAAACCACCACGAAATACACAGCATATTACATGACTTCTGACCAACTCTGAGCAGACATCTCACAAAATTGACTCAAAAACACAGTGTGTACCTTCCACGTAATGTATATATTTCATAGCAAAAATAAGTATGCATAGCATAAAGATGAGCCATACCAGAACGCATAAACATGTACAGCATTCAGAGTTACTCATGACACGAACCACTGAAGTTGGATTCTGTAGAATAATTCATCAGATCAAGCAATGATGCTGTAATCTTTTAACACGATTTGTCTGTAAACCCAAACCCCCCACTTCGTTTGAATTCCTTCAGAGACGTATACCAGTAAGGTCATTTCCCCTCTTTACACCACTCTGTCTGTTGCACTTAGGGTGGTCTTTATAAAAACAAAGAAACACAGGTTTGATTATACAGTGTAATATAGAACTCATACTTACCCTTCATCAAAATTTAGCACTATCAATCATTTTTAAAAACAATGTAACATATCTCTTTTGGAGCTTTAACATGAGAGTTTCTTGTTCATTTTTAGCTATGGATACAGACAGAATCAGAACCTTAATCCTATAGGTAAAGGCATGCTGTAAATGTAAAAGATGCAACTACATGTAGTTTGTTAAGTACTGCGATATACGATAAATCATTAAATAAAGCCAGCAATGATGACACTGATGAGCAAATGTATGTGACGATTTAGAGATTTCCAGGTCTATCCACTTTACTTCACCCAAATCTGACATCTCTCTGGGAAAATAAAAATAAAGTCCAACACCTAATAAGCGTAGTAAAGTACACATTGAGAAAATATGAATTCTTGTTGAATGTGAGCCGCCAAAGGTCAACCTGTACATAAAAACCACTTCAAGGAAAACAGAAATGGTCATTAAGGACAGGTGGTCTTTAGAGACAGTTCTCATAAATAACTCTGAAAAAGCTTCAAATTCAGTATCGTCTTCGAACGGGTGGCCTTTATAAGCAGTGGTCTTTAAGTTATAAACAGGTTTGACCGTTTCTGGAATTATCTGGTGGAAGTTGCTAATGGCAGTTTTGATATTCTTGTCACCTGAACACTGAGGAAACAAGGAATAATTCGGAATAATTATGAGCCGACTCCTTCTAGTCGACGGAGCTCCCGCAGTTTTACTATGTCGTCTCACAACGACGCATGACCTCTTTGTATTGAAGCAAGCTTTGGCGTATAATACAAGATCCTTTGTATACCAACACATGTGTAATGAACTATCTCACATATATTATAATGATGAATCAAGATATTTTTCATGGCCATGCATGAAAACCTTTGAACATGATCACCGAACACAAATTCATGGTAAGGGAGAAGAAAATAGGGATTCCATTTTCTGTCTGTAAATCATTCATAAAATTCATTCCTCAGGACTGGCACGTTGCTTTAAAAAAACGCCGTTAAAATGTTACTTGCACAATCTCAAACTTACAGGTAAAAACTATACTGGACAAGATAAAAGAGTTTGACACAAGACACAGCCCAATCCTGTGTTACACTTCTTATACATGTACACGTCACAACAACACAAAACGTACTTCAATAAAGGTCATCGCAGCCGACAAGATCCAGACAAGATCCAGCCAGCCATACAGCGCGGCAAGTGGCTGAAATACAGGACTCATTCATTGGGTTTGTGTATGAAGGTGACGTCATATTTCCGGTCGTAGGCCCATGTTGTGGTCGAATCATGTCATCTGCGCTGGCTTTTAGATGTTTACAGCCCTGGGCCCCGTTAGATAAAGGTTTGCAATCAATCACAAAATGGCAACGGCCAATCGACACCATTGTTACATGCGCTCTTTGTTCAAAAGACTGACCAGTAACCAATCTGAATTTGTTTTATCAAATTTTCAATTGATCGCAAACCTTTAGGTTACTGGGCCCTGATTACATTTATGTGAGCTCAAACATTGCCTTGTTTGTTCTGATTACATGAACCAGGAGCAGAAAGTTCAACTAATTCATCTGGGCCCTGTTGCATTAAACTTACCATTGATGGAAACTTTGCTATCAATGGCAACTTCTATGGAAACCTTGAATTTGATTGGCTGTCCAGTGATGTTACCATAGTAGTTACCATTGATGGCAGAGTTACAATTAATGGTAAGTTTTATGCAACGGGACCCTGATCTGATCTTTTGAAAGATTGTAAATTGGCGTTGCACACATGATTCAAGATCTAAATTACTTGCTTCACTTACTCCTGCCTGTAAAACCGACAGTGTAAATTTATCTGAGATTCATGCCTCCTTCATTTGAGAACATTATTTCTTCTTCCCATAGGACAGAACTGACAGTTCATTTGAATTTCATGAATATTGATCTTTCATGGCAGCACACATGTGAAATATGCCAACAAATTAATGTGAATAACAAATTAAAGCATGATTTGATCAGGGAGGCAGAAACTTCCTCATTTGTTGAACAAATACATGGGTCAATCCATGTCAAATCAACCAATGGTGTTAACCCGACCCCCTTCAATTTTCTTCAAACTCGCACCAAATGTTCGCCCAAGTGTCTGACAGAAGATTCTGAAATGTTTTGCCCCAAGGTCAAATGGTTGCTAAGCGTCAATGGCAATGTGTTCGGGTGCATGTTTGGAAGCTGATAACTTTAAAACTCAATTAGTTTAGAGCCCACTATTTTGCAGATATATAGCCGTTTACTTGCTCTACCCACCTACCAAAAATTGATCAAAAAACATGCATCGTTTTCTGTGCGAGAGGAAAATGATTTTGAAATGTGATGTAAAGCTCACTGGTGTTGAGAATATGCTAATTTTTTGGCTTATACAGCTCTTTCAGAATGGTGTCAAGGTCAATAGATATGAACATGACTTAAGATATTATGTGTAGCTAAAAGAAAATATATATTAAAACATGATATGCAGTTATCAGCTTAAAGTCACCATTAGTACTGAAATGACACACAATTAGAAATCAATGTAAACACACATTAACACCATTATGGTAACCATGGTTACGGAAAATTGACTGATTTATTGTTTCTTGTGAATTTCAGGCACTTTTTTAAGGTCATTGACCAAAAAATTAAAGTATTTTGTGATGTATATTCTTTTAGTACTAATAACAGACTATTATCACAGAAGATATCACTGTATTTTGGCTTTTCATCTCGTGAGTTTTTACAATTTGAAATGTGCTTAAAATCCAATGTGTCATTTTACATAGATTTTGGGGTGGTTACAACCATTTTCAAATGCTTAAATCAGCTATTTAACATTTCGGTCACATAAGTGTTTAGGTATCCTATAAAAATATAGGTAGAAGTCTATCAACACACCAAAATTGGTGTCGATCCTCGATGGGATGAGTGGTGATTTGAGACCTTGAACTTGGCAACTTTTTAAAAAAAATCAAACTTTGAGGGCGCTCTACGAGAAAACGATGCATGTTTTTTGATCAATTTTTGGTAGGTGGGTAGAGCAAGTAAACGGCTATATATCTGCAAAATAGTGGGCTCTAAACTAATTGAGTTTTAAAGTTATCAGCTTCCAAACATGCACCCGAACACATTGCCATTGACGCTTAACACCATTTTCCTTGACGTCATGCGTAAGAATGGGTGGTCCGATCAGCACCAGAATACATTGAGCATGTTAAGACTATTAAGTTCTTTCAATTTACAGGAAATGAGCAATATAACTCATCTAACTTGGCTGCAGCGGTCAATCAAAAATAGCAAATTTTATTTAAACTCAGTTGTTCGATCACGCATTGGTTGCTATGGGAGGCCGTATCTTAGTAACCATTTGACCTTGGGGCAAAACATTTCAGAATCTTCTGTCAGACACTTGGGGGAACATTTGGTGCGAGTTTGAAGAAAATTGAAGGGGGTCGGGTTACAAATCGTCTGAAAATTGGTTGATTTCACATGGATTGACCCACATGTCCTTCCTGTCGAAGTTGGCAAGTACAAAATATGTTGACCTTTCCAAGGGTGCATGTGAGTACCCAAGTGTGACGTCATATGAGTATGTTGTCTAGACAACTGGGTCAAAACTATGTGAATACAGCAAACAGCAAATAGCGGGGTATCTTATTGGGATTGCCTGACACTAGCCCGCTCGACGATGTCGGAGCAGTTAAACTTTCTCTTACTTGAAGTTCTTCAGAACCAGAAGCCTTTTAATCAGTGGATATATCACAAAGCAAGCAATGGCTCTATGAGGTCAGAGTTAGAGACACAAAGTCAAACACAACAAATACATGTATATCGCAACAAGGTAAGGTACTCCTCACATTACAAAGTATTTAGACACAATCTTAATCACTCGTCACGTAGATTCAGTAACATCAAAATTGGCATAATTTTTTGGTACATCCAGGCAAGACTTATTTTCTTTTGTATTACTACATATACTTGAGAAAGTACAAAAATGCATCTGGCATACATATCGCCAAGCGGCAGAAACAGGTTCATCTCGTGCAGAATGTGGAGCTGTTATCATTTGTAATACTTCAAAAGCTACAATCATTTGATGACAGATGCCTCAAATAAAAGCGCAAAAAATTATGAACAAATTTCTTTTGTTTGGTGATACTTAGCATCTTTTGTTACAATATTGAAGTTTCAAATAAACATGAAGTTATTACCTTACTAAATTTTAAAATTGGCAACACATAGGAAACAATTGGGTCACTTTTGCTCTTCAAACTGGTAGCAGAAGTACACATCAAGTTAATAGTTTGACCCATTTTGTGAATCAAACAATACACATTCTACAGTACAGATGACAGCTGAGAAACATGACACGGCCAAACTACATTTTTCTAATACTGTCATTAGTCATTCACAACACAACTGTTAGACATGTCTCATGAATACAATGAAATACAATGCAAATATTGGATATCACTTCTTAGGCCTCTGTTACACAAGAACGAGAGCCCAGCCCTAGACCTAGTCCTTCAAAGTAGCCCAAAGCTGAGCAAAAAGCTGGTACGGTCTTTCCGTTTTACGGCCATTATTGGGCACCAGACCCAATAGAAACACCTGTACGCTTTGCCATAATAGGATCTTGAGGAGTCTTGAAACCAGGATGGTCGGAAGTGTAGAAAACGTGTGTTGCAAACACCCCGTTTCCGGTCCAGAAAGTGATAGTGAGCCAGGTGTTTACTGCACCAACTGACAATACCAGACATGGTATTCTTATAGATTTTACTTTCTTTGAGCCACGCATTCCATAGTTGTCCAGCAGATATCTTTGAAAGAGTGAGATTCTGCACTTTTGAGCCATGTGTAAAAGATTCATTGGTGACCATCCTGCTTCAATAAGCCTTGACTCATAAATCTGGTCACCACTATACATATAGATACTTATGAGCCATATGAGGCTAAGGCTGGCTTCTTACTACATGTACTTGCACATGTGTACCTACATTGTAGCAGGTGCAAGGCCATCCACATAACACACCAGGATGTGATCTGAGACTAACGTTTTTGTCCGTTTTACACACAAACCTCAAAGGCCAGCACTTTTCTCAGAGCAACAGGTATTTTAACTCGTTCTCTACCAGACTCCATACTACCCTACAGGAATACATGTAGTGCGTATTACCATTGCAAAAATAACGCAATGGCGCATGAAGCTTTACAAACACAATCTCAAAGGCTAGCTTTGCTTAGGTTCTGTATTGAAGACAGCCGGCCAACATCCTCCTAGAAGTGTAGAATCATTGAATGAACATGGCAAACAACTCTAGGGTAAAATGGAACTAGAATTACAATCAAGATGATTTAATATTGAATTCATTGAATGAATTCATCATATACACATGATCACTGGACATGTACCATGATACAGTTGCACAGATTCAAACAAACTCCCATAGGCAAATTCAATTTAAAAAACTGAATTGGTTTCACATTGCAATATCAATTGCAGGAGAATATGAATTAACGAGAAATACTTGTGTACAAGTATGAGGTGGTCTGTCAATGCAAATTCATGCTAAGTTCTGACAGATGTACGGTGATATTATCTAGTCATTAAAATTCAGGGGCAACGATGAAGAAAGGTCAAAGCGCACCTGCAACATACTAACATGTCAGAGATTTGTCTGAAATGGTCACGTTTAATGTGCTAACAACATGTTAATAATAGTCACTTATAAAAAAAAAAGTTCGTCAGAAAAAAAAAATGGTGAAGAGACTATTAAAGAGAAGGACAAAGTAAAGTAAAGAATAGGAGAAGGAGGCAAAAACCACTTTGCAAAAGGAATGAAGTAATGACCCTACCCACTCCAGAAAATACCATGAAAATGATTTGCACCATCGTTGATAACATCTTTTCATGGCAAAAACACAAAATGCCACCTAGATGACGTCCCGACTGACTGTTCACGTTAAAATCAAATCATTTTGTACAAGTCTATGAAACAAAGATACTGTGAAATTTTCATTATAGATTCTGTCAGCGTTTTTATTGTAACTATAATGCTTTAAACTGTAGATGGCGTTATTCTACGAAAGCTTACGTGTTTATCTCGTTTCGATTTTGATACCACAATTTCAAGTTTCAATGGAAATTTCGGCATGATCCCGACATCTGATTAAAAGACGGAGGCAACCATCCCGAAAGCTAGTACACTCAGCTACAACATACAGAAATTTCACAGTGAAAGCTTGACATATTAGTGAGATACAGCCCCTAGAAGCTCGTCATGTCATTTCATAAATACCCCTTCCATTGACATAACACGGAAGTGCGATTTTGACATTCATGCGTATAATGAAATTTACACCGTGAAGACGTCATCAAAATGAAAAATGAAGGCAACTCCTACTATGGAACGAGGTCTCAGCTACAACATACTGAAATTTGGGAGAAAATTGACCATGGATTACTGAGATACACAAAAGCGGGTAAAAAAGTTCATGACGTCATACATGCAAAATCATCTTTTCGATTCTTATGGCAATACAATGACGTTAAACTAAATTTAAGGGCTAGATTGGACATGAAATCACATCTTCATTTCCCACTCTTTTGGGATATTGAAAAAAAAATTGGGGGTCACCAGCCATTCTGAAGAGCTATGGCCGATTGAAGGTAGTCATGTTTTTTACAATATTTGCACACAAAAACGTATTGACGCACGCGCAGACTTTCAACTTTGACGCACCCGCATGACCTTGTTCTTGCATGGAAATAGCTCAAAATTGCAGGATGTGATCTATGGAGTGTCAGAAACATGAAACCAGTAAAAAAACGGAATTTTGACCCTGCGTTTGCGTTACGCATGGAAAAACGCGCGAACGCGCGCGCACGCGCGGAAATTTTTGAAATGCTCGAAATGGCCTAGAACATATGCAAAAAAAGTTTTAGCTGATTTGGAGCATTTTTAAATTTTGCACGCTTGTAAATGCATTAATGTACGCGTAGGCGCGCGTTTTTTTGTAATGAAATCAATTGCCTACTTCTTAAATCTATTCATGTCAAATTTCATTTTGATCCAATTATCCATTCTGGAGTAGGATGAAGTAATAGTTTTTCAATAAATTGCTTGTTGATGACGTCATGATCATGTGATGACCTTGAAAAGCTTATTCCTAAAAGATTACATTACTACCAAGAAGTAATAAAAGTTTCAATAAAAATGATGTAGGCAATTATGAGTTATGCGCGGCACAAAAAAGTGGGGGTGAAAGAATAAAAAGTTTAATTAACAATTAATCCATACCACTATTGATCCTTCAAGTGAACACTTGAAAACAAGCAATTAAATGGTAAATTTAGTCAAAACTCAATCAAGGTGTACTGAAAGACACAGCTATTTCACTACATGCAGCACTCTAATGGGTTGACCACATCTCACAAATGCAATATTGAGCCATCAATTCCACAAGGTAATCTCCATGATGACAGTCTTTCCCATAATATATGCACACTATAGACTTCTAGCTGTGAATCCCCCAGACCCTACACAAGTAAAAGCAAAAAAAAAAAACATGAAGAAAAGGGCTCAATGGCAGTGAAAAAAAAATGATATTTAGCCTGGCAATATGCCATTAGAGCCCCTGTGAATATCAACAAAAAACACTGTGGACAGCTATTTGCCCTCAATAAGGTATAATACATTCCATGGTTCACTTTGTCCATTTTATATCATGCTTAAAAAGTAGCCCACACAAATATTTGTTCTCCCCCTGCAGTACGAGATTTGTGTGTATTAATTGTGGATAAACATACATACTGGTATGCAAACACAGAATACATGTAATATTATATGAAGTAAATTTGTTTCCCCAATCCATTTCAATAGCATTTCCTTTTTTCAACTGTTCCTTTGTGTTCCAGAGCTGCATTAGTTTTGCCACATATAATCAATATCAAAACAACTCAGCTGTTTTTTTCGGTTTCCTTCTCCACATCATCCTCTGGCGTGTTCGTTTCCAACTCTGCATTTGTTGTATCATTATCATCAAGGAATTCAAGTTCTTTTCGTGCATCTTCCTGCACCCTTTGGTTCTGCTATTATACAGCTCTGCAGTACTACATGTATACTCTTATAATGTACAAGTTTCTTTGGCCAAACATGTATATCCATCCATGATACTGATTGCTTCCATCATGAAAATCTGTTTCTGTGCTGTGTGCTTGTCACTGATCCTTGCGCAAAGACTCGAACCTGGTTCTTGTTGTGCGCATGAAGTCGTCCATGTAACTGCTGGCTCAAGGTCTTGCTCCTTCTGTATCAATACTTGCCATGGATCCTTGTGCAAGGAATTTATGCCGGTATGTTGGCGGTAGATGTGTCTTGGTCAATGTCCATGACTGGCTCCAGGCTTTGCACCCTCTCTGCAGCTCCAGCTCCTCGTACATCTTCAGGTCTGGCTGGAGTCCCTGCTACAGTATGCCTCCAGTATGGATCCTTCCTTACTCAAGGAATCTAGGCTGGTTCGTTGACTGTACATGTGTCATTGTTAGTATCTCCAGGCACTCGATACCTATACCATAATGCTTGCCACGGATCCTTAACTCCAGGAATCTAGGCAGGTTCGTTAGCCGTACACTTCTCCTCATCCATGTCAATGTCTGGCTCCATGCCCTGCTCCTTCTGTCTCTGTAGCTCCTCCTCCAGCCAGCCCTGCTCCCCGTAAACCTTCAGCATCTCCATGCGCAGCTTGTTCAGGATCTTGCGGTTGGGTCTGGCTCGAGGCGAGTCGTGCGTCAGCTCCGTCACGCTCTGTTCAGCCTCCTGTGAGAGACGGAGATCAAAGCAACACAGAAAATACAATGAATGTTCCACTTGGTTATTTGCATTTATTTTTTCCTATTGTTCAATAAAATTAGACAACAATATTTGTCTCTCTTGAAAAGAAGTTATAGACATAGACCCAGTAGTATCAAGGATAGCATGCTCCATCCTGTAAATGAATAAAAAACAAGTTGGAAAAAAAATATTGGAACCACAAGGATTTGATCCTTTGTCTCGTTCACACTTTATAGAAATATATATAATATGAAACACATCAAAGCAATTCAAATTTATAGAAACTTTGGAAGCAATAAATAACCTAGATGAATACTGTATACGCCATATATTTCGCAAGTCTAATTTTTCGCCAATCGGGACTTCTCCTCAATTTCGCAATCGTGAGGTACTAGTACTATTAGTATATGTGCTTTTGCACATCGTATTCATAGTTCCACATGTTGTTAAATTCGCGAAAAGCACCTGACTCGCGAAATTTGTGAAAATAATAACCCGCAAAATATATGGCGCATACAGTATACATTAATGGCAAAAAAATGTGAATATTGCAAGGGTACAGATACTGCAGAGCTATACATTAGCATAACTAAAAGATGCAGGAAGATGCAGGTGCATGATGATAATGATGTAGCAAATGCAATTATACACAAACTGGTAGAATAGCAAGTTTAAGGTGAAATAATATGAGTGAGAGAAGTATAGTCCCACCTTCTTTTCTCTGTTGATTTCACTGGATCCCTTGCCATACATCTTGATGATCGCACCCCAGCTACTTAGCTCAGGATGAAGTTGCTGAAAAGCAGAGAAGATGCGGATGATGCAGAAATGAGAAGGACAATGCAACCCCATCATGAAGAAAACTGAGGTAACAAACTCATTCTAGTGGGCTTCCCTGACCGAAGGGTATGTAAATCCTTGCTTACTACATTTTGCATCACACCTGACGGAAGTGTTGCATTGACGCATGAAACGTCGTGATCTTTTTAGATTCCTTGTTGACCTTACATTGCGAGACAAAGAAATATCACTAGTGATTACATCCACAATATCATAATTAGCATTGAACTCATTCTTAATTATAAATGTTAACACAAGAAACTCTTGTGCTTTTTTCAGGTCCCAAATTGCCTTTGCCTTTGATTGATAATAATAATACACAATTTGAGTAAACATTTGAAAGTTCTTTTGAAATAGGCACACTGAGCTTCCATTTCAATTTCCAAACTGAGCAAGGACAGTGCTGTGTGATATTAGAAAAAATAAGAGAAGGATGTATCAAACATATCCGCTCAGTATCTGTTCTTTCAAGTATAAGTTAGATTCGGCTCTAGTTGTGATAGAGTGTGCTAGACTCACTTTTAGGAGTTTCTGAGCTCCTTGTTGCTTGCCATTTGTCTTGTTTTTGCACATTCCCTGTGATGAAAAAAAAAAGAAAGAAAAGAATGTAGATCTTAGAATAACAAATCATGAAAAGGCTCCTGTTATTTGTTGATTTTACATGATGGGGTATCACATTAGTGTACAGTATATGCCTACTTGGAAGGACATGACTGTTTCTTTGCAAGTATGTTTGGATTTTAAGCATGGAAAGTGCTTTTCATCTAGAGGTGAAATGTAACAATTAACACTCAGGATGATTATCAACATGTCAAACACTTTGCCCCCCCCCCAAAAAAAAAAAAATTGTACTCCTGCATATATATAATGTTCTTATATACAATCGTGACAGTCAAAAGTTTGAGATATAGTGTTTTCCACTACAGTAAGCCAACATTTTCACATAGATTTTTTTTTGTGATTGACACCCTTGCAACTTCCATGTAGACAACAGCTAAAAGAATTGGCATAGGGAAAGGGAAAGGGAAGAAAGGGAAGGAGCCGCAGTTTTAAACCGCGGTATATTTTGTCCAGTTCAGCACTTTTTAGGCTAAAGCATCGTGTTTGAACTGAACAAAATATACAGCCGTTTAAAACTGCGGCTCCTTCCCTTTCTTCCCTTTCCATTTCCATATGCCACCTCCTTTGAGCTGTAGTGCATATTCTCCCCAAGCACCTTGCGCCCGCTACTTACTGCACTTATATACACACATGCAAAAACTGGGAACATACATCTACTGCTGTGAGTTACTACGCTCTCTCAACGCACTTGTAGGAATGCAGAAAATAACATTGTTAATTTGCAAAAATACAATGATTAGCAATAATACCAGGGGGGTGTTTCACCAAGCTGTTCTTAAGCTACGAACAACTCTACGCACAACTGGTGACCCCTTCTTGTGCTAAATTCAGATTCTCTTTGATTTTGATTCCCATCAGCTAAAGTTGAAAACTGATCTTTTCATTAAAACTCTTATTGTTAAAAAGTGTATAGATAAAAAGTTTATAGTTTGTCACATTTGATTAGGATTTTTGGAAATTAACTCCCACTATGTTAAAACAGGAACAATGTGGGGTATATCATTTAGTACAACAAAGGGTCACCAGTTATGCCTTAAGTGGTTCGTAGCTTACAAACAGCTTGGTGAAACACCCCCCCCCCCCCCCCCCAGCTAGTACAATACTCTATTGGCTGTTGGAACTACATGTAGCAGTGACATAGATTACTCACCGTGACAGTGTGGGGTCCCAGTGTGAGCGTGTATTCACTGCGTTGGTGGTTCTTCAGCTTGATGTTCATCTTCAGCTCCGTGTCCGCCATGCCGTGGCTCCTTCACACACCAAGGAACATACAATCAAATCTCTCATTACTGTTGGCATGAAGACTTGTACTAAGCCAATGAGGATTTCAATGCCGGGAATGTAGGGGTTAATCATTTGTGTCTAGACAAAATGCTGTTACATGTGCTTTGTGTGCATTAATCGCCCAAAAATGCATTAATTACGCATAAAGAGTTAAAATACATCAAGGAACACAGATATACCAAAAGCCTTGCCAATTTCAGGATTGAAAATACATATAATTTGTTATCTTTCAAATGAATAAGGGTGTATTCAAACACAAAAAGGTTGTGAGAGGAAAGAGCTACAGAGAGTTGATATCTCTATTGTGGTAAATTATTACCAACAAATTGAAGGCGTAACATTAAATAAAACTAAAGCAATTCGACTGCCACACAGTCGATAAATATGCCTCCGCCTGTTTGCTAGCTGTACATAGATTCATTCTCAAGAAATCTGTAAGTTTGGTGGGCAATGTACCATTGAATTCCTATGTGAAATGAAAATATCATATTCTGTTTTTCCATGTTAAGCCAAGTTTGGCAATGGTCATTGACCTTTGACCTCTTATTTCTTTGACTTCCAATCTAACCAGTCTGTCTAAATCCATCCTTGTATCAAGTTTAAAATTAGCAAATTTTGGCAAAGTTCATTGACCTTTCAGCTCTGACCTTTCAGGAGTTTTACCCAAACTTTCACCAGTCTACCTCCATGAAGTGATACATCTCTGTACCATGTTTGGTTTGAACTGAATCATTAGATTTTGATTCAATGTGAAAAATAGCAAATTTTGGCAAAGTTCTTTGACCTTTGACCTCTGACCTTTGAGAAATTTCACCCAAAGTGTCATCAGTCTATCCCCAAGTAGTGATCCATCTTTGCACCATGTTTGGTTGGTATTGCACCATTGAATTTGGATTTATTTTGAAAAATATCACTTTGGGGCAATTTTAAGCTAATTCTTGGCAAAGTTCATTGACCTTTGACCTTTGAACTTTCAGGAATTTTACCCAAACTTTCACCAGTCTACCTCCATTAAGTAATACATCTCTGTATGTTTGGTTAGAATTGCACCATTTGATTTGAATTTGGGTTTATGGTGAAAAATATGATTTTTTGCAAAGTTCACTGACCTTTGACCTCTGACCTTCCAGCAATTTCACCAAAAATGTCACCAGTCTTCCCCCAAGTAGTGATCAATCTTTACACTATGTTTGGTTGGAAATGCGCCATTGGTTTTGGATTTTCATTGTGAAAAATATAAAGTTTGGGGCACTTGTGAGCCAATTTTGGCAAAGTTCATTGACCTTTGACCTCTGATCTTTCAGGAATTTTACCAAAAATGTTACCAGTCTACCCCCAAGTAGTGATCCATCTGTGTACCATGTTTAATAAGAATTGTATCCTTGGATTTGGATTTATTGTGAAAAAGGCCAATTTTTAAAAAAATCTTTCATTAAGTTCATTGACCTTTGATCTTTGACCTCAATCAGATTTGACCCCAAATTTACACACTTTGTCAGTTTCATGCAATACACACATATACCAAGTTTGAAGCAAATCTGGTTAACGGTTCTCAAGATATTGCCTAAACGGATTCGGGATGGACAGACAGACGGACATGCCCTGGTCAATCTATCTCCATGTACTCTATTGAATAACACACAACCATCCTGGTTGGCAGCCCTCAGTCACCTACCTTTGCCTGTATTCCTGAAGCACCTGCCAAGGTGTGAGCTGGCCAGCCTTCATGCACAGGTCATAGATCCGGCTGTCATCTATCGCTACATGGTCAAAGTACTGCAGGAGGCAAGACGGGCAGGAGAACAGAAAGGGATATGATAAATATGTGTGGCTTGTATTAAAAAATGATCTCAAAAGAAACAAAATGTAGGTTGTAGTGCAAGTTTCTTTGTTGATAATGTATGGATATTCCTTTTCTTGAGACCTCTCTTCAAGAAAACAAGGACTGCATAGCTAGGTTATATACATATATACATATATATAGAAAAGAAAAATAAGGTTTCTAGATATCATGAAATCAAATCTTATCTGAGAGCTCAGCAAACATTATGCATACACTAGGAAAACCACCAACAGGGGAATCTGTAAGAATGCTTTATTTTACTCTTGAAGAATTCAAAGTTAATCATTATTGTGTAACAATCTTTGCAAATTCTTTACAAATATTTGCAGCCTATTGGGAGCCATTGTAGACATCTTTTTTTTATATGCAGGAGACTTTCCACATGAATAATACACTGCGTAAGAACCTACTTCTGTGTCTGTTTGTGTCTTTGGCTTGATGTCAGATATTAACTCTGGTACCAGGATGTCCAACGTTGCCTTGGCTGGGATGAAAACAAAAAGCAAATAAGAACATCAAGCACAAATGGTAAAGGTTGTTAATCAGATTTGACTTATGGTTTCCCTAACAATCAAACATTGCATAATTGCTAATCTCTCGGTCTTTACAACCTTACAGCGTGAATGATATGGAATTTATTTCAGGATGCTGTAAAAATATATCCTTGAATAGATGCAGACAATCCTGTGATGGATTGAGCATCAATCAGTGACTCTTTCAACATTGCTGCAGCTCTTACTGAACTATTAAACTCTAGCCATATACCTGGTTTGACTTCTTCCTAGCGTATTGCAACTGCGAGTCCTATCCTGCAAAGTGGAGCCCTCTCACTTTCAGCTTCATGGCTTGAGTTCCTCTACCACCCATTTTGACTACCAGGTATGCTCTAATTTTATCACTATTTTGCAGGGAGGTAAAACACATGTTTGTTCTATTTACAAAGACCACCTCCATTTGTAAAGAGCCCTAAACCTCAACCCTTCCACATCAATTTGCCGGTAATTGCTTCAATCTATATAGACACCTGTCTCTAAAGACCACTTAACTTGCATCTCTTCAGAGCAGTTTGCATGCAATTGCACTGTCTATAAAGACCACTTTATCCATTTCTCCTTGCGTGGTCTTTATAGACAGGTTTGACTGTAGTAATTCCCTCCTGCTTACCTAGTACTCTGCCATTACAAGTTTAAAGCATGATTTATAAGGAATGCATTACAGGCTGCTATGATTTACCCTGGCTCGGGTAGTTCTATATAGACAGGTTTGACTTCAGTAGCTCCCCTGCCCTACTTACCTGCCTCCGCCTTGGCTAGCCTCTTGCTTGTAGCCTCTCCTCGTCCATACTTCACTCCCTGGATCTCCACCACGGCCTCAAAAGGAGCGCTCGCATTTTCTGCAGAAAAACAAGGTTAAAGAGGAAGTAGTGGTAATGATTATGGGTCTTTATCATGAAAGAACCATTCTCCTGTCAATACTGGGTCCGGATCACATTTCACCTCTACAATTTTATGATTAATTTACAAAGAAATTTTAGGCACACAGCCAGTAATAAGGATAGCATGCTCCATCCTGTAAATGAATGAAAATTCATAGATTGCAGGTTCAAATCCAGTCTGGTTTCAAGATTTTTTTTCTGACTTGTTTTTTATTCAGGGAGATTGGGTGATGTGATGAAATCCAATGCAGTAATAACGGTCTGCTTTCAGGGAGACTCCTGCGAAATTAGGGAGACCTAGCGGCTCTGGGACTTACTGCTCTCTCCAAAGACATACTGCGGCTGGGTCCTCATCACCCGCTGTGAGTACTCATGCAGGATGCAGACTGGTGTCTTATCTTGGGCGTTAATCACAAACTCTGCAAACGCACAGAACATTCAAAGATGTGGTCACATTCATATGTTATGGTATCAATTAGAATATGTGATGAAAGGTGGTGTGTAGGTTGTGTCTTAGTTGGTCAGTACAGAGGTATGCTAATGTTCAACTGCAAGAAAACATGACCTCTCAATACTTAGATTTCAATGTTTAATACAATTTCATTGAAAATCAGTTTCCAGTGCCTATGATCTTTTAAACTGTATTAAAAAGAATATGAATAAAATAGGGACACATTATCAAATATCATCTGCTGCACAACTGTATTCAAAACAGAACAAACGGTAGCAATAGCTGCTACATAATTCCCAACACATTGCTTTGTTTAATACATTTGAGCTACCTCTGAAAAACTCAGAGCTGTATTTGAGCACTTTTAAGGAGTTCATTACACAGCTACCTGTATCCAGTATGTAGAATATTCACCTAATATTAGTACAAACATGTCAACCTACCTCTTCCTTTGTTTCCTGGAATCTCGCATCGTATAACTTTTGGTCCTCCCGGCTGTACACATACAGTTAAGAGACAACAACAATGCTTATCTAAGATACTGGAATATGATATTACCATTTGTAAGTATCCTTCAGACAAGCACTCTCAAAATGATACATTATAAAACACAATTGAACTTTTCAACAACCATAACAAAAAAGACACAGCTAACAAACAGATGTGCCTATCTGAATTGATGAACAAATTGAATAAAAATATATATTTCCTCAAAAACAATCTTAACAATGATTTGCAAAATAGAGGGAATTGACCAAGAAGGTCCTATAGTGGTCCACAAATGGGTGGATAAGCAATACAGAGAGACAGAAAAAATTCCACAACAGATACCAATAGATATAGAGGAGAAATGAGGGGAGAGAGAGGGAGAGAGAGAGAGAGAGAGAGAGAGAGAGAGAGAGAGAGAAATGGGGGTGGGGGTTAAAGAAAATATGTGACATGTAACATTTACTTAACAGATAATGCAGCATAGGTTTTACTCACAAATTGTGGCCTATCCTTGGTCTTAACTGCTTTGGTGTACTTCCTTCTTGCTGCCCATGACCTGTCAACACAAATCAACATTCTTTGTCACATCACGGCATAACATGATGCAAACTTTACTTTACTGTGTTTGTTATCTATGCACTTGAATCCTTTAAAAATGAAGACAAAATTACATGTTCATACACACATTCTTGTGAGGAACTTTAATTGGGAATGTAGAAGAAATTGTGTGGTTGCATACATGAAAGTATGCCTGATTGTTTGCATATTCTGTGTATGTGTGTGTGTGTGTATTTTTGTGTGTGGAAGTGGATCTGTTTATACAGATCATGAGTGTGTAAGGAACTATAATATTATCATGTAAACACACACGTTCACTAATTCTCTAAGCAGACAAATGCCTACGAGTCTAATGCACTACTTGTTGAACGTACATTGCACACACCTTTAGGAATAAGACAAGGTGGTTCGTGAACCACGAGTCTCGCCCCATTTCGCAATCGATAAACAGTGCTAACTTTTTTTCAAATATTTTTTTCACACCTTTTGACCCCTAGATGACCTTTGACCCAATCAGCCTCATGAAGAGAAACATGTGTTGTTACCCAAGGATCATTTGTACCAAGTGTGATCACAATTGATGCAGAAATAAAGAAATGAAAGCAAGTCAAACGAAACCTTTGAGAATAAATGATCCACATGGCCTCATAGATGTGGTCATTTTCACAATGAAGGGTGTAACATTTTGTTTTTAGGGTCAAAATTTCAAAATGTGTTTCCATACATATTTCTATAAAAATCAAACACAGAAATGTCTAAATTATTGATTTTTTTTTGGTTTTGGAGAATAGGCTCCTTTTGAAATTTGAAAAAAAAATAGAGAAACGATGACAAATGTTATAATTTTTATGAAAAACATTATTTTTATTTCACTGTATATTTTACAAAAACTTTTGTCAAATGTATGTGAATTACCATTTTCTGATATGTCATCCTCATGTACTTCAATGCAAAGAGATCTTTTTCCTTCAATCTTCTTTGGTTTTCTGAAAATTTTGATATCTTTTTCAAATATCAGACAAAAGTTGGAAATTTCACAACTTTGTGTTTCGGAGACTTCAGCTAACAAAATGGTTTGTTTCGGAGACTTCAATCTTGCTAACATTGTTTAAAATCATTTCTAGGGTAGAATAGTCATTACAATATAACTTTTATGTTAACATCATATCAAATTGTAAACTTAGCACTACAAAACAGGTCAAAGAAAGTAAACCAACATATAATTTTCAAGTAACAGAGTGTCTTCACATGCCTATCCACGCTCAAATTTAATCATGGCAACAATTTCTTGTGTTGAATTGTTGTACAATAAATAAAGGCAACAATAAACTGAAATGGCTCAGCAAATTTCACAAAGATGGCATTCATTGAAACATAGAATGTTAGAAGGGTAAAACGATCAGCAAAATGTGTCTTGGAAGCTTCAAGTTAGTGACAACCTTATGTTTCAGAGACTTCAAATTTGCTAACATGCTATGTTATTCCGAATAAGGCAGGCTTTAGTAAGGAGCATGCAGTTTTCGTTTTAGTAATACCTTTAACTGTCAACAAATGTAAATTTTGAAATATTTCAATGGAGAGTAACTGAGTTTAACATTCTATTCATTGATTTGAATACTAATCTGGCTTATTTAATCTTTTGTACTGGTATTGAACATTACATAAGAAGCTAGAATTAATATGTGTTGTTTATATGTTCATACTCAGTATTAGAGTTATAAATATTAATAATTTCTAGGAATGTTTAATTTGCCATATTAGATTTTATTTTAAATTTCTGCATGCATTATATAATGAACAGTTCTGTTTCGGAGACTTCAAAGGTGCTAACACATTAAATTGTTAGTGAAATATGAATTATTAAAAGCAAAATGGAACTTTAACTTTTGAAAACATGTTGAATAGTTACTCAAACACATTTACATTACGTACACCAGGGGCCATATTCATGAAACCTTACTAATTTAGTATCAAACTAGGCCTAAGTGAGCTACCAAAAGGCCTAGTTACCAAGTATGATGCATACAAGTTATCAAAACCATGCATACTTTGTTGCAAACTAGACCTTATTGAGTGGATATGGTGCTAAGATATAGAGTATGCAACTGACAAGCAGAATAATAACAAAAGTGTTATTGAGAGAAACATGTGGTGATTTATCCCCTTTTGTAGTAACAGATCAAAGAGTGAATAACATTTCCTTTATTACCCCAAATTGCAAAAAGATTTTTTTGTAAGGGAAGTAGAATTATTTTTATTCATTATTAGTAGGTAGTCCACAGTTGAATAGAGTTACATAATAGTGGGAAAAAAATTGTCCGAAAACGAAGAACCAGTCTGAAGCTCAAACACCAAGTAGCTTGCCACAGGGAAGCTAACTAAATTGTTATTCACAAAACATTACTGAGAACATTGCTCCCTCCTTTGATACTAGGACAATTTACTTTCAAACTAGATGTGTTTTGACAATGATATTGTGAAAGTAATATATGCAGAATCATGTCCATCACTGCAAGAACAATAGGAAAAAGACCACATGTAAACATGGTTCTGTAGCTAATGCACAGCCAAGTTTTTTTTTTATACTTTTGAACATGGACCGAAATACGAGCCCATAGTTTCTAGGCTGTACATGGATACAGGTATGTCTGAGTCTGTAAACATATATGTGGCAATAAAGACTAAGCCCTGTGCCCTGTCCTCTTGCAGAGAGCAAGAAGGGAAGAAGGCTATGTTTACTTGTCCATACAAGACCTGAAACTAGTCCACCAACTGACAAACTTTCCTCACGAGGATAATCTCTTTTTGGCAGACAAGTTTGACAAATCCATTAATATCATAGATGTAAAGGATAAGGATGAAACCACTATCAAGTTATCAAAAACAAAAATTAGATATATTTTTTTTCTATAGCATCTAAACAACCATAATATTGAAAGTAAGATTTATAATGACATCATATATCGATTATGATAGATAAATATATTATAAGTTCTGAAGATATCAAGAAGTGATCTGAGAGAGCACGGTCAAAATAGTTAATTATAATGTGGGGGTTTGATATGATAAATGATTGAATGGGTTTGGTGCTGTTGTATTTCGATGTACTATGAGATACCTAGAGTATTAAATGAGTGTGTGATGTCAGATGGAACGTAACCAAAAATATTGATCACTGACTTCAACAAATTCACACACACACAATTCACATGAATATGTTTTCTCAGTGCAGCTCAAAAATAAAAACAACTAAAAATCCAATGACTTCACATGCCCGTTCACCCCACACTTTTGATCACGGGATTCACAGGTAGGCTTAACACTAAGGTTACACAACACAAAAAGGCTTTGGAAATAATCGGTATTACTGTTCAATATCTCTGGCTTAAACCATTTTTTATTTATGAGGCATCAGCCATCAAAATAAATCCAGAGAAAACACAGCGTGTCTATACAGACCAGAGCTTTTCAATTGAGGTTGATAAGTAAGGTGTGGCGCTGTTTGTAAAGCGGAAGGCCGCCGCTTAAACTGTAAACGTTAACGTACATCAATGCCAATGGCCGACAAATGAGTGAGGCTAAACAGTATAGACTAGATAGCCTACGCTATATATGCAAGGTGTTACAGACTGTAACGTTAAGAAGAGAGTAGGCCCTACAGTACGTATGTTATCCAGCAGGGACTGTATAAAATATATAGGTTACTGTAAGTAATCAGTTAGCTACAGGCACTGTTTCTATAGCGGGAGGCCGCCGCTGTTTACAAACAAGTAATCAGTTAGCTACAGGCACTGTTTATATAGCGGTAGGCCGCCGCTGTTTACAAACATAGGTTGTAACGCATTAGTAAGTACATCGTTGTACCAGGTATACATCTAGAAAATAGCGATACCAAGTATGATATAAAGCTACCTGTTAGGATAGTCCAGCACTAGCCTTGTGTAGCACGGTAGTCGGTATGTCGGTAGTAGTCCGTCGACAGTTAAAAATCCGACTGTATACAGGTGCTAGAAACCGTCCATAGCCTGGAAGGAAACCCTGGCGGCGCGGCTGGCGATGAAACTAGGAGAGTGCCGGCGTCGTCAAACAAAACGGCTGGAAACCAAGAAGGGACCAATGCGATGAAGGTCCCCACGCCATAAACACGGAGTGATACACAGCTGCTGTATGTCAATGTCCAATGCGAAGTAGACGTCTACTATGCAGCGCCTAGGCTAGGCCGATGGCATGACCGATAAAAACCTTGGTAAATTCTAGTGGTACAAATCTAACGTCACTGGAGTGCCTGCTTCTCCGGGGGTTGGAATTATTATCCAAAATGATGCTCAGTCCAAATACAAATGATATGAAAACATTTTATCGGAATCAGTATAAAGATGACTGTGCAGGAAATCAACTCGGGGTCTAAGTAGACCGTAGACCAAGTAAGTGACTCTATGAAAGTTGCAGCAGGACTGGTGATTTGGGGGCCTGCAGACAAACTCAGCAAGCTCTGAATTGCCACAAAGTCAAAACTATTTTGATTGGCTAAAGAATACTATATATTACGTAGCTTAAAAATGATTTTCTGTCATAAAGATAATTATTCATTATTACCTTATTTGCATAGAAACCAGACATCACATGACATTGCAGACAGAAAGTGACCTGGGCATCCAGGGTACATGTAGTACGTCTAGCCCGCAATAACAAAAAAATCAGCCACCATCTACTGTAGATGTTGTAAAGCTATACTTGTAACTGTGTATGTGTGTGTTAGAAAAAAACCTACAGCAGTGTACATATGCACACTGCATAACACACTGTATATTACAACTACAACAAAGAATATGTACTGCATGCATATCCTCTTCATGCATTATCATAATAGATACTAGTAGACAAATGTTGAGCTACTACAATAACAATGATCTATTTTTAACAAATGCATTGACATTAGAACATGACTATGTATTCAATTTGCAAAAATTATGAATTGTGAGCCTGTGAATATGGTAAAATCTAGTAAACAAAGGAATTCTTTGTTTAGTGTGTTTTCGATGTGAAGACTTTAAATGCCCTGCAGAGTGTGACCAAGATTATTAAGCGGAGCTACGCTTCTAAGACACTGCAGGATTATATTTTGTATTATACAAAGAGAGCTACTTGGGCAGCTAGTTTATGCCTACACGTTTTGCACACATTGAAAGATCACGAAATTTGTCCAATGGGTTCCTCTTTGTCCTCTCATCCTGAAAAACATATTTTCTATAAACTGCACACATAAAGTTTCTCTACTTCAGCAGTTCTTCTTACCATATTGGCACATCGACAGTCAGTGAGAGAATGACAGAGTTGCTTACTAGTGACTTAGAGTAGCCCTGTATGAACTCCAAATTTAGGAACGAATAGTAGTAAGGTTTTCAGTAATAGTAGTAAGGTTTTCTAGTAAGGTTTCATGAATACCAATTTTTCTAAGCTAGACCTAGCCGGTAATTGAAACACTTGTAGAGCCCAGCTTCAGTAACTTCTGCAACTAACTGTGAAAGTCACTACTGCTAGTAAGGTTTCATGAGTACCAAAAATGACTCGACGAGCTAAAGTAAGCAAATTCAGGCCTTTTAGTAGCTTACTAGTCTTAGTAATGTTTCATGAATATGGCCCCAGGCTATGATATTTCTCATATTTTCCCCAAAGTAGAGAATAATTTCCATCATTTACGATGGATTGTGACACAAACGCAAAAGAACAAAACAAATGTATGTTAAAACTAATACATACTGTCACATTAGCAGGCCTTGAAAAAAATTGATATCCACTATGGTATGCAATACACAAAAGTAATTTTCATTTCTAAACAATTTACCCTTGCACCTGGTTGACAAAAAAAAAACATTCTTGGGAGGAGTGATTATGCTTTAAATTTTCAGTATAGGTTGAGCAATGTTAACATAGGCACAATGTATTGCTATGGTGTATCGCCTGTCCTGGGTGCAAAATATACATAACCCTGAGGCTTGTGTTTTACATTTTACTTCAAGAAAAACTTTTCTGCCAACTTACAGTAGTTATCTCTTCTTCCTCCTACAAGTCCTACAAGTTGCTGGATCCAGTGCTCATGTCTGTCAGAGATTCCTTTTGTGCCGATGAAGATGAACTTATTGATGTACTATGAGTCCAGATGACAAATTATTCTATTTTGTAATGTCTTGAGTGAGGATATCCGTGGCCATCTTATGATCTTGCCTTGCTGTCAATGTTATATGTCATGTGGTATCTTCGATTATCTCATTGATCAGGGAATAGCAAAGAAACATTTGTGGGTATGCCAATGCAGTACAGCTTACAGATTGTGTTCCTGTATGAATTTGTGTATGATACACATGTATAAGCACATGTTATTCTATGATGTTGTGATCTTATGGTCTGTTCCACTGTCTTAACAGTGTTGATAAACATGCTTCTGTAAAAGGTACAAGACATCTTTGGCCACCTCATGGTCTTGTCGTGCTGTCAATGTTATATGAATGATTTGGTATGTTCAATTATCTCATCACGGACTAGCAAAGATCTTGAAAGCTTTGTGTTAGCATAAAAAGAAGTCTCTGAAACAAGTAGGATAGCTCCAAAAGATGTCTGATACTTTGAGAAAATGAATTAAATTTTTTAATACTTTAGATGCTAAATCTCTGAGAAAGATTGCATGACTTGTCTACATTCAAATTTTTACGAATTGGTGCATTTAACGTACATTTGGAAATCATGAAAGAGGTGAAAGTTCACAGTTTGGGGGCAAAATTACATGCAGTTATCACAATTATCTGGCAAAACGGAAAACTAAGAGTTCTGTTTATTATTGATGTTTTCCAGCAGTTCCAGTAGATTAATATAAACAAATAATCAACAAAATAATAATCATGCACCTATGTTTGGGACCGAAACGACCATAAATGTTGTGTTAGCAATTGGTTGAAGTCTCCGAAACGCTTTTTTCTAGTTATCAGAAATTATTTTCAAGAATTATCTCAATAGCTAAATGAATTAAGTTTCATAGCAGTCTCTACATACTAATACATCACTACAATATAGATTCAGAGTGAAAGACATCAGACTTGATGTATAAAAAATGCAAAATATTATTTTTCATGTTTCGGAGACTTCATTTGTTTCGGAGGCTTCAAGTGCTAACGGAAAGTTGGTAATGTGTGACATTTCTAAACTAAAAGTTATATCTCAATAATTTTTTGATGAATGGTCAAGGGGGACATATAGTCCATTTTGACATACAGATTGGTTGAGTACCATTATAAGTTTTTGCACAAGGCCACAAACTAATTTGTTTCGGAGACTTCATTTCAGCTAACGGAAAATTACCACTGTTCAGTCTGGAATCTATAAAAAAATTAAAAACGCACTGACCGGCTTAATTTCATCAGCAATGGAAAGTAAGGGAATGAGGTGTATCTCAATAGAAAAATAAGAGATATTCAACCTATAATAATTTATGGGCTTTCCCTCAAAGTTTAGTGTCAATTGCTAACAGAAAATGAAGTCTCCGAAACGACAAATATTGATGGCTCGTTAAAAAAAATCAATCTTTTATGACGACCAAAACTAGTTTGGTGCTTTTCATTGAACATCTAACTATAATATTAGCACAAAAAATAAACCTTTGAAGGTATGGGATAAAATGCACAGCTTTATAAATAACAGTAGTGCTTTTTGGGATACACTAAAAAATGCTGATTTAGGGTACATAAGTGCCCGTCAAAATTAAACGAAGTTACTCCCAATGATGACTATGCTACCCAAGGTAGGTCCTAACTAGATGTCTTATGTGAAAAACAAGGCATTAGCAATATTGTGTCTCGCCCACTTGCGAAAATAACCAGAAATATCGCGATCTCCGTTGCTACGCAAAAGAATTGTATCCCTGACCTCAAATGACCTTTGACCTTATCCTGTGACCTCCAACAGTACCATAACATGAAGGTACCCCCAGTGCATCTATGACCCAAGTTAGGTTGTAATCCAAGCAACCCATGTGAAGTTATTTGTCAAAAGAGAGTCTTGCAGGTAAACTTTAACGTATGACCTCAAATGACCTTTGACCTTATCCTGTGACCTCCAACAGCACCATAACATGAAGGTACCCCTAGTGCATCTATGACCCAAGTTAGGTTGTAATCCAAGCAACCTATGTGAAGTTATTTGTCAAAAGAGAGTCTTGCAGGTAAACTTTAACGTATGACCTCAAATGACCTTTGACCTTATCCTGTGACCTCCAACGGCACCATAACATGAAGGTAACCCCAGTGCATCTATGACCCAAGTTAGGTTGTAATCCAAGCAACCCATGTGAAGTTATTTGTCAAAAGAGAGTCTTGCAGGTAAACTTTAACGTATGACCTCAAATGACCTTTGACCTTATCCTGTGACCTCCAACAGCACCATAGCATGAAGGTACCCCTAGTGCATCTATGACCCAAGCTAGGTTGTAATCCAAGCAACCTATGTGAAGTTATTTGTCAAAAGAGAGTCTTGTAGGTAAACTTTAACGTATGACCTCATATGACCTTTGACCTTATCCTGTGACCTCCAACGGCACCATAACATGAAGGTACCCCCAGTGCATCTATGACCCAAGTTAGGTTGTAATCCAAGCAACCCATGTGAAGTTATTTGTCAAAAGAGAGTCTTGCAGGTAAACTTTAACGTATGACCTCAAATGACCTTTGACCTTATCCTGTGACCTCCAACGGTACCATAACATGAAGGTACCCCCAGTGCATCTATGACCCAAGTTAGGTTGTAATCCAAGCAACCCATGTGAAGTTATTTGTCAAAAGAGAGTCTTGCAGGTAAACTTTGACGTATGACCTCAAATGACCTTTGACCTTATCCTGTGACCTCCAACGGTACCATAACATGAAGGTACCCCCAGTGCATCTATGACCCAAGTTAGGTTGTAATCCAAGCAACCCATGTGAAGTTATTTGTCAAAAGAGTCTTGCAGGTAAACTTTAACATTTGTGACGGACGACGGACGACGGACGACGGACGACGGACGACGGACGGACGACGGACGGACGACGGACGGACGCCATTTGGATCCCTTAGTCTCGCCTTCACCTCCGGTGGGCGAGACAAAAATCATTGAATTCTGTAACTGTAGAAGACATCCAGGGATCAAAATGTTAAAAAAGCAATGTTACACCCTTCATTGTGAAAATGACCATGTATCATTTGACCTTTTGGCTCCCAGATGACCTTTGACCACCTCATCCTCATGAAGACACATGTGGTATTACCCAAGGATCATTTTTACCAAGTGTGATCACAATTGATACATAAATAAAGAAATGAGAGCAAGTCAAACAGAAACTTTGAGAAAAATAATGCACACGGCCTCATATCATTTGACGTTTTGACCCCTAGATGACCTTTGACCCCATCATTCTCATGAAGACACAAGTGGTATTACCCAAGGATCATTTGTACCAAGTGTGATCACAACTGATGCAGAAATAAAGAAATGAGAGCAAGTCAAACCAAAACTTTGAGAAAAATTATTCACATGGCCTCATATCATTTAACCTTTTGACCCCTAGATAACCTTTGACCCCATCATCCTCATTTAGACACATGTGGTATTGCCCAAGGATCATTTGTACCAAGTTTGATCACAATTGATACAGAAATAAAGAAATGAGAGGAAGTTAAACAAAAACTTTGACATTTTTGTAACAGACTAACAGGAAAAGTGATTACTAGGTCTCTACCGAACTTCGTTCAGGCGAGACAAAAACATATGTACCTGCAAATCACACAGTAAAATGTTGACCCCTCAAAATAAGATAAATAAAGGTACTTACTTAAACCTTTTGATGGCAATTTTGTCAAACTCAAAGAGTCTAGAAAGGTATGCATGGAGTTCTTTCCCATCTGAAAGAAAGAGATTGCAATAGAATGACAAATTACACATGATGTGACGATGTTCTACAATACATAGGAATATAAATGAACAGGCAATGTGTAAATGCAGACAAAAAGGTGTGTAGATACCATTGGAACTTTGACATTCAGGCTGAAAAAAAATGAAAGACAAATTGTAAAAAAAATGTCATTCTCTTCATCAGATATGGTGACTTTTTGTCTCAATCCAAGTAGACATTGTGCATGTCTAAAAACAATTATTTGCTGATAAATAGTTAACAAATTATGTCATTTAAGGTCATGAAACAGGAACTGCAGCATGATCAATTTGTGATCATGGCCCTATTAACTTAATAATATCCACAACGTGAGCTTTTTGTAAAGTGTACGAGCTATAAAGTCATTTAAAACATACTTAAAAATCTTAATCCGTTATGGCTGGAAATATCAACAAAATGACTTACCGACTGAATCATCTTCACATATATGAATTTTACTCTTCTTTTGTGCTGGACCTCCATCTTTTGACCCATCTTCATTGGCTTTTGACCCTTGACCTTGGACCTCAGCACCCGCATCAGTGTCTGCGCCATCAGCAGTGGTGGCAGGCTGTGGGACTGAGACGTCTCCATTTGGCAGTTTGTCTACGGGTGTAAATAGGTGGGAAACACAGGCGGTGCACATACAATTAAATATTTAATTTTTGTCAATTGGTGACAAAGTTTTAGTTTTTCAGCTCCAAAAACACGGAATAGTCTCCCATGTAATGTAAGATAATGTTCCTCACTAGAAACTTTGAACAAACACTTAAAAACATTCCTATTTTGACAGTTAACTTGTTTTATTCACTTCTGGTGTATAGCCCAGATAAATATCCATATTATTATGATTATTATATTATCATCATTATTAAATGTTCTTTGAATGTTTCCATGGTGAGAGTGTACTAATAAATACTATTTAGAAAATAGCAAAACTTTCGGTAACACCATGTGGTTGTATTCTTTCGGATAATTGGCCCACTAATGTGGTGAAGAAAGGAAAGGAAAGTGAAAAGTCAAAAAAGGAGAGGTGAATTTTTTATATCTTATAACACTTACACAAGACTATTTTTAGCTTTAGTTTTCGGTGTTTTAAACCGAAAATAAATGGGATGGAATGGAGGTAGAAGAAGAGGGTGGGTATTGATGAAAGTTGTGAACTAGTCACAAAGTAGTGATAAAGAGAAAAGAAAAGAAAAAGAAAATGAGAAAAGTGTAGAAAAGTTATAGTCAGTTCTGCAACTAACTATAGGTTTCTTTCAAAATCTGAAAGAGGGAGTATCAGTCTCGACGTTTCGGGCAGTGTGCTCTGTCCGTCATCCGGAGAATAACTCGAAGAAACTAACGAGCGCGCCGGGTATTTATGCGATCCGAAGGGATCCGAAATAACCCGAGAGTGTCCGAAATCAGCCAATAGGAATAGAGCGTTTCGGCGCGAATGTGCTGTGTGCACTAGAGCGTGAAACAGCTGAATAGGTGCGAAAGTGCGGCGCGAATGCGCGGTGTGCACTGGAGCGTGAAACGGCGCGAAAGTGCGGCGTATTCAATTCCCCGAGCTTTCGGGTAGGTCGTCGTCCCGTGTGCGTTGTGCGTGGTGAAGAAGTGGCATCCAGATATCGTTGATCACAAGTCCGCTCTCCTGTGGTACCGTGTCATGTTGAAGAATCTCGATGGCTTCTCTCACGCGCCGGGTGTGCCAGTGCTTAATGGATGTGATGAGTTCTGCGTTGGACCAGTCGATGCGATGATTCTGTTGCTGAGCATGTTTGACGATAGCTGATTTCTCCCACTCGTTCCGTCTAAAGCTGGTCTGGTGTTCCTTGAGTCTGGTCCTAAGGCTTCTTCCGGTTTCTCCAACGTAGAACTGACCGCATTCACACGGTATCTTGTAGACTCCTGGTTGAGTGTCCGGCGGCTTCCTGTCTTTGTGGGTGAAGAGCTTGGAGTGCAGCTTACCTGAAGATCGGTGTCTGACCTGGATGTTGACGTTCTTGAGAATCCGCTGAATCTTGTGAGAAGCTTGTCCTATGTAAGGGAGAAAAACTGAAGCTAAATGTGGCGGAGCAGGAGTGCGCGGACGAGGTAGAGATGTCTTCACCTTTCTAGGAGGGTATCCGTTGATGCTGGTGAGCGCTGTCTTGATGTGCTGAAGCTCTTGTTGAAGGTGTTCCTCGTCGCTGATGTCGTGTGCTCGCCGGATGAGAGTACTGGATACTGACTGTAAAACAGAAGGGTGATGAAACGATTTAAAATTGAGGTACCTGTCCGTGTGCGTCGGTTTCCGGTAGACTTGGTGTGATGCCTTTCCCTCAGCTGTCCTTGTAATGCGTACGTCTAGAAAAGGGATGGAAAGATCCTGCTCTATCTCCATGGTGAACTTGATGCTTGCGTGCCTGTGATTAAGATGGTAAAGAAATTCCTGGAGATCAGTTCTGCTGTGCTGCCACACGTGCTGCCACAGTACTCTCATCCGGCGAGCACACGACATCAGCGACGAGGAACACCTTCAACAAGAGCTTCAGCACATCAAGACAGCGCTCACCAGCATCAACGGATACCCTCCTAGAAAGGTGAAGACATCTCTACCTCGTCCGCGCACTCCTGCTCCGCCACATTTAGCTTCAGTTTTTCTCCCTTACATAGGACAAGCTTCTCACAAGATTCAGCGGATTCTCAAGAACGTCAACATCCAGGTCAGACACCGATCTTCAGGTAAGCTGCACTCCAAGCTCTTCACCCACAAAGACAGGAAGCCGCCGGACACTCAACCAGGAGTCTACAAGATACCGTGTGAATGCGGTCAGTTCTACGTTGGAGAAACCTGAAGAAGCCTTAGGACCAGACTCAAGGAACACCAGACCAGCTTTAGACGGAACGAGTGGGAGAAATCAGCTATCGTCAAACATGCTCAGCAACAGAATCATCGCATCGACTGGTCCAACGCAGAACTCATCACATCCATTAAGCACTGGCACACCCGGCGCGTGAGAGAAGCCATCGAGATTCTTCAACATGACACGGTACCACAGGAGAGCGGACTTGTGATCAACGATATCTGGATGCCACTTCTTCACCACGCACACCGGCAGCACCACCACGCACAACGCACACGGGACGACGACCTACCCGAAAGCTCGGGGAATTGAATACGCCGCACTTTCGCGCCGTTTCACGCTCCAGTGCACACCGCGCATTCGCGCCGCACTTTCGCACCTATTCAGCTGTTTCACGCTCTAGTGCACACAGCACATTCGCGCCGAAACGCTCTATTCCTATTGGCTGATTTCGGACACTCTCGGGTTATTTCGGATCCCTTCGGATCGCATAAATACCCGGCGCGCTCGTTAGTTTCTTCGAGTTATTCTCCGGATGACGGACAGAGCACACTGCCCGAAACGTCGAGACTGATACTCCCTCTTTCAGATTTTGAAAGAAACCTATAGTTAGTTGCAGAACTGACTATAACTTTTCTACACTTTTCTCATTTTCTTTTTCTTTTCTTTTCTCTTTATCACTACTTTGTGACTAGTTCACAACTTTCATCAACACCCACCCTCTTCTTCTACCTCCATTCCATCCCATTTATTTTCGGTTTAAAACACCGAAAACTAAAGCTAAAAATAGTCTTGTGTAAGTGTTATAAGATATAAAAAATTCACCTCTCCTTTTTTTGACTTTTCACTTTCCTTTCCTTTCTTCACCACATTAGTGGGCCAATTATCCGAAAGAATACAACCACATGGTGTTACCGAAAGTTTTGCTATTTTCTAAATAGTATTTATTAGTACACTCTCACCATGGAAACATTCAAAGAACATTTAATCCAGCTCTACGGGGAGCAGATTGTTCTAGCTTCGAGGAGACTACAGCGTGATTTCATCAAGCAAGCCAAGCTTTTCAATCACCTAACTTTCCTGAAACGTTGCCGAAATTCCCAGATCGTTCCTATAGGTCTTCGTCTCAAGTCACCTATTCAATCCAGCCGAGCAGAACGCATCATCAAGGAAGCAAGCATGGCCCTCACCAGAGAACGGATCAGCCACACCAGAGAGCAGCTACACGTCGTTACCCAGGACATCGACTCACTCCAGATTCTACTACAAGGAAAGCTGAGCCAAGAAGACTTCAAGAAGATTGGGGCATTCAACGACGAAATCTACAAGAAGACCTTTAATAGGTCTAGGGCCAAGCAGCTCCGGAAATTTAGCACATTGCACCCTACTAGAGAACAACCAACGGATACGTCAGCACCAGCCAGAAGGAAAACTGTCATCAACCTCAGCGACCGGAGCCTCTCGGAAGACGAACAAAAAGTTTTACAACTTGGTCTCAATTTTGCTGTGGCACCTAAGAAAATTCCTTTCGCAGAGGTCATTCAGCAAATTGAGCCTAATCTTCGTGTTTTGAACAAGACAACAGCTGACAGCGTTAGATTTCAAGTTTCACAGGTTCTCTCTACTGCCAAGCCACCTAGAGCCAACATCAGCAAGGACGAACGAGCTGCCATCCAAGGACTTCGTAGGGATCCATCCATCCACATTCTCAAGGCCGACAAGGGAAACGCAACAGTCATCATGCGACAGGACGAATACGACAGCAAGATGGAGAGCCTCCTCAACACTTCAACCTACACCAAACTGTCCAGAGATCCAACGGCTGCTACAGAAAGGAGAATCAACGAGAAATTGCTGAAACTTCATCGAGAGGACATCATACCCAAGCCGTTATACTTCAAGCTTCGATGTTCGTCATCAACCTGCCCTGTGATCTTTGGACAACCTAAAATACACAAGCCAGATACGCCACTTAGGCCCATCGTCGCAACAAGGGGATCTCCGACATACGACACGGCTCGACATCTTGCTACGATTCTTCAACCACTTGTTGGGAACTCATCTCATCACATCGCCAACTCCAAGCATTTCATTGAGAAACTCAACGCCATTCAAATCTGTCCTACAGATACGCTTGTCAGCTTTGATGTTGAATCTCTCTTCACCAATGTTCCTGTTTCAGAAGCCTGCAGTATCATCCGACAGAGACTAGAGGAAGACGACGCCCTACCAGAACGGACAGCTATGTCTCCAGAGCACATCCAGGATCTACTTCTCACATGCCTCAACTCGACTTCATTCCAGTGGCGTAACTCTTTTTACAAACAGGTTGAAGGAGCAGCAATGGGGTCACCTCTCTCCCCTATCGTCGCCAACATCTACATGGAGGAATTTGAGACAGCAGCACTTCAAGCATCGACTCTCTGCCCCAAATTATGGGTTAGATATGTTGATGATATTTTCGTCGTGTGGCAGCACAGCAGAACTGATCTCCAGGAATTTCTTTACCATCTTAATCACAGGCACGCAAGCATCAAGTTCACCATGGAGATAGAGCAGGATCTTTCCATCCCTTTTCTAGACGTACGCATTACAAGGACAGCTGAGGGAAAGGCATCACACCAAGTCTACCGGAAACCGACGCACACGGACAGGTACCTCAATTTTAAATCGTTTCATCACCCTTCTGTTTTACAGTCAGTATCCAGTACTCTCATCCGGCGAGCACACGACATCAGCGACGAGGAACACCTTCAACAAGAGCTTCAGCACATCAAGACAGCGCTCACCAGCATCAACGGATACCCTCCTAGAAAGGTGAAGACATCTCTACCTCGTCCGCGCACTCCTGCTCCGCCACATTTAGCTTCAGTTTTTCTCCCTTACATAGGACAAGCTTCTCACAAGATTCAGCGGATTCTCAAGAACGTCAACATCCAGGTCAGACACCGATCTTCAGGTAAGCTGCACTCCAAGCTCTTCACCCACAAAGACAGGAAGCCGCCGGACACTCAACCAGGAGTCTACAAGATACCGTGTGAATGCGGTCAGTTCTACGTTGGAGAAACCGGAAGAAGCCTTAGGACCAGACTCAAGGAACACCAGACCAGCTTTAGACGGAACGAGTGGGAGAAATCAGCTATCGTCAAACATGCTCAGCAACAGAATCATCGCATCGACTGGTCCAACGCAGAACTCATCACATCCATTAAGCACTGGCACACCCGGCGCGTGAGAGAAGCCATCGAGATTCTTCAACATGACACGGTACCACAGGAGAGCGGACTTGTGATCAACGATATCTGGATGCCACTTCTTCACCACGCACACCGGCAGCACCACCACGCACAACGCACACGGGACGACGACCTACCCGAAAGCTCGGGGAATTGAATACGCCGCACTTTCGCGCCGTTTCACGCTCCAGTGCACACCGCGCATTCGCGCCGCACTTTCGCACCTATTCAGCTGTTTCACGCTCTAGTGCACACAGCACATTCGCGCCGAAACGCTCTATTCCTATTGGCTGATTTCGGACACTCTCGGGTTATTTCGGATCCCTTCGGATCGCATAAATACCCGGCGCGCTCGTTAGTTTCTTCGAGTTATTCTCCGGATGACGGACAGAGCACACTGCCCGAAACGTCGAGACTGATACTCCCTCTTTCAGATTTTGAAAGAAACCTATAGTTAGTTGCAGAACTGACTATAACTTTTCTACACTTTTCTCATTTTCTTTTTCTTTTCTTTTCTCTTTATCACTACTTTGTGACTAGTTCACAACTTTCATCAATACCCACCCTCTTCTTCTACCTCCATTCCATCCCATTTATTTTCGGTTTAAAACACCGAAAACTAAAGCTAAAAATAGTCTTGTGTAAGTGTTATAAGATATAAAAAATTCACCTCTCCTTTTTTGACTTTTCACTTTCCTTTCCTTTCTTCACCACATTAGTGGGCCAATTATCCGAAAGAATACAACCACATGGTGTTACCGAAAGTTTTGCTATTTTCTAAATAGTATTTATTAGTATCATCATTATCATTATTATTATTATTGTTATTATTGTCATTAATGTTATTATTGTTATTATTACTATTATTATTAGTAGTAGTAGAAGTAGTAGTATTAACAATATTATTACTATCATTACTATATTATTTTATACTAAATACCAAAAAAAAATATCAGTGGAACTATCAAAATTTCATCCAAAAGTAACTAGAGAAATACAAGCACTGATGATGTCGCAGAGTAAACCTGCGATATGTATTTTCACAATTCTTTATTGCTTCCACCACGATTGCTACTTCTACGACAGGAAAAGGCTTGACCCTGCACACATCACCCTCCCCTACATGAACCTGCAATGATTCCAACATTAGCACTCCCTAAAATGTTGTCATAATCCGAACAGTTAAAATTGCACTTTGTGATGGAGTAAATCATCCTCACACCTCTTTTGTTTCACTGTATCACACCCATTACCAACACACACAAGAACCTGGATTTTCTACTTCACCTGAGTTGTTAGGGTCAGTCAGCTCTGGGTCTGTCTGCATCCTTCTCTCTCTCTCCAGGGCCCTGCTGTAGTGCAGGCACGGGATGGCAGCTACGGGAATGTGGTGCCTCTGGAGGGAGAGGAGAACATTGATGGGGAGAAAATAAAGACGAGGAGAAAAAGGAGAGGTATTTAAAAAATAAGATCTTAAGATTATGATAAATTGAGATTGCATATCATTGTCAAATCAGTTTTAATTGCATCATCATCACCAAAGTGATAATAATAATAACAGAAAGAGGGAAGGAGAAGAAAAAGAAAGTGAAGAAGAAGGAGGAGGAGGAGGAGGAGGAGGAGAAGAAGAAGAAGAAGAAGAAGAAGAAGAAGAAGAAGAAGAGGAAGAGGAAGAGGAAGAGGAGGAGGAGGAGGAGACGGGGAGGAAAAGAAGAAAGAAATAGAGGAAAAGGGTGAAGATTAAGAAGAAAGAGGAAGGAATATAAGACAAGAAGGAAGTAAAGGAAAGAAGGAAGGAAGGAAAGAAGAAAAGGTACTGAAGAAGAATGTAAAGAAAAAGATTCATAAGGGTAAACAGAAAAAGAGGAAGAAGAAGAAAAGGAGAAAGAAAAAGAAATGACAGGTAAAATGGAAAGAAGAAGCATGATGATGACAACAACAAAGATGAGAATAATGGTGGAACTCAAGACTTACCCGAGCGCTGCCTGAGCCCAGGAGGTATGGGCGGGACCATGAGCAGACCCTGGTGGGGCGGTGGAGGTAGAGGGGCATACCACACTGGTGGCTGATGCGGATCCAGCCGTCTGGTAGGCCCTCTAGAGGTTCCTGGCCGTGTCCTGGTGGTGAACACAGCAGTAAGACATGCACACATATCACATGTCACCCTACCTCTACACTCAATAACATAAATACATACAGATATGCCAACCTTTCCTTCCCTCCCCAGAGAATTTCTTGTATTGTGCAAAAAGAAAATCAACAATATCAATTATGAATTCAGAATCTACCCCACCCCCCCCCCCCTTCAAAACTGAAGTTGCTGAACCCAATATTGAATTTAATTCAAATACATTTCTAATCTACATGTTTTAAAAAGATGGAAGAGTCACAAAGAGTTGATAATCTCTTAATTCTCTTTTGCAATAATTGTTAAACAATGTGGGTATTTGCAAACTGGTAATAAAGCTTGTGAAATTAATTGAGCTAAACAAAATGGAATACATGTACAGGTAATGTAAATGCAGGACTCATAAAATTCACTGTACAGTTGCAAAGAAGAATACAATCCCAAAAGGACACAAACAAGACAAATGAGGTTAAAAAAATACAAAATGACAAAATGGCAATGACAATGTTAAATAATATGAGAATGTTGACACAGCCTGAGGCTACTCACTCTTGAGTACGGTCTTCTCCTTGACTCCGATCAGCCCTTCAGGTAGAGCGCCCCCATGGGTTACCACCTTCCTCCACACCTCCCCCGCTTTCCTCCGCTCCTTCCCACCACTCCGCCCTGACCCCTTGGCCTGCTTGTACTCCTCAGGCAAGCCCTCATCTAGCAGCGCATCCAGGTCACCCTCACTGTCAGAGTCCCACTCTTCTCCTCCCTCCTCCTCCTCCTCCACCTCATCATCATCATCATCATCATCAATCTCGTCCCCCTCATCTTCAGGGTTGTCATCGGGGAGTGAGATGCTGTCGTCAGCACTGTTTGCATGTTTCAGCCTCGAGGTGCGTGGCTCACGTCTTGTTTTTGATTCCCTCTGATGTAGCCATCCACCTTTGTCTGAAGCCTGTTCTTCATTGATGGCACCATCTTCATCAATCGTTGAGTCATCACCGTCTGGATCATCCTCATCATCGTCTTCATCTATCACAATCATTTCATCTCCACTCTCAAAGTCTCCCATTGTTCCTTCTTCAAGCTCATCTCTTCTCGTATCCTTGTCTCTGTCTTCCTTCCTACATTCCACTTCATTCTCCTCTTCGTTCTGTCCATCGCCCAACTCATCCTCCATCATGCAAAAGTCATCTGCGTGCCCGATGCTCCCAATGTCCCGAAACGATGACGCGCTGCTGCTGTCCAGGTGGGAGAAGTGGTGGTCATTTCCACGCAGCTCAAAGTCGAATCCCAGTAAGGCAGCGGCGCTATCCTCCCCGTTGTCATGCAAGCTGGACTCAATGTCTTGCATCACATCTGGGTAGCTGTCAGCGATAAAGCTGGTGCTATCCCAGGCGTCGTGGTCGATAGGAATGTTGGCAGGGGGGATGTCTACTGGCTGGCAGAGGCGCTTGGGTGGCGAGCTGGCATCATCTTGGCGTTCCATGGGTGATAGTGAGGGGAAAGTGGTACTTCAACTAATCGGCACACCTGGGATGATTTGTGAGACCATGCATTGACAAACGTGAAATGAAGTGTGCACGGCTGATGAATGAATGAATGGCAAAGAACACAGTGAATGACATTAGTTCAAAGAGTGGATTAATGTGTGCAAAATATGGTCACCATCAAAACAGGCTATAAAGAAATATATGACACAGCATCAAGTTCACATGTAAACCTGGTACATGTATGTTCCCCTTACAGATATTTTGGCGACTTGAGTGTATGCACCTGAGTGTATTACATGTATGTCACGCAAATGACAGTCATGACACTCTTGTAAACATTAATTTAATGTAACACACTAATCCCATGAAGAATTCTCTGCACAAACGGCAAAATTACAGAATGAAACAGGGATTCAAACAATAAATACATGTATACTAAGAAAACAAGGTGGTTCGCGAATCACGAGTCTCGCCTGATTTCGCAATCGATTAAACAGTGCTATTCTTTTTTTCAATTAATTAAAATGGTGCAAAGATGACCTTTGACATCAGCCTCATCAACAGATGTGGTTTTAACCAAGGATCATTTGTACCAAGTATGAACACAATTGATGCAGAAATAACAAGAAATGAGAGGAAGTAAGAGCAAAACTTTAAGAACAAGCCCCTGCACATCTGTGCCAAGTTTGATCCCACCTGAAGTAAAGAACCGTCCTTTAGTTTAAGAAACTAGAGCAATTCGACTGCCACGCAGTCGATAAATATGCCTCCGCCTCTTTGCTTTTCTCAGAAAATGTGTATGTTTGGTGGGCAATGTACCATTGCTCCTATGTGAAATAAAAATATCAGATTGTGTTTTTTCAAGTTTAGCATTGACTTTTGACCTCTTACTTCTTTGACTTGCAATCTAACCAGTCTGTCTAAATCCATCCTTGTATCAAGTTTGTTTAAAATTAGCCAATTTTGGGTGAAGTTCATTGACCTTTGACTTTTCAGGAATTTTATCAAAACTTCACCAGTCTACCTCCATGAAGTGATACATCTCTGTACTATGTTTGGTTTGAATTGAATCATTAGTATTGCATTCAATGTGAAAAATATCTATTTGGGGGCAATTTTTAGCCAATTTTGGCAAAGTTCATTGACCTTTGATCCCTGACCTATGAGAAATTTCAACAAAAATGCCATCAGTCTAGTAGTGATCCATCTTTGCACCATATTTGGTTTGTACTGCTATATTGGATTTGGATATATTTTGAAAATTAACACTTTGAAGGCAATTATTAGCTATTTTTGGGCAAAGTTCATTGACCTTTGACCTTTGAACTCTCAGGAGTTTTGCCCAAACTTTCACCAGTCTACCTCCATGAAATGATACATCTCTGTAACATGTTTGGTTAGAATTGCGCCATTGGATTTGGATTTGGGTTTATTGTGAAAAATATCAATTTTTACAAAGTTCATTGACCTTTGACCTCCCAGCAATTTCAGCAATTTCCAGCAATTTCACCAGTCTACCCCCAAGTAATGATCCATCGTTTCACTATGTTTGGTTGGAATTGCACCATTGGATTTGGATTTATTGTGAAAAGTTTAAAGTTTGGGGCAATTTCTAGCCAATTTTGGCAAAGTTCATTGACCTTTGACCTCTGAACTTTCAGGAATTTTACCAAAAATGTCACCAGTCTATCCCCAAGTAGTGATCTATCTTTGTACCATGTTTACTAAGAATTGCATCCTTGGATTTGGATTTATTGTGAAAAAGGTCAATTTTTGCCAAATTTTCACAAATTTCATTGACCTTTGACCTCTGACCTTTCAGGAATTTTACCAAAAATGTCACCAGTCCAACCCCAAGTAGTGATCTATCTTTGTACCATGTTTAATGAGATTTGGATTTGGATTTATTGTGGAAAAGGTCATTTTTGGGCAATTTTTACAAAGTTCATTGACCTTTGACCTTTGACCTCAATCAGATTTTACCCCAATTTTACATACTTCATTGGTTTCATGCAATACACACATGTACCAAGTTTATAGCAAATCTGGATAACGGTTCTCGAGATATTGCCTAAACAGATTCGGGACGGACGGACGGACGGACAACCCGAAAACATAATGCCTCCGGCCACTTCGTGGCGGAGGCATAAAAACTGTAAAAAATGACCTTTGACCTCATCATTCTCATGAATAAACAATAATCAATCGACAAAGGTTTTTTTTTTCAAATATTTTTTTCAAACCTTTTTACCCCTAGATGACCTTTGACCCCATCAGCCTCATGAAGAGAAACATGTGGTATTACCCAAGAAACATTTGTACCAATTGTGATCACAATTGATGCAGAAATAAAGAAATGAGAGCAAGTTAAACAAAAACTTTTAGAAAAATGATGCATATGGCCTCATATCATTTGATATTTTGACCCCTAGATGATATTGACCCCATCATCCTCATCACGACACAAGTGGTATTACCTAAGGATTATTTGTACCAAGTTTGATCAAAATTGATGCAGAAATAAAGAAATGAGAGCAAGTTAAACAAAAACTTTAACATTTTTGTAACAGACTAACAGGAGAAGTGATCACTAGGACTCTGCCGAACTTTGTTCAGGCGAGACAAAAAGTTTGTTGAGGGCTTGATAATATAAAACTTATTATACCACATGCATTATAAATGAAATCCAAACAGAACTTGTACGATAAACATGCTATAGTTGCAAACCAACCATTTACCAAGCTACATGTACACACACAATGAAGTGCAATACAATAAATATTGCACAAGATCAATTCAACAGATGTATTCAACTTTGTGTTTTCAATCATCAAATGTCCCACAAAAGTACAACTGGCTTCGTACAAAAATGTGATAAAATTTTCTTATGAAATATTGTGCTGTGATTTTCATGTAGGACTCATAGAAGTACAAATTCATAGATAGCTGAATGCTCATACAACTGTACATGTATAAGCCCCAAACTGAATTTATGAATACTTGAACTGATTTGGACAGGCTAAATAACAGTGAAACAAAAAAACAAATTCAGGAGCATATATTTTATTTGTTAGGAGTGATCAGGATTCAAATTTTCATAATCATTTTCTCCATCACAGATGTTCTAAATGCATTACATTACCTGAAAATTAGTGAAAAAAACAACAACAACAGGGGCCCAGAGTGATAAATATGTAGCCCCTGCAATGCAAAAAAAAAAAAAAAGGTTTTGCACAGCCCCTGCTAAACATTGTTCAGATCATAGGATACATGAACAAGGCAAAATAAGCCTAGGGTGTCTGTTTTATAACATCTGGCTTAATGCGCAGATGACTGACATGTTATAACTTAAATCAATTAAAATGTTAAATTCGTCAATGAGTTCAGAGTACCAGAGAAGTGTGACATCATTTGAGCAAGACAACTGGTTCTAAACCATGTGGTTAGAGAAACGGCAGGAATCACCACTGGGAGTCTCACTGGAAACACACAACACTAGCCCACTGCGCTAGACAACGTCGGCCCAGCGAAACTGTCACTTGAATGATGTTGTTTAGAACCAGAAAACTGTGTAACAATGGATATGGCAACACCACTTTGGTACTCTATTAACATTTTCAACTCGACAACTATAAAGTAACATCTTGTGAGGGCAGCAGACATCAATGATCAATCCAAGCATCAGGCAGAGGCTGACGATGACCACTCAGCTATACTGCACTTTACCCTAGTAAAGACAAGGCGCAACTGACAAATCAGAGACGAGATCACACCCTGTCTATACCAGTGACAAATCAGTACAGTTGAGTTCAATATGTACGGCAGTGGGACCGGATCGGTAGATTAATCATTAGACTCACTCACTCTCCCATCTCATTCATGCTTTTTTTTCTTAACTTTACTTTACATTAGTCCAACGATGCTAGTATGGTTAAGGAGTTTGCCGATGTTGACCTTATAGGCTTAGACTCTGGTGGTTATGATATTTTTTTACCTCAAATTTGAAGCAAAAAAAAATCACTTAATTTTTTTATCTTCTCTCAGATTTCATCAATGACACCGAGCTCAGACTCGGTTCAATCACAGCATCACACAGTCTACAGCCTGGTAACAATTATGTCTAAATCATGTCATTTTCAGTATTCGACTTCGTCAAGTTTGACATTTCAAAGTCAAAAACGACATTAATTGAGTTAATTGAAAGTTGAAGCTCTAACCAAGTCTGGCATCTTGCAAGCAACAGTACTGCCCCTGTCTCTCTCAATCTCACTCAGGGGCGGTATTCCGAAAACGAACTTAGGAAAAATTTTATTGTATCTCAGGGACTTAGGAAAAATTTTATCTTTTGGTATTCCGAAAAGCCAACTTAAAATAAAAGATAAAATTTTTATTCAAATGAGCTAGAGATAAAATTTTTATGTAAATGAGCCTTGGAGATAAAAATTTTATGCAAATGAGCTAAATCGGTATTCCGAAACGCACTTAGGAAAAAAAGTTAGGATGAAAGATAAAACTGCTCCCAAGCAATTTTATCTCCAGACGTACGCGCCTAGGCCCATAGCATTACGTGCAAAAATAATTCGCGCATTCAACTTTTTGCACATGTGCGCATCAAATGCAATAAGGCGCGCCAATAGACATTTGATGCGCAATGTCCCTTTCAGTTTCATGACATCACACCATCAGCTTGATGGTATTAATGTATGCAAAAGACATGAAAGGACGTTTATTACTGGCTGCCTCTGGGATAGCAGCGCAGGGCATGCGCTCATTAATATTGGTTAAAATCTTCCTAAAATATTTTTCGGAATACCAAAGATAAAATATTTTAAGGACATTGTATCTTAGGGGAGATGAAATTTTTATCTCTGTGGATTTTCGGAATACCGCCCCAGATCTCTGGATAATGCCATGGCTGTAAACGAATCGGAGAGTGTGGTGCAGTGCTGATCTGAATGTCTGAGCTGAGCTCCCCTGTCAACAGGGGAGCTCAGCTCAGTGACCGAGAGAAGATGATGAATTTAATTACTTAGATCAGCTAGAAAATGTACTACAGTGACTAATGTTCATCAAGAGGAGAGTACCAAGGCTGATCACTTATATTTTCTTCAAAAAAATAATGATTTAAAGTGATAAAATTGATACCTTTCCGGTTCCAGCTCTCTACTTTGCCTCAGCTTGAGTCTGATTTCATGAAGGAAAGAACAGAAAAATCAATTGTAGGTAACAAGGCAGGCATTCCTCGCCTAAATGTTATCGAATGCAAGCCAGCAGAATACTAGATTCGTGTCCATAGATACTATTTCCACGCCATTGATACGTGTCGTTCGTACCGTTTTTGGACACCAACCTGATTACAAACGCCTAATTTGGCGATTTGGGCGATTTCTTTCGACTCGACTGCGACGAGATTTGCATGCATTGCACCAAGGGTAGGCAATGCACACTTATTTTAACACGGAATGGCGTCTCTTTCCAAATCATTATTTCGAAAAATTGGCATGATAAAATACTGTATTAACTCCTTTCGTGGCGCACGAGGTGTACAATTGGTGAGTTCCAAGATGCATAGATTTTCTTCCATAAAAGCCCCCACTTTCATAAAATGGCGTGTGTGTGTTTCATCTTCGTGTCTCCCGTTTCAAGTCTCGGGGGACCGCGCCTCCCGCTGGCCTAGCCCTAGGCTGGCCTGGCGATGGCTGGCATGCCGAGGAGCGAGGTGGTCCACAAACCGGCCCCTACCCTTGAAACCGGCCCCCGCGTATTTCTGCGCAGTGCGCGTTATCGAATTTCGGATGTGCGATTTATTATGTATTTACGAATTAGTAAACAAAATGCAAGATTTTCTGAAGCAAAATTAGACAAAATGTGCACTTATTTGGCAATTGCACATTTTCATTCGAAACATCTCCATTTTTCAACTTGCATTCGTACTTCCGTGATTTTCTTGTCGATCGCCGAAACTTTCCCATCAATTTTTCACTGCACTGGAACGAGCATGATCGAGACGCAATACTGGTGAAATGTCGGCATTGTACTCGTTGGATTGACGGAGATATCGCACATTATCAGTAGGGGCCGGTTTCAAGGTTCAGTGATGTGAATGTGCGACGATTAATCGAGCGATATTCGAAGCGCAATTTCTTCGAAATTTTATCGTTAATCTTCAATCCAAATATATTTTTTTAAAGAGCATTATTTTGCTGATTTGTGTGTGAAATTTTAGAATTTTATTTGGTTATCTTGGAATGAAAATATTCAAAAGAAAACAAGGGGGCCGGTTTGAGGCACCCGCATCATACATGTGAAGCCCGAGGCGAGGTCGAGATCGAGAATCCTCGCCATGCAACACTGTGCAATACGTGCATTGTGACTCGCTCTTCATAACGTCAAATCTTCAGGAAAAACACCCCCCCTCTCGCCCCCCCCCCCAAAAAAAAAAAATTATTAGCTTAAGACGTTAAGTTAACAAAAGCTTAGTTAACACTGACAGACTGGTGATATTGCGAGAGTTTGATACATTGATTTATTAAAGTAAAAGATGATGCACAATGTTCATGACCATGCACAGTTAGTTACACCGAAAAATGAGACACTTTAGTACATAGGATCAGCTGAGATTGCATTTGGCTCCTCTGAGGCTGAACGCCCTATTCGGGGGTATGTCCAAAAATGTTATTTCGATTAAAAAATGCCCCGAATGAGACGGTTATTCCTGTGTTGTCTAATGCACAGTAACACTAAAAAGGCAAAGCAGTATGTGATGTGAACTCATATTTTCTTTATCACGTTTTCTATTGCCATGTCATATAGTTTGAAACTTCATACTGTAGATGTGTATGTGTTTTCTTATAAAATTACAAACAATGCCATTACAATGGGGACTAGAAAGTCAACTTTCAGTTTAAGTTCAGTTATTGTGAGGCAAGTTTTTGTATTTTCCTTTCTTTTCCATGACCATGGTTTTTACAAAATGTTATTTTTATGACCCGCAAAAATGGCATATCTACCCTGTATTTAGGTGGTCGATATGTGCATGCTTGGGGAAACAATCAATCTTTCATCTCTCCCTGTTTGTTATGCTGCCAGGCCCAGCTCTCTACCAGTGCAAGCCTGAGAGATGATGGGAGCTTGAGAGGAAACTCTGAGATGTCATGGGTCAGGCGCATTCTCCAGGGCAGTGGGCCAAGCGCAGACATCGACGAGACCTCACTGGAAGATGAACAAGTGGTTGATGTCGAGCCCAGATACATGGAGATTCTACAGGAGACACAGGCCAGCTTCATCAACAGGTAAAATTGAAGGCATCAAACCTCACATGCACTATGGACTTCCTATAGATGCTTTTATAATACATGCACGTCTAGCATACTTGACTCTACCGTGAAAATCCAAATCTTTGCAAATCATCAACCATGTTCTGTAAGTTTATAAGACAATGCAGCATAATTTTATTGCCAGAATGTTATTTTTTTCAGTAGACTATGGTAAACTAATAAGTAATATAGTAGCTGTCACAACATTGATTTAATATATAGCTTTGACAGTAGAAGGCTGGATAAAACCATCGAAGTAAAACTTCACTAGATTGCAGGTCAACAATTATACAAACTTACACAGGGGATCAGGGCAATTTAACAAAGCAAAACTTGCCCTATAACATAACCGAGCCCTTAAAAAAAACTCTTTTGATTATTATGCACAGCGAGTTCATTTCATGACATCAGTCTTGAAAAATAGCCCCCAGCAAAAACTGACTCATTTTGCTCATGGTTGTGTGTTTGGCAGGCCAGAGACGAGGAGAAAGAGCTACGCTCCCCCAGCAGACCTGGAGGAGAGCCTTGAGGAACTCACCCTCCAGCTCTCCACTGACACAGACCCTGTCAACTGGAGGCAGGTCTCACTGCAAGATCAACATCTCAAGTTCCAGGTCAGTATGAGAATGGAAGACTGAGAGAATGGAGCAGAATTTTGCTACATCATACAGCAGGGAGTGCAGTGGTGTGCCAGTCATATAACAACAGTGTTTGATTGTGAAAGATCTCAACAACTTTTAAATAATAAAGCCAGCAAGAAATGCTGTCCTTATCTTACAGTAAGACTAGGGCAGAGTAAGGCGATGTGATACTCAGCATCGCTTCATTGCCATTTGGTCCAATCCCAGTTGATCCACTGCCCATTTCATCTACAAGGAACCCTCTAAAAATACTGTCAACTTATCAACAACTCTAATCTACACCATAACCTCAACCATTAACCCTAGTCCAGACCCCCTACCCTAACCCTAACCCATACATATCAGCATGTGATGGTAGACAAAATGGTGAGTGGACCAAATGGTAGTGGACCAAATGGCAAATCACTCTCAGCATCACCTTATTGAAGACTAAATTCACAAATATATAAAGAAAAACAGTTTCACAATGTGCGGGTGTCATCCAAGCACTACATAGATCAAAGAGCTAGTATAAGCATCCAAGTATTTTGTTAAAATTGTCTCTTCAGTTTTTATCAAAAACTAGTTATGCATTGACCTCTGTTTGATTTGGACAGATATTATTCAAAGAACTGCATTTCATATTTTATTATATCCATCTCAGGTGCTCTCAAAGTGTGCCCAGGCATTTCAGCACTCCATCCCGAACTTCCAGCTGAGGAAAATGAAGACCATGGATGACGTTTGCAGCTTCTACAACACACCGGTCAAGGACACCACCATCTTCGACGAGTTGAGTGCTCAGAACCTGCCCCCAAATTTACGCATACAGTGGGACTACAACGACACAAAGCTGGAAGTGTACGAGGAGTACTTGGAATATGTGAAGCCAAACAAGACAAGGAAACCTACGGACTGGTATTTCCGACCCTCACACTGATGATGTTTCAGACTGGAATGTCCTTGGAAGTGTGGATGGACACAAGTTGAGAGCCGGAGTTTGTGGACATTGAGCTCTCTCATTCACATTGTTCATTATAAAAGCCTCAAAGGCCATTGCAGAAGACACAATTTTGCCACATGCAGTCGTAAAAGTGATTGGAAAAGTGACGTCACCTTGCACAAATTCTACAGGAGACACAGGCCAGCTTTATTAACGGGTGAAATTGAAGGCGTCAAACCTCGGGCGCTCCATGGACCTCAATGTTTTTATAGTCCATGCATGTCTAACCTACTTGACTCTACCATGAAAATCCATATCATGTTTACAAATCGTCAACCCTATCCCCCTGCAATCTTATGAGACATTTCAACATGATTTTTTTTTTTACCAGAATGTTTTTTTATGCCTCCGCCATGAAGTGGCCGGAGGCATTATGTTTTCCGGTTGTCCGTTCGTATGTCCGTCCGTCCGTCCCGAATCCGTTTAGGCAATATCTTGAGAACCGTGAACCAGATTTGCGTCAAACTTGGTACATGTGTGTATTGCATAAAACCAATGAAGTGTGTAAGATTGGGGTCAAATCTGATTGAGTTCAAAGGTCAAAGGTCAATGAACATTGTGAAAAATTGCCCCAAATTGACCTTTTTCACATTTAATCTAAATCCAAGGATACAATTCTCATCAAACATGGTACAGAGATGGATCACTACTTGGGGATAGACTGATGAAACTTTTGGTAAATTCCTGAAAGGTCAGAGGTCAAAGGTTAATGAACTATTCCAAAATTGGCTAAAAACTGCCCCAAACATTATATTTTTCACAATAAATCCAAATCCAATGGTACATTACCAACTAAACATGGTGCAAAGATGGATCACTACTTGGGGCTAGACTGGTGACATTTTTGGTGAAATTTCTCACAGGTCAGAGGTCAACGCACTTTGCCAAAATTGGCTATTTTTCACAATAAATCCAAATCTAATGGTACATTACCAACTAAACATGGTGCAAAGATGGATCACTACTTGGGGCTAGACTGGTGACATTTTTGGTGAAATTTCTAAAAGATCAGAGGTCTAAGGTTAATGAACTTTGCCAAAAATTACCTAAAAATTGCCCCCAAAGTGATATTTTTCAAAGTAAATCCAAATTTAATGGTACATTACCAACTAAACATGGTGCAAAGATGGATCACTACTTGAGGGTAGACTGATAACATTTTTGGTGAAATTTCTCAAAGGTTAGAGGTCAAAGGTCAATGCACTTTGCCAAAATTGGCTATTTTTCACATTGAATCCAAATCTAATGATTCAATGCAAACAAACATGGTACAGAGATGTGTCACTTCATGAAGGTGGACTGGTGAAAGTTTGGGTAAAATTCCTGAAAGGTCAGAGGTCAAAGGTTTATGAACTTTGCCAAAATTTGCTGAAAATTGCCCCCAAATTGATACTTTTCACAATAAATCCCAATCCAATTATGCATTTCAAGAAAACATGGTACAAGAATCACAAGGACACAAGGATGGATTAGACAGACTGGTTAGACTGGAAGTCAAAGGAGGTCAAAAGTCAAATCAACATTGCCAAACTTCGCTAAACATGGAAAAACAGAATAAATTATATTTTCATTTCACATAGGAATTCATTGGAATTCAAACAAACAGATTTTCTGAAAATAATCTAAATAGAGCTAGCAAAGAGGCGGAGGCATATTTATCTATTGCGTGGCAGTCGAATTGCTCTAGTTTCTCAATAGATTACATAGAAGTTAAAAACGAATAACTATTATAGTAGCTATCATGACATCTTTGTCAGTAGTATGCTGAATAATAGCATCAAAGTAATACTACATCAGATTGCAGAAGGTAACAAACACAACATTAGACAAAAGAGCCCCTGTGGCTTTGTTTGTTTGCTCAATAGTGTGTGATTGCATCACATGGTTCAGTTTGTCTGTATCATGCAGTCAGTTTGGAAAAGTAAGCTGCCCTGGTGCACACATAGGGGGTAATATCCCGAATTGAATAATCAATTTACTGTACTGATCATGTACTGGTATACCGAGCAATCGGCTATAGCGAGGAAAAAGTGTGGGTCCGGACCCCCTCGTTATAACAGGGTTTCCCTGTATTATTCTTTTTTTTTTTTGGGGGGGGGGGTATTTAGTGTTCATGTATTTATAAGGAATATTTGTATTCCATATAAATATTGCACAGCATTTTAACAATTCCCAAATTTGATGACTTTTCACCCAGTTAGACAGAAACTTGATACTTCCTCATCTAGGGAGTGAAATATTTGCATAAATGGCGATTCAAGCTCCCACAAAGCAAAAAATGGACCCCTATGAAATGGAGCAATCTCTATATGGCACTGTATAATGCAAGAAATTGTTCAGATCGTGTGTCTGCTTCAAGAAGTCAGAAGTAAGCTCATTTTCACTCTACATCTAGATCTTCCTTATTTTCCATTTTGTTACCTCGTCAAACAAAAATGATAGTCGAAGTTGAGAAGATGGTTACTGACTCTTTTATGTCAAGGAAGTGCAGAAAATAACAAGAGATGCCTATTCTTATCAAACTTTACAGTCAGATAAAAAGACATCAAATAAAATTTGGTGTATGGTTTGTTAGTGTTGATATTAGGATTATCATTGTGCTCTTCTGTATATGTATCTAAAATGAGAAGTTCTTCTTTTGCAATAAACAAAATATATAAACTTGATAACCAGAATCCAGTGTGGGTGAATAGCTGTTTAATGCAGTGCTGAACAGTTGTGAGAGTGCAGGGGCCTGTAAATTGAAATGTATCATTGTTCAATACAACATCAATGTCAAGGTTACTGTGAACATTTGGGACTGATGTAATGATTTTATGACAATGTATCAGTGACCTTTACTGTATTATGGTCCTGCACTGTTTTATTCTGTATTTCACCACTCTATTTTTCAGTATTCCTTCTCCCCCCACGCTAGAATTTCTCTCACCACTCTGTTCTCCTTTCTCTCTCTTCCCTCCATATATAACTCTGTAGACTGTCTTCCAAGCTGTACTTAATAACATTTCTCATCCAAACTATTCAGAAGTATAGATTTGGGTCTAGTAATGACAAGGCTAATTCTCCTCTTCTCTCTAGTGCAAAGAAAACCTCAAGATTGATTAGGCTTTTATCTCCAGACCTTTTATTTATGTTATTTTGTTATGGTATTTATGTTATTTTTTTTTTAAGAAATGCAAAACAACCTGGAAGATACGCTACATACAGTATTACTCTTTCCTCTCATACTCTCATCAGTCACTATCACGCTCTGCTTTTTTCTGTTCGAGGTGAATCACATTAAAAAGATAAGTGAGCTAAATGGACAAAGAAATAGTGACACTGGATATGATACTTTTTAATGTGCTATGAACCTCCATATTCATCAGGGGAACCCATGTGAGAAATTATTGTACATGTAGTACTTAAATATAATTGCATAATTCAGCTCAGCTGGTGGATATTCCATTTGGTAATGAAAGAAAAGGATGAAATATTCCCTGATACTGCTCAGTCTGTATCATGCCATCCCACATACCCAACATTTCAACTGAAAATGACAGGGCTTCATGGCTCTGATTTCTAACACTTTTGAAGATAGCTGATAGCAAGAGCTGACCATTCCACAGTCCAATCCTCTGTCACTGAAAGCAATGTTTCTTAAAGATGCAGGGCATGTAATTGTAGAGTCATTCTGCTGTGACCACAGTCCACATTTTTGTTTGCTTTCGGAATCACAGGAATCGGTTGTTTCAACATGATAAAAATCTTTGCAATCAAAAGAGATTCAGACCTGTGGATTGAGCAGAAAGGTTCTACTTCTAACCTTCAGGTTTAGATTTAGTAATGTTAAGTTTGACTAAAAACATGGTAAGACTTGAGGAAAACATTTATAAATTCATAAATCTTTAAGACTTTAGGCAAGTTTCAAAGGTTAACTGCAGATGCATCACATTTTAAAACTTGTCTCGTGGAAGTGAACACATTCTTGACTGGAAAGTCAGAGGGGTGGGGCTGGTTTCCACTGTCTAGCAGCCTCGTAACCATTGGTGGCAGTGACCACTGCAGTAGATGCAATTCTGAGAGCCCATTGGCCGTATCCCTTGCAGTTACCATCAATGATACATTATGGCAATTGAAAATCTATCTGCAACCTGGCCCCGATCCTTGCTGGAATGAGCCCCCCTTTCAGCTCCCAATAGGTCACACTCCAAATGCGCTCACAAATACAAATCTGCAAGAACAGTGAAATGTCACTAAAGCTATTTCTGTCATCCAGACTGCTGCAAGGGATGACATCCTGTACCAGTGAATCCTGGCTCACAATACGAATCTGCAAGAGCAGTAAAATGTCACCATCATTACTCCAGCTTAATGGCCAGCCATGAATAGTGTTGTTGAGATTGTGTATTGGTGTGACACTTCGAGCTTTAAAGTTATTTCTGTTATCCAGAGTACCGCAAGGGATGGAATATGGTACCAGGGAATCCTGGCTCACAATATGAATCTGCAAGAGCAGTAAAATGTCACCATCATCACTCCAGCTCAACAAAATTGTCCTGGATAGAGATACAACGTCCTGTTTATTTCTCATAAGTACAGCTTGATGAGTTCGTCGCTGATCCCCGACGGTGTGAGAACGCCCAGATCGGTAAAAAGGAGTGTGATGAAGGCGGGAGGGGTGTAGTCGATCAGCGGGTGCTCGTGGTCGAGGTCAGCGTTGTTCTTCATCTTCGATGCAGGGAACTTTTGGTGTGGATAGAAAATTGAGTTACAGCATGTGAGAGGAACTAATTGGACAGCTTTAACACTGGTAGACTGTCAAAACTAGATATCATTGCTCACACAAATACAAATAAACTGGTGTGGTATTCTGTGTTGACTGAAGTCTCCTATGATCCATAACTGTAATTGGCCTAATTGGCACAGTTTGGGACTTCTTCAGTTTTTAGGATACCTGCTGACTTAGCTAATACAGTCTTGTTTTCAGTTTCTTTTATCACATCACATATCCAAGTAACATTACAAACTAAATAGCTATTGCACAACCAATATAGACAATTTTAATGGATTGTGCAACTTATTAAGCTAAGATTATCATTATTATTAAAAGGATAGATAACCACTTCCAAAAATGTCTAATTGACCTCACACTTTCATCAATTTTCTCTACTTATCTTCACAGCTACCTTTTTCCACATCACCTTGTTTTAAATGTCTTGTTCTCCAATAAGAAAACGTGAAAGAAAGAGACTGAGAGGTAGAGAAAAAAGTGGTGTTACCTTATATTCATCTGGAACATCCTGCTGGTTGAGAGGATAGATCATGCGGACAAACTTGAAGCTCTCAGCAACGACATAGACTGGCTTGTTGGCCACCTTGGCACAGGTTGCAATCTGATAGGTGCCAATCTACAAACAATACACACAACAAAGAGCTTTAAGTAAATTCCATGACCAATGAAATGACAGACTGTCAATTGTAGCATGTGTAAAACGCTTTTATGTTTTGCCATAACGAACTCCACGATACAAGTGTAATAGCTTTGCCGTATCAAATCTTGAAGCTAGGCTTGAAGTAGAGGCAAATCTCACTTCGAGATGGATACAAGGACAGTGAAACTTGCTTTCATTATCGATAAAGACTGGGCTTTGTTTCCTTGCAAATGGTTTCTAATTGAAAACCTCTGGTCAAGTAACCTGTCCATAAAGACCACTTAATCACAACGAGTGCATTTCTCATCTCCCTTGAATGGTCTTTACAGTCAGGTTTCACTGCACTTGGTTTCAACTCTTAATGCACCATTACTGCATGTTTGCTCAAGTACCAGTAAAACTTAAAGACTCCATAAAGCAGCAATGTGTCTAGTACACGAAGGGTTAACTATTCCTTACAGGTTGGCTTTTTTCCACTAAGATACTGAGCAGCGCGATTGCTGCATAATCTGCTGTACAGCTTTACATACAAATTAAAATTCCTAATAGGATGCAATTATTAAAGCCAAATCCCTTTTGGATACTGCAGATTCATGACAAAATCAGACATCCTTACTGTACTAGGGTTCACGAAACTTGGAAATCTTAACAGTGAGTAATGAGAGTCAACAGCAGTGTTGTAGTTCTCGAGACTGGTCTTGGTCTCGAGACCAGTCTCGAGATCAGGATTTTTTTTCTTGGTCTTGATCTCGGTCTCGAACCCTCTGGTCTTGGTCTTGTTCTTGGTCTTGAGCCTTTCTGGTCTCGGATTTTACGTCGAGACCAGCACGAGACCAGCTACTAAAATTACGATATTACACATAAATCATATTGATAATGCATGTCGGAGAAAGGAGATACGATACATCACTCTCCTTGGTCAGAGCGCATACAATTTGGAGTTACAATCATCCCTACTATACTGTGCAAGCCTGCCGCCGACCCGGCCCGGCCCCTGCCCGATCACTGCATAGCACGGGAAGCGTGAGATGCAGATTAGCGAGCATGCAATATATGTGCCAACATCACACATGCAAAGCGCATCACACTGGGTGATACATGCGTCTTTATGCGAGCCAAGAGGTCAGTGTTGCGAGTTGGATCGATGGTGTGTAGATGTAGTAAAACTCTCCAAGCCAGCTCTCAAGCTGTGCCATGCTGCACGCGTGATCGCATACAATACACGTGTGAGACTGAAAGAGTATGAGAATCCCCCCTCCCGGCCGAGATAGAGTATTGTTTATGTTTTTGGCACGAAGCTTGCTAGTGCGAATAGCGTAAAGAAAAAATTACTAGAGGAGCCAACACTATGTCTTAATTACGCCAAATGAAAAGACGACATGGAGCTGCAAAAATTACTAAATTATGTTGAAATAATTCCAAAATGTGTGCCGCTGGGACGACTAAAAACTTTTACAGGTTTTACCATACAAAAAACAAAACAATAATCATGCTAAAATTTAATTGTATACTAAATCATGGCAGTGTCTTCACTTGTTTCTACCGGAAGAAGAAAAACTCATGCTATATTAAAGTACTGATACTGATAGATAGCCGTCTTCAGTTGTACAGAGAGAAAAAAAAAAGCTAAATGGCAAAGACAAAGTGTGTATAGCAAAGGTCCCCTTTGAAGGCTTGTGTTTCTAAATTCTACAACAAAATTTATTTCTAAATTATGCTAGATTTTGGGTATCAACAAGTCCCCAAAATTATGGTAGAATTATGCTGAATTGCATCAAAAGAATTATTCTAGTGCGCTGCATCTGGCATGTGCACTGTGCACATAATCGGTTCGTGTAACATGTATCATACATACAAAGTGTATTTAGTTATTTCCTTGCTGTATCGTTGCATTAATTTGTAAAAGGGATGGTTGAGTATTGGTAATTCCCGAAATGCTCCTTGTCACTAAGTTGATTGGTTTTTAATTCCTTTTGAAAGTTAATTAAATGAAATGTGTGGCAGAATAATTCTCTCTCAAATGCTCTTATAGTTGAAAAATATTTTTGATAAGTCGCCTGGCCAGGCGACTTTTTAGATAATGCAAGAAATGCATAAGAGATTACTTTTAAAAATCAAAGTAAGTTTTTGAATAGTTCTTGATAATATCCCTATTCAGTAATTATTTTAACAAAATAGGAATTGCACAATTTTGTATGAAAAATTGCTAAAACCAATAAGTCTATAGAGAATGCCCTCGAGTTGTCACAGGTCTTTTTGAATGATGACAGGGTTTTTACATTATATTAGTGTATACATCTCGAAAATGGTGGAGTTATAATTATTCATTTATATCACAATGGTGCAGGTTTTGGTTACTAAGATAAAGTTTGACCAATACTCAATTTGCCTGACCTATATATAAGTGTATGTGTTTGTAGAGAAAAACGAATGTTTTCCGAATCTGTTTCGGAAAACAATCATCATTCTTGAAATGAAGTTGTGTTTATTTTGTATGCCTTGTGTCTTTGGCATTCTTAAAAAAAAACTTCACAGTATTTGATACGTTTTTCAGGAGCTCAGGCAAATATGTTCATGCAGAAATAAAGAAGTATATAAGAAGAATATATAAGTAACTCAAGTCATGTGTATGTGTTTATAGATAAAAACGAATGACGAATATATTTCGGAAAACAATCATCATTCTTGAAATGAAGTTGTGTTTATTTTGTATGCCTTGTGTCTTTGGCATTATTATAAAAAACTTCACAGTATTTGATGTTTTTCAGGAGCTCAGGCAAATATGTTCATGCAGAAATAAAGAAGTATATAAGAAGAATATATAAGTTTTAAGTAACTCAAGTCATGTGTATGTGTTTATAGAGAAAAACGAATGACTTGAATATATTTCGGAAAACAATCATCATTCTTGAAAGAAGTTGTGTTCATTTTGTATGCCTTGTGCCTTTGTCATTATTAAAAAAATCACAGTATTTGATATGTTTTTCAGTAACCCAGGCAAATATGTTCATGCAGAAATAAAGAAATATTTTTCCCCATCATACATATTATCACGATCCTGGATCCTTTGTGCAGTTTGTTGCTAAACTACTAGCTACTGACTTGTATTGTGCATTTAACTTTGAGCATGCCTGTGAAGTGATTGAAAAAGCACATTGAAAGTATAACTTTTTTAAAACATTTTTTTTCATTTAATTCAGCCATATAGAAGAATATTACAGACTGCTCATGTTGTGCAAGTATTAGACAGTTTATACTCATAACCATAGTCCACAAATAACGCGTGTTTCCTCAAAACTAGTAGAAATTTAAAAACTGGTGAGTGGTCTTGGTCTTGGTCTTGATCTCGTAATTTGGTGTTCTTGGTCTCGGACCTCTGTTCTTGATCTTGAACCAATTTTTTGGTTCTTGATCTTGGTCTCGGGGTGTTTGGTCTTGGTCTTGATCTTGGTCTCGGATGGTCTGGTCTTGACTACAACACTGGTCAACAGTATCATGTTTGTCAGCTGACCTTGTTGATGATGCCACCACTCTCCACAATGCCCTCAGCTCCCACTATGACCAGGTCAATGCGCTCCATCAAATACCTGCAACACACACAACACCATGCAATCAATAGAGTAATGAAGTATGACTTCATTTGAGCATTATTGTCAAGACAACTGGTTCTAAACTATGCGGGTAGAGTAAGCAGTGGTGATCACAGCGGGGACTTCAATTGGGAGTGCTCGACACTAGCCCGCTAGACAATACCGGACTGGTAAACCTCTCACCGGAGTGATTTTGTTAAGAACCAGTTGTCTTGACAACATGCTCATATGACGACACCACTTCAGTACTCTATATGATATACATAAGCCTTTGAAGCTGTTAGTCATTTATAAACAAATCTACTAAAAGGGGCTGGGCTGCAATAGACTATCAAATAATTCTCAATTTCTTCTCCACCTCCCCCAACACTGGGGAAAGATTTTGAAGTGACTAGTCTGACCATAATGCCATGTTAGCCTCTATTTTTTCTGTTAGGATCAGATCAGGTATACACAGATTTCCACCAGATTATATGTACCCAATTTAAATAGTTTTTAAAAAATCTGAAATGAATTAGGAAATTACCATCTACTGTACATTCCCTGAAGGGACTTACTGCAGGCAATCTGATGTAAGCTCTTGTTGCCTATTTCTGATAATTATTCATTTAACTGGTCATTACCACTAACAAAACCAATCACACAATATGGCTCATTATCCTCAAGATGGAAGGGTGGGGTTCGTGAATTAATTACTGTACACACCATATATTTAGCGAGTCTTAATTTTTCGCAAATCAGGACATCTAAACACCTTCGCGAGAGGTTAAATTTGCAACCGTGGAATACTAGTACTAGTAGTACATGTGCATGTGCACATTATATTCACATTATCATGTGTTGTTAAAAGTCGCAATACCACCCGAGTGGTGTAATTCGCGAAAATAGAAAAAACACGAAATATAGCGTATACACATCTGTCTAATTGCGAATCCTGATTCTATGTTATGGACACCATGAAAGATGTTGTGCATGGTACCCTATGAGGATAAGTTAATTTTCACCTAAGTGTTGAGGGGGCTGAATCATCATGAACCCCCTACAAAGTTTTCACTGGAAAGATGTGATGACTAGTAAATAGATCTGGGGAGGGAGGGGCACATGCTTGGCTTACCCTGCAGCTGAGTCCAGAATCACCACTGTTGGGATTCCCAGCTCCCGAAGCTCCTCGGCCATCTTCAAACTGCAGGAGAGACACGGCAGTCATAAGGTTAATCATCATACGCTTCACCTCAAGAGAGGGACAATGGTTTTGTACTAAAAACAAATGTGTCACTCCCTGTTCACAAATGCACAGTGCCAGTCCATGAATTACAAAGTAATTGCAATCAAATGTAAAGTAAAGCCCAAACTATCATTGTCCTTCTCCTCCTCTTTTCTTGTTACTGCTCTTTTTTCTTCTTGTTCTTCTTCTCCACCACTTTTTTCTTCTTCTTTTACTTTGTTTTCTCCTTATATTTCTGTCACTCTTTCTTTTCATTCTCCTCCTTCCTCTTCCTCTTTTCCTCCTTATTGTTGTTCATATATGTTTATTGCTCTTCTTGTTCTTCTATCTCCTCCTCCTCTTCTCATCTTCTTCCTCTTCCTCCTCGACATTGTGTGTTACGTTCCTATTTTCCATCTTTCACACTGAATGCCACTCACCCAGACTTGTCAGGGCAGGATTCTGTGACGTACACAGTGAATCGTTTCTTGGCTTGTGATGCCTCCAACAGGACCTTCTTCACAACTCTTGAGTAGGAATGTGTGAGGACATTCTGAAAACAGGAAGGCAGACATTTTTTAATAAACAGATCCACTAGGGATACATATAAGCCTGTTACCATGATCAAACCCCCTTCATTGTCATCAATCTCAGTGACATTATGCTGTTGTGGGCCAGATGAATTGCTGCTCAATGGAATTTGTGTGCATTACAGGTGAAAAAGCATACCTAGCACACACAGAATGAATTAAGAAAGAGCATGCATACAATTGTTCATTAAAAATACCTGTGTGTCCTGGCAACACTGTGGTTTTCAGTTCAATTCAATCAAATAATGGTTTATGGTGAAGAATAATGTGGTTGGCCAAAGTAATTGCATTGTAGGATATATCTGGTGCTTAGAAATTTGCAGAGAAAACAGGTTCAACATCTGACGCAGGACTTACTGCACCATCTGTGATGAACGGATGGCCCAGTCTGGCAATCTTATCCTTGGACCCAGCTACGGTATTCAGGTACAGAACCCCTCGTTGAACAAGAACTTTCTTGCACTCATCAAAGTCCTGCAGGAGAGTAAGGAGTGACACAATGCATTAGGATGACATATAAATGGATTAGAGAGAAGTGAGCAAAATAGAATCAAAACATGAAATGAAGTTTGACAATTTGAGAAGCAAGAGATATTGAGAACAGGACAAGTAAAAAGCAGATTTAAAAATAATAAAAAAAAAACAGTGAAATAAATACAGGATGAAAAGAGAGGCAAAAGAAATTAGTGGACACAGAGAAAAAAAGAGGGACAATTAATCGCAAATTCCTGTAACATGCCACCAATGGAAGGAAGTTGAAGTACCAACTTGCTATGCACTGCTGTACATGTACGTCTCCATTAAACCTTGGTTCGAAATGAACAAATGAATGCCTTCCATCGATGAAAACACTGACCCCCCCCCCCCCCTCCCCTAAAAGAAAAAAATGAGGAAGACAAATGTGAGAAACCTGTTGGTCAAGAGCAGCCAAGGTGATGAATCTGAGGAAGAGTTCACACCCTGATGAGATGGAGGTCACAGAGCTGTCTGTCTCCATCAGCCAGGTGATGCATTCCTTCAGACCAGCTCGCAGCTCCACCAACGTCCCAGCTGTCAACAACAAGGATCAGGCACAAACACATGATCAACCCATCAATTGTGGATCAAGGTGAACATTAGCTTTAGCGCTGTTCTTGGAACATTCCACGAATGCCAGATTCAAGTGGACTCAATATCCATAAACAAAGCGACTGCTCGATTGATGGCTGATGATGGTGGATTGAAGCCGGCCTTTGCAGTTTGGACAGGGTTTTGCTATTGTGCTGCGGAGTACAGAAGTGCACAATGGGCTAGAGCTTTAGAATGGGTTTGGATTGGGGTGGGAATGGGGCCATGTTAGATTGAAAGCTTAAGAGATAAGCTGGCATTCAGCTCGTGTTCACTACACCTCCCACATTTTCTCCATTCTCCACTGATTGTCAGGCAGTTGGGCTATCCCCTGAGTAGGAACTGCGCAATCACACATTTCTATGCAAATCAAAGGGAATCAGATATAGATTACTACCTTACGAACGGGCGGTGAACTTCACTTCCCCCCCCCCCCCACAAAAAAAAAATGTGCCTACCCTGTGCCCTGATTAATGTGTTGAGCCTAAAACTATACGTTCATAAATATGAAAGGTATTTATCGAAGGTCTAGAAGCAAAGGCCAAAGTGACCCAAGGATATGAATCCAGTCAAGAGACTGATGACGATGATGGTGATGATGGTGATGTACATTGTGACTTCTTCATATTCTGAGTTAACTCTGTATGCACCATGTGTGTATTTTTTTCACCAGTAATAAAAACAAAATCTCACAGAGCAGCATTGTTTCTAGCAGCATTGTTTCTGTTTAATGTTGCTTACCTTGACTCAGCTTGAGGAACTCTATCAGCGTGTTGATGGCTGCCACTGCTGCTGACCTGTCCTGATTGGTGGACATGTACTCTGTGAAGTACCGGATCGCATCTGGAAAAGAAAATCTTAAAATCATTTCATTGTTATCTGAATAAAGATATTGCAGTGACACTATTGTATTGATGCCACTTTTCACAGATTTTAAGCTAAAAATGGAATGATATGCTCAAAGTCAAATCTAGGTTGTGAGCTTTTTATTTCCCCCCCCCCCCCCCCTCCTCCCCCTCTCCTTCCAGGCCAAACAGTAAATATAATGATAAGGAATCAAATGAAAGAATTCCCAATGTTACTGACGTACATTTTGACTCACTATTCAATCTAACTTAACTATGTTAGTATAGTAGCAATATAAGAATAGTCAACACACACTTCACAAACAACACTCTGACTCTGTCTCTCTCAGTCTCAGTTACACGATTTTATACTCAAATATGCTCAAAGTCAAATCTAGGTTGTGAGCTTTTTATTTCCCCCCCCCCCCTCCTCCCCCTCTCCTTCCAGGCCAAACAGTAAATATAATGATAAGGAATCAAATGAAAGAATTCCCAATGTTACTGACGTACATTTTGACTCACTATTCAATCTAACTTAACTATGTTAGTATAGTAGCAATATAAGAATAGTCAACACACACTTCACAAACAACACTCTGACTCTGTCTCTCTCAGTCTCAGTTACACGATTTTATACTCACTTAAACTTATGATGTGCCACTTCACTGGCACTGTCATCACTAACTGACTGTAAATCTGCACTAGATACAGAGGCAGAGTAGTAGACAGACAGGAATAACCATCTCATTCGGGGGCATTTGTATCTAGCACAGACCTTAAATCAAACGTCAATCTAACATTGAAGTTAACGTCACGAGTTGAACAAGTTTTGACAAGTAAACGTTGACTCGACAATGACTCAGACATTATTACGTCGAAGTACTGTACTCTAGTCTAGAGTAGACAGTAGACTAGTCGTTCGAGTCTAAGTTAGAAGATACAACTTAGAATAGAGTGCGTGGGACTGTTGTCAAAACAGCTGGTCTCCACACGGCGTAAAATCTAGATATTATGATAGAATTATAGCTTACAAAGACATCAACGATACCTGCTAGCTACATGTATTCTCATTAATAATGTAAAAGCTGATAATTACCCTCTTTATTATTCATTTTCCTGATCTAGGGATACAACCCGTCAAACTGATGCAACAGCCAGCACCTCCCGTGTATCACAAAATTTAGCGCCACCGCTTCGCTTTCCTAGCATCTTGAGCTAGCGATATAGCTACATGCGCGTGATGCGCGACGTGACTGACCCGGCAGTATCGTGTTGACTGTCGTAAGTCTAGACTTTTCATGCTTTTACTTCACTTTCGCTTCACTTTCACTACATTATGTCATGTCATGTTAATGTGCTACTTTTTGAAAAAAGAAAACTGGGAGCTCATTATTAGGTTCAAATGTATATTTCAATATTGCACTGCCTTAAATGAAATTGATGCTGCACTGCAGCTGCAGCAGAAAGATGTAAGCGTAAACTGCTCTCCACTTACGCCTTGAGCTGTGGCGAGGTTCCAGCTGACTTGCAGCCAGTTTGCAGCTTTACATCATGTAGGCCTACAACTGTACTACTAGCCTGCCCCTGTGCTGTGTGACTGTTTCGCTCAGCTCATAGACTCTGGGCCTGTTTCTGCATTACAATGCCAGCGACATCTGATTTAGAACTCGCGTTAGCGCCAATGTCGCTAAACCGATTCTCGAAGACAATGCTAGCTAGGCCTGGTCGGATATCAGTGACATGTCACATGTCGTGTATCGATACAGTACTGTATCAGAATTTTCAGACAAATTGATAGCCTTTCTCACGAAACTCCGCAATAATTGACAAAATATCAGGTTGAAATGATTATGATTTTGTTAAAAATGTGGCGAAGTATTGTTTAAAATGTTGATTAATGTATGTATGGCTTGATGTATAACGCATCATTTTCGTGAAGTTTGGTGTAAATTGGTGTTTCAATTCATTGATTTTCTTCAATGCTTTCCATTTTGGTCATATTTGCTTTGAAAGATACCATGTAAATGATAGTCTACGCAAACATGCCATTCTTAAAATGTCTGAATATTGAAGAAAGGGGTTATCACATGCATGTGTTGATATTCACAAGTGATGCAAAAATCTCAAATGGAGAATTAATCATTCAAAAATTTATAAGCAAGCACAAGTGAATTTTCAACATTTGAACAGTGTTAAAATGATGGATTGCTTAAACTAGCCCTCTGATCTATGGATTGCTCGAATGATCCTCAACATTTTGAAATATTTATTAACCTTTTTCATGAATTTCGCCTTTAATGCCATGATGGGGTGATGTTCAACAAGCAAACCCCTTTCCCCACCACAGCTGATTTCTGACAAAATGCAGCAGAAATGTTATCATAGAACGCGTAATGCAAATTTATTCACTTTTCACAGTCCTAATTACGCAACTCAGCCTTCCATAAGTCACTATTGTTCTCAAGGATCGTCCGATCGTGAACAATAGATATGACAGGGTTCGAGCAGCTCGAGCATTTAGAGCTGAGGTTAGAGTTGTATTAAAATAGCTTTGAGAATCACCTCAGTGCTAACTATCGGAGTTAAAGGAATTTCGACCCGGAGCTCAAGAGGGCGCTGTTGGATGACGTCACAATCATCGCCATCTTAGTTCCGAAGTTTGACGAGTAACGCTGTCAATCAAACTGGTAGATTGCGGATATGCGTTGCTTGCCCTTTCACGTACGTTGTGAGCGCTAGCCGAGCGAGCTATGCCAGTACACGTTTGTGCATACCGTAAACGGCGTAATGTACATGTACGTGGGCGGAGCCAGCAGGGAACAGCCGCCGAATCATGAGCCGAACTGTATTTCGGCATACCTAGATTGAGAATCGACATTCTTCGGGCATTCGGAACATGGCATTTGCGTAACCGGTGAAATTATCGAATAACATTGCCGTCATTGGACAACACGTACTGTCCGCTCATGCGCTTACATGGAATAACGCCCTCTTGAGCGCCGGGTCTGATTGTCTTTAATAGAGCTAAGGTCAAAGTTGTCATCGTGTCGAGAAACGCGCACTAGGTCTTAACCTACAGTCACAGTGTGTTGTTTATTATTTACCCCTTTTGTTTATTTAAATGTACGATTGACTTATCTTTTTGTGAAAGTCTTGTATTTTCATTTATCTCTTTCTCAATCTTAATTTTTTTGGGGCATTATTTAGAGTCAAAGTTTAAAATGATGGCATCCCAAAGAATTTTTTTGATTGCACAATATCGGCGCTTAATTACCCACATAGAAAATACGGTGTTATTGTTAGTGATTTGGGGTGCTTTAAAGTGGACAAAAATAGTATGCATATCCCCTCAATTTGATTGATTTGAGTATTGTCACTGATATATATCTGGACAAAAGTGTATTGAATTAATGTTTATTTTCGCAACAAGAATCGTAAAGGTACTTATTAATACTGCTGGTGTATTGAAAAGAGTGATCTCAAAAAGGTGTGCAGCAGAGTCTAGAGATCTACAGCAGATTTAGATAAAACAGGAAACTGTCAGAAAATTCAAGTTATTTACATGTATCTGGCTCTGCAGATTTACACTGCACACATACTACAGTGAAATATTGTAAGGTTTTTATTTCATTATTCAGTTGAATATAGCAGCTTTCATCTGTTAAGAGGCAAGATGTCTGCTGCAGCAGATGATGATGAGCATGGCGATCTGGTCATCATAGTGATTGATGTCAACCCTGTCTGGTGGGGGAAACAGTACAATCTCAAACAGCAGGTAATATATTCAGCATAATAGATCTCTTCTTGGTGAGTGTTGTGATTTCAATGTTATCTGGATTGCTCAACCTCCTTGCAGAATTGAAGCAAATAAAAATAAACTATTAATATTAAGAGAAACAGATAGTGTAAATGTCAGTTAGAGCTGAAGGGAAGAAGGAAAGTTACATATACAAAATGGGAGGAAGAAGACAATATCGTTTTGAGGCCTGCATAGTTATAAACTATTAGCTGGTTTAGGATTAGAGCTACATTACTATGCTCGCTCATGAGTCTGGTGGAAATAATGCTTCTTAGGTATTGATGTTCTTTTTATTAGGTGGTCTGCCATGCCATGGCAGATCACCTCTTGTGTTTGTCCGAATTTTCTTTCTTTATTATTATTATTATTATTTATTTTTATTCCTATTTTTTGTGACATTGATATCTCAACAATGCATGAGCCATGTCTCATCAAATGTTCATCATGTATAGGTATATATGTGAACATGTTACAGGAACATTTTCAAGGTCATTACATAATCGTGACGTCATGCACGAGCCATTAAATGAAAATCTATTATCTCCTGTAGCTCTAGAACTGGTCATCTCTGTGTAATGAAATTTGGCATGCATATAATTAATGAGTAGCCAATTAATTTCAATGAAAAAAAACGCGCACGTACGCGTACGTTAGTGCATAAACGCGCGTGCAAAATTTAAAAATGCTCCAAATCAACTCAAAATTGTTTTGCATATGTTTCAGGCCATTTCTAGCATTTCAAATATTTCCGCGCGTACGGGCGCGAGCGCGCGTGTTTCAATGCGTAAAGCGAACGCAATGTCAAAACACCGTTTTTTTACTGGATTCATGTCTCTGACACTATAAACAACACATCCTGTCATTTTGAGTCATTTCCATACAATAATAAGGTCGTGCAGGTGCGTCAAAGTTCAAAGTCCGCGCGTGGGTCAATACATTTTTGTGTGCAAATATTGCAAAATACATGACTATCTTCAATCGGCCATAGCTCCTCAGAATCGTTGGTGACCCCCAATTTTTTTTTCATATTTTGAAAGAGTGTGAACTGTAGATGCTATTTCATGTATCATTTGGTCGTTAAATACATTGTGAGGTCATCATATTGCCATATGAATTGAAAAATTCAATTTTCATGTATTACGTCATAAACTTTTTTACCCGTTCTTTGCGTATCTCAGTAATCATAGGTCAATTTTGTTTCAAATTTCAGTATGTGATAGCTGAGACATTGCTCTATGAAATAACAGCCCTAAATTTTTAATAGGCTTCCATCTTCATGGTATAAATTTGATTATAGACATTAATGTCATGCTGGGCATTACATGTTAAGTGAATGGGAAGATGTGTGGCTCAATGGGTAAGGCGCCGCGTTTTTAGATCTTGAGGCCTCCGGTTCGATTCCTGGAGTGGGCAGGGTCAATTTTTTGTATTCCTTTTGCAATGTTTATTTTGTCATCTTCTTCTGTTCTATCCCTCACTTTGCCATTCTCTTTGAGATTTTCTTTCCCATTCATTTTCTCTCGCCCCTTTATCTTACGTGGCTATTAATTACATGTTAGCACAATATACATGTAACCATTTAGGCATGTCTCTGAAATGTTAGTAGACATTGTAGGTGCGCTATGAGCTTTCTTGAGCGGAGTCTCTGATTGCTTATGAAATAGATGGTGTCACGATTGAAGGTCCATATCACCGTGCATTTTCTAGCCTATGTCTGTGCATGAATTTGCCAATGCAGACCACCTTATACTTGTCCACAAGTATGTCTCGTTTCTTTCTAATGTCAGAAAGACAATGCTCATGAGTCAGGTGGAAATAATGCTTCATGTGTATTGATGTTCTTTTTGTTTCTCTCTAATGTCAGAAAGACGTGCTGACGTTGAGCCAGTGCATGGATGCCATTATCGTCTTCATCAACAGCCACCTCATGATGGACCGCAGGAACAAGGTCGCCGTCATAGCCAGTCACACCAATGAGAGGTAAGCCCAACTTATCTTGGGAGCAGTGCAATGCCTTGATAGCGTTAGTGAGCTCAGGACAGCCATGATGGATAGACAGGTCTGGAGGTGCAACTATGTTCATGGAACTCGAGATGGCATAGGCTGAAGCCTATGAATGCCCTCGAATTAGTAGTAGTAGTAGTAGTAGTATGATGACGTAATTCTTTGAACATGATCTGCAACCGAGCTAGCTAGCTCCCGATACATACACGTTCACGCATAGGTTTTGAACGCAATTACAACCAGTGATCGACTCCGAACTTGCTCCACAGTAAAGCCCACATGTTGGGAAACACACTAGACCTTGACATCGACATTGGAGAGAATGATTCAGGTGAATTTTCTTTCAATACTGATGTTGATGAGGGGGGGGGGGGGAGATGGAGATGGAAGAGGAAGGAAAGAAAGTAATGACGATGACGATGGCCATACACACAGAGTCAGAGACGGAGGAGAAGGCGCAGCGGCTGTGCTACCTCAGGCGCGCTATTAGTACAGCATGCGAGTTAACTAGTCCAGATTCAGGAAGTTGTTTGTGAACACACGATAGCGTGCATCATCGGTGCATGCCTTGATTTGCTTCAACGCTAAGCTGCATACTGTGCGCATCATTTGCTACGCCTCCAAACAACTGCGGGGTACGATGGGCATGGTGGTTGTTTTGTGCTGTGTAGTATGAGCAGGGAGGTGGGAGTTGCATAGCAGGCCGTACGAGTAGCGGACTACATACGAGTACGTGCGTATCTTCATGTCTGGCTGGCCCGTAGAGCACTGATCCCTATGTAGAGATCGGTAATATAGCTGTATGACTCGTATAATTCAGGCCAGCGCAGCCGCCAGCAAGCTCGCCAGCTAGCTAGCCTTACTCCGGCAGCGCTGAGATGAGACGTACGTGCGTAAGAGTAAGACAGCAGTGGCTGCAGGGACAATTTCAGGATCGGAGCTAGCGTTTGTTAGCTGTGCAGAAAACCAAGTACTGCGCTCGCGGGAAGCGTACGAACGGGAGTACACATGTACTATGTTGCAATGGCCAAGTTGTGCGGCGCGCGCCCAATGCCTATAGCTAGATGCAAGAAAAAGATCGGCATACTTCATGACAGAATGACTCATTATTAATGAAAATGTTCAAAAGACAAATATGTGTGTATCACTGTAAGGAAATACTTAATTAATATAAATCATACAACAATAGGTACGAATCAACATTTGCATAGGGGATGCTCTTGAATGATGACGAATTTTGTGTACAATGCGTATGGCGAGTGTGCCTGAGTGTGTGATCTGTTCAGTTAATGACGTCTACACAAAGGGGGTCTGCCACTCACAGTTTCGCGGTAGATGAGGAGATCATGCACGGGCGATTAGAATCGTTAATTTTTATATTCTCATAGCAGCGTGAGGCTGGAAATTAATATTTTCGTGATCTCTACATAACCAGCTTTCCATAGATGTAAAAATTTACTATATTTAGAATTTTCAATGGAATTCTACTTTAAGTAAAGGGTATTTATTTAAACTTATCTATAAACGCAGCCATAAGACTAAATTGATGTGGCCCGTTATTGGAGCTGAGGCGGCCGTCGACACTCAGCCCGGGCACTTGGCTCACTGTGATGATAACACTCCATCACACTACATAGTATCGGAACAAACAGCATGCAGCTGATAAATATTATATGGTCTAACACTACAATTGGAACAGCATGCTGCCGATAAACATTATATAAGTTATAAAACTTAAACACTGCAATCGGAACAGCATGCGGCCGCTAAACATTATTTGTGAGACAATGAGAGATTTTTTTTAATAAAAATGATGGATAAACAATTTTCAAACACAAATAGGAAAGTCATTTCATTTACTTACCGGTAAGTGCCATTCTTTCACCATCTTGATGATTGCAGGGATTGCAGTAAGCTGGAGATCAGTACAGTGGCTGAGTTGTTGTTGTTGTTATGTTTGGTCCCGCTTTCACAGCATGCACATGATCGCATCCCGCTCATGATATGTGTTAATATCTATGTTAGTACAGTAAGGGTGCTCTGCACGTGTTCTGTTGATTTGCAATGTTGAGGACTTTTTCTTTGGGCATAAACCGGGGGTAAGATTGATAAAAGCAGGCGCGGGGCGCGCTCTTCCGAATCGCGAATGGGCTCCGAGAATTTTTCTTCCAGGTTAAGTTTTCTCTTTTCCATTTTCATGACCCCTATTCATCAATTTTGAGGGCACCTATGTACCCCCATTTATCAATTTCGAGGACACCTGTGCCCCTTTATTTTCTATATTTCAAGGATTATTTTGTCTGCAGTTGCCCGCAGACATTGCTTGAAATTGACCCCTTTTTCTGCGATTTTGGTAATGATCATGCGGTCCCTAATTCACATTGAGTGACCCCACAGGGGAAGGTGTGTGCTTTTGTCAGCCACTTTCTCTATCACAAGAAAAAAGAAATGTTGCAAGGAGCTTTAAAAGGATACTTTTCTATAGTGCGTAACACATTGAGGCATAATTGCATATCTCTAAGTCTATGCACTCAAAAGACCATAATACATTAGGATTGGAAATTGTGTACTGGGTTCATAGTTGTGATATTTACAGAGACTGAACAAAAGGGAAAAGAATTTGTCCCAACCAATATTAATTTTTGCTTTCCCAGCTGTTTCATAGACCCAGTCCAGAGAAAACAGAAATTATATGAAGAAATCGAAAGAAAAGGGGAAAATAATCACACATTCCTGTATTTATGTGTGCTTTTTTAGTCGCTTCGTGTACCCCAAGAAGAGCAGGGATGGTGCGGATGAGATGGAGGACCAGCAGAATGATCAGGGTGGGGATGGGAGATACGAGGTGTTTGCTGCCATCAATGACACCGTCATGGAAGGACTCAAGCTGCTTGTGGATGAAAGTCAGTATCACATATCTCTACTACATATCCATTTATTTTGTTCTTCCCCCCGTCCCCCCCTCTTCTCCCTCTAACAATTAGTATTTTTTTCAAAGAGATGATACATGGCTCAACAAAAGTGATGCAGTATGTAAAAGCCTAGATCGGTAAAAATCAAAGAACATTGAAATTAATTCTTCTAGTTTGCAATCTGTTCTTTTCAAACATTCATGTTTCAAATACAAATTCAATTTATTTATTAGTTCAGTATTAAGAGATGAGAACGTTGTTCACAATTTTTTTTTCATTACCAAATGTGCATCAATATTCATAATAAACTAATGAATGTATGAAAATAACTTATCAAATTGATGAAAGTATTACAGTTTGAGATGAAAACAAATGCAAAGAAGTGCCACAAATTAATTAATTATAAAACGATGTTGTAATTCCACTTTTATTCATTCAGATCCCACAGTCTCCCACACAGACTCCCTGTTGGCGGGATCTCTTGCCATGGCATTGTGCTGTATCCTTTGAAAGCAAGAGAGGAAGTACTCTGATTTACATGTAGTTAGAAATGTATCATTGTGTCTCCAATATAATTTGCTTTGCAAATCAATTGGATTGTGTACTGTTAATAATTGCTAAACCCTAATCAGGCTGAAATGGGGGTGGAGGGGGGGGGGGGGTGAAGCACAATCAACCTTCCCCCCCCCCCCCTCCTATCACCTCAATAATTTGCGCGATCATTCTGAAACACAAAAAGATATTGCTGTGAGATTTTGTGACTTTTTTTCTTTGAAGTCTTGTGCAGTAGATAAACCCCATTTTAGGTTGACTCGAAATAGCCTGATTAGGTTTTAAATAATGTGTGATATTCATTGTGGTATAGGAAAACATATTTTTGCCCTTTCAAATAAACAGAGCATGTTTGCACTGTATGATTTATTCTGAGTCGGATTTGCTAGTATGTTTGTATGTTTTTAATTACCATTATTTTAAAGAATTTCTGCCCTTTTTCTGGAAGTCAGAAATGTTATTTTGTTCATATTTCATGTGCGACGATGAAAGAGACCTTACCAGTTTATGTATCTGCCTTAATAAATTGTCTTACCAGATATCAACCGGATTGAAAAGGCGTGTGTAAGTAAGTAAATGAAAAATGCTGCTTCCACCCAGCAGTATACCACAAGTCTATTTTCTTAGCTGCCCTTTTCGTGGAGATTTTGCTGCTGACTAAAGGTGTTAATAAGTGTCTGATGTCTGATCTATAGTAGTTGGGGTTTGTAGGGATTTTGAACTATCTATTGAATAAGCTGGATATAAATAAGTTATACCAATATTTAATAAATGATGTTGCCATTTGCCCAATAAGCAAAAGCTCGGTAGGGGTTGGAATTGTTTGTGTGTGTGTGTATGTATGTGGGGGGGGGGGGTGCTTGGCTATTGTGCCACAGAGTTGGATATTTCCAGTATCAATGTTTTCCATACATTTTAAAGTATAAAGATGGGGAGTGTGTGTTGAAGGTAGGGGGCTGTGTCTTAAGTAAATCACAGAGCACGTGTCTGTGCCTGTCATTCATGCATTAGTAAGACTTTGGTAGCAAGTGGATTGCAGGTTCACTTCATATTTCATATTCTCTATTGTTTTCACAGTGGGAGAGAAGATCAAGTCAAGAATATTGGTAAGAAGTAGTGATGTATGTATTTTTGAAGTTTTTTTTGTGCAATTGTGTACTTGCTTCGTTTACTTGCTAATTGGGTAAACGCCCACAAGTAAAAACCAGGATGATCTAACCCTATGGTAATACAAATATCAAAGGCTGTAATTCCATATTTGGTGAATTTGTCAGTGTTACGTACATACGTGTACCAAAATACTGAAGAGATAATTATTCATGGATGTACTAATGCCTAGATTTCAACACTGACAAATTTGTATAGATTTTTAAGACAAGTAATATGCATGTATCACATGTCTACCAGGCAATTTGAATATGTGTGGTACGCATGAGTCATATGTAAAAAAAATTAAAAGAGTAAGATATATTTTGATTGTGTGCACTTACACTCACCAAACATTGAGGTAGTTCAAGTGAAGGGAAAAACATCACACTTCACTGCAGGTTTTTTGAGAAATTGAAAATAGACTTGGTTTTGGGAAAGTTCCTGGAAAAATTGCACTTTATGCTGGTGATTTTAGAAAAACAAATTGCTGCAAGTGTACATGGGCCTAATTCATGACTTTCCTCCATCCTTCAGGTGATCAAGGCGGCCGACGACAGTGCCTCGCAGTACATGAACTTCATGAATGTCACCTTCACAGCACAGAAGCAGGTACATATTGTGCAAGAAGCGGGATTAGATTCTCAAAGCGGTGACAGGGCTGACTTCAGCTGAAAGCTGACTTCAATGATAGCTATCCCGATCTTCATCCTGCCAAACATGTCTCTGGCATGGTATTATGTGTCGGAAGCAGTGTGCTCTGTGCACTTCTCTGTACTTTTCCTGACTTAAAGATTGTCCGTCCCTTTTGCAAGCTTAAAATTTGAAATCGTCTATCACGATCGTAAATTGAAGAAAGTGTGATTCAAGACCATTTCTAAGAATATAACTTGTTGAAGTACATGTATTAGTCTTTGTTACAGTATATATGTGATTATCATGCATGTGTGAAATCCTAATGTTATGAGTAATTACCAAACTTTGGAGATGATTCCTTCTATAGAACATTTTTTTTCATAATGCGTTTTATAATTTAATAAACAGATTAATCAATAAAGCAGATATTTCAACACAAACTGCTAAGAGCCTGAGGTAAAGACTATTAATCAGACGTTGTTTACGTGCATTATTTGAATTTTACACGACGTATCAGTTTCAAATTATGAATAAACAGCTTGCTAACACTTCTCTATATGTTTTGCCAATGTTTCAATGGTTTTGTGGTGATCTGAAAAAGGGACGGGCTGTCTTTAAAGAATCGGAGCTTGGGTGGTGTTTTAACTCTTTACGTGCCACTCATGAATTTTTGGACAATTGAATACACACAAATCACATAGAGCAGCAGTTTGCATGGTGCATTATGGGTGAAGGACGTAAAGCTGATGTTAGAGACATCATCATTTTGCAAAAATAGTTTGTCAAATAGACTAACAGTTTACTGATGATCTAAATAACTTTGTACCAAAATCTCTCTCAGTCTAACATTATGACACTGTGCAATCTTGATTCTATTATGGAATAAGGCACATATGCACCTTGCATCCAAAAATACATTCCAACTCTAATGGTCATTATAAATCCGCATAAAGTATGTCTCTCCTTTTGGGGTTACCATAAGTGATATATTATTAGAAATGCAACTCGGGTTAGATTGACAGGGATGATTTGTCAATTTGTTCCCTTATGATTATGATGTATATGAATATATATATATATATCTGATTAAATTGATGGGGTGCCACATATCTGCTCAAGCATTGTGACTATTTTTTTTTTTTTTTTCATTTTTAATTTGGTAAATTTGTTTATTTGTTCATTTTTTATGTATTTTACTTTGATGAATATATAATTGAATTGGATTGGAAATCCTGCGTGATATATTGTTAGAGCTTGACAGGGATATTCCATTAATCCTTTCACTCATCTTCAGAGTATTCCGATTGATGCCTGCATCCTTGACAAGGAGTCTGGTCTGCTGCAGCAGGCGTGTGACATCACCGGGGGGAAGTACCTGAAGATCCCCACTACTGCTGGCCTGCTACAGTACCTACTGGTAAGGGTTCTATAAGGGTATCAACCAATGTATTTGGTGGTAATGGGTTGAAAGAGGGATTCATTCAATTCTATATGTTTTTTTATTTGCAACAGTGCAATTATTTCAAATTTTTATATTAAAAATACATTTTCTGAAATTATAAATAAACAAGGCAAACCTGCAAGATATTGCAAGTTTGAGATAGGCAGTGAGAATTGGGGAAGAAGCAGAGAAGAGAGAAAGATTTGGTCTCTTCCATCTAAAGTTGGGCGATGTTCTGATTTTGAGAATGGATTCATGTTACAAGATGTGAGGGACCAATGGTTTTCTCCTGTTTTTGCCCCCCCCCCCAGTGGGTTTACCTGCCGTCACCTGGTCTGAGAGAGAGCCTAGTCTTGCCTCCAGCCGTCCATGTGGACTACAGGGCAGCCTGCTTCTGCCACCGCACCCTCATCGATGTTGGCTATGTCTGCTCCGTCTGCCTCTCAAGTACGACATAGTTCTTGTCTTGTTCAAACGTTCTTTATCTCTCCCTTTCTCTCCCTATTTCTTTCATTAAAGGGTTGGAGTAATAGTGGGAAGAAATGTTCACATCTCCCAGAATTGCTAAAAATGTGCCTCCAGAAAAGCTATGAGGTGTTTGATTGCATAGACCCATTTTTTAATGGAGTTAATGGAGGTTTTACAGATTTTAGCTACCATATACAAAAAGAGTCTGTACTTTAATAGAAGCCCGTGATCTTTGAGTTGAATTCTAGGGCCATCTGTTGGTAGAATTTTAAATAACAACCGCTCTGACTTTTGTGGTTACGGACTGTAATCATTCATTTAGATTGTGATACTAACATTGTGATATTATTTCTTCATGTTACAAGTTGGTAGACAAAAGTATTTAAGAATGGAATACAAAGCTTTGGGCATTATACCCTATTAGGATTTGTTTTTCTTTGCAGTGGTTCTTAAAGCTATTAGAATGAATTTATGTGCATTGATCTAACATAAAAGGCAAGACATTTTAATGACCTGCTATCAGACAATGTTTAAATATGGTGGGCATTTGTTTGTAGATATCTGTCACCCCATTTTGGTGCTGCTTTGAAAATATGTATACCTTCATGTTTTTAGGAAATTGTAACATACAATACTCAATTTGATATTAAAAAATATTAATTCTTTATTGTCTTTTCCACCAGTTTTCTGCACATACAGCCCCATCTGCTCAACATGCCAGTAAGTTCATACAAATTGATTTAAAGAAAAATATTCTTAGCCTTTGTGTAACCACTCATCACAATTATGTGACTTTTTACTATAATATTTGATATTTCCGCATTAGATGAACCCACTTTAATGCTTAGTTTTATGTGTCACCTTTCTTTCTTGAACTGGCAACTCCGGAAAGGAAATACTGTCAGCACCATTATGTGTATCTTACTTTCATACCGAAACAGTTTGCTACCAGTATGTGTATGCAGTAGCTCTTTACTTTACCGATATATTGAGAAAGTGCTAATATATAAAGTTATTGTTGTTTTCAATAAAATTAGGAAGCTATAAATGTGGTAAAAAATGTGATTAAGTGAATGTCTGTCTTGAAGTGGCTAATATCTGCATTACCGGTACTCTGACCCCATGAATTGTACATGTGAGTGCCCGTTGAACCCATGAAAAGAAGAATGTGATCAACCCATTTCTCATCTTCCATCATTATCTCAACAGCACTGCTTTCAAGATCAAGGGAGCGCCAGCCAAGCTGAAGAGGAAGAAGAAGTCGTCTGCTGTTGCCTCGATCACATGACACCGCAATTCCAAACTAGGTTCCAGCTGGTAGAGGCTGCTTCTCCCTGGTGCACTGCTGCAACCAAAACTGAGTCTGGATATTTAGACTAACACCTTCTCTGTGGCTTCCCTCGTGCAAGAACGTGGATAAAAGGATGCTTAATCTTTGCGTTCAGACTCTATTATACCAGCGCTTAGTCAGCGTGTCCATACATGTATTGGGTCTGCAGTCAAGGACCTAGAGGCACTGATGCACCCACAAATTAGTCTGGATATTCAGGCAAACTATCACCTTCTCTATGGCTTCCCTCATGTAACAGCGTGGATGAAAAGATGCTTAATAATCAATGTGTTCAGACTCTATTATAGCAGCGCTTAGTCAGTGTGTCCATACATGCATTGGGTTTGCAGCCTAGGACCTAGAGGCCTGGAGTCACCCACAAATTAGTCTGGATATTCAGGCTTACTATCACCTTCTCTCTGGCTTCCCTCGTGCAAGAGTGTGAATAAAAGGATGCTTAATCTATGCGTTCAGACTCTATTATATCAGCGCTTAGTCAGTGTGTCCACACATGCATTGGGTTTGCAGCCTAAGACCTAGAGGCTAGACGCTGCATTGCTTGTAAGAAGCAGTAAGCCGATGAACGTCACTGAAAGACTTTTGTGTAAATGGGGCTCAAAACCAAAAGAAGCCCGGGCACCTCAGAGCCAGGCTAAAAAAGACACTCAGTTATGTTGTTCTGCTGACCGGAAATGTGTTGTCTTTTTGCAAGGGTAGAACTTCCTTGAACAAAATGGGTGCTCCAGCTGTATACAAAGAGAGCACATAAATATTTAAAGAGAAAATATGGGTACCGTGCTATTGTGAAATGTGCTTAATGCGTCATACTGATGTGTCAACCCAGACTGTGTGAGAGAAATGGCGCCATCAAAAAGTGGTTTGGTATTGATATTTTCTATTCTAATTCTTTTTAAAGAGTATACATGTACATGTATTATTGTAACATTGCGGCTCTTAATGGAGTTGAATAGTACAGAACCTATATGACGCATGGCCCAAGTATAGTTACAGTACATGTATGAAACGTATGGCATGGGGTTCAATCAGTGCTTTATGTATTTCAAACAGCCATAATGATAATTTAAGATCTTGGCTAATTTGCTTTATAAACTTTGATGATAATGAATTACATGTAGTTTGACATGTTTGACATGTGTTTTGTGTCTGTTTTGATTGCTATCTCCCAAGTCCCTATTTAATTTTCAAGTTTCATTCCACATATTTTGATAATTATAAGTACATTTACATATATCTGTAGAAATACATTTTCAAATAGTAATTGGATAGAAGTGGTAAAGATTATGGGATTTGCTGTCATGGCAGAACCATTCCCCCATCAAAACAATTCCTGGGGGTGTTTCACAAAGATGTGTGTAATACACTATACGCCATATATTTCATGTTTGTTTTTTTTTCACAAATTTTGCAAAAGTCGGATGCTATTCGCGAATTTAACAACACACGAAAATTTGCATATGATGTGCACGAGTACATATACTACTAGTACTAGGACTCCACGATCACGGATTTAACCACTCATGAAATTAGCGAGAAGTCTCTGTTCGCGAAAAATTAGACTATAAATATATGGCGTATATAGTATACACATGACTTTACGTAGGACTGGTGACCTGTTCATGGGTGCCAAATCAGATTCTCAATGATTGTGGTATCTCATTTACCACAAGAATACTTCACCAGTCCTACATAAAGACATGCGTTACTTACGAACGACTTTAAGAAAGACTGGTGATCCCTTCTTGTGCTAAATCACATCCTCAATGATTTTGATTCCCATCAGCTTAAGTTCAAATCTGATGTTTATAATTGAAAATGTTTGTGGTTAACACGCCTTTGTCTGAATACAAAGCGTATGATTTGTCAAATTTTAATAGGATTGTTGGAAATTAACTCCCAATATGTTAAAAACAGGAATGAAGTGTGGTATCGCATTTAGCACAAGAAGGGATCACCTGTCGTTCGTAGCTTACAAACAGCTTGGTGAAACACCTCCCTGGTCTGATTTGATATGATTTAACTCTTGATGTGCCACTGATGTATCTTGGCACAATACACACAAAACCCAGCAGCTTGTCTGGCATACAAATGGTCAAACAACGTAGTAACTTTGCAACAATTCGTTCACATGATTCCGAAATCAAACAAGAAGTGAAACCCTGGGGCCATATTCATGAAACATTACAAAGCCTAGTTAGCTACTAAAGTGTATTCAGCTACATGCAATTTTAGTACCTAACTAGACTAGTACGGTTTCATGAATATGGCACCTGGTCACTATAGAAGGGTTTGACCACGACATGAGGTTTCCGTGATCTCAACTATGTGTACCACTATCCATAATACATGTGCACCATAAATGGGACTACATGTATTTTGCTACAATGAACAGGTCAATGTAAACAAACAAGGCATTAGCAATATTGTGTCTCGCCCACTTGCGAAAATAACCAGAAATATCGCGATCTCCGTTGCTACGCAAAAGAATTGTATCCCTCACACAATTCTGTGCACAAGTTAGGAAGCCTTCACCAAGAGTCTTGCAAGTAAACTTTAATGTATGACCTCAAATGACCTTTGACCTTATCATGTGACCTCTTACAGCACAATAACATGCAGGTGCCCCCAGTGCATCCATCATCCAAGTTTGATTGCCATTGTAGCAACATGTGATGAGTTATGTGTGATAAGAGAGTCTTGCAAGTAAACTTTAACGTATGACCTCAAATGACCTTTGACCTTATCCTGTGACCTCCAACGGTACCATAACATGAAGGTACCCCCAGTGCATCTATGACCCAAGTTAGGTTGTAATCCAAGCAACCTATGTGAAGTTATTTGTCAAAAGAGAGTCTTGCAGGTAAACTTTAACGTATGACCTCAATGACCTTTGACCTTATCCTGTGACCTCCAACAGCACCATAACATGAAGGTACCCCCAGTGCATCTATGACCCAAGTTAGGTTGTAATCCAAGCAACCTATGTGAAGTTATTTGTCAAAAGAGAGTCTTGCAGGTAAACTTTAACGTATGACCTCAAATGACCTTTGACCTTATCTTGTGACCTCCAACGGCACCATAACATGAAGGTACCCCCAGTGCATCTATGACCCAAGTTAGGTTGTAATCCAAGCAACCCATGTGAAGTTATTTGTCAAAAGAGAGTCTTGCAGGTAAACTTTAACGTATGACCTCAAATGACCTTTGACCTTATCCTGTGACCTCCAATGGTACCATAACATGAAGGTACCCCCAGTGCATCTATGACCCAAGTTAGGTTGTAATCCAAGCAACCCATGTGAAGTTATTTTTCAAAAGAGAGTCTTGCAGGTAAACTTTAACGTATGACCTCAAATGACCTTTGACCTTATCCTGTGACCTCCAACGGTACCATAACATGAAGGTACCCCCAGTGCATCTATGACCCAAGTTAGGTTGTAATCCAAGCAACCTATGTGAAGTTATTTGTCAAAAGAGAGTCTTGCAGGTAAACTTTAACATTTGTGACGGACGACGGACGGACGACGGACGGACGACGGACGGACGCCATTTGGATCCCTTAGTCTCGCCTTCACCTCCGGTGGGCGAGACAATAAAATGAAAATGTCGATCATGAATGTGTCTCAAGTACATTGTACTTTATTCACAGTATTATAGAGTGTACTATCTTCCAAATGTACAATATGTCTCATTACGAATTGAAGTGTGCAGATGTATCTATACCAAGAGTCATACATTCATGATAAAATTTTAGACATTTCAGGGAAATTCCAGGTATATTAGGCATAATTCACTCCCATTTCTTCTACTTTCAGATTTTTATAGATAAATTTGACATTTTCGCATGCGAATATGTTCCCTTTCCATATTGAGTTTTCAAATAACAAACTGTGTCAAGCAAGGGTGTGTATATCTATTAAGGATAAAACCAAATTATTAATCATTGCAGGAACCACAAAACTAGTGTATAGATACAGTTTGTGAAAAGGGAAAATTAATTGTGAAAAACATACCAAGTTCTAGTTGTTTTTCACAACTGGTAAGAACACACCCAAAATGAAAGCTGAAACAATTGTGGTGTCGTCTATTCACCCTATTAAACAAATCTTACACATAAATACTTCACAACCTTAACTCTCCTGCGTTGATGTTGCATTTTTGCACTCATGTACATGTAGTAAACACAAATCCACATTTAGTCATACAAGTATTCTATGTGGCATACATACATCTTCAACCATACAAGTGCAGTGGACTCTCACTGCATAGAAGTAACAGAACACCACCATAACAAACTCTAAATCCTTGAAATAAATTTGAGATTTCCTTTGATTCTCCAGTACATGTTCAACCTTGGTATAAGTTCAATGATCTCAATTGTTATGATCAGAGTCTACTATCCATGTGCATGTACTGGGGAATTCCATAGGATATAGAGCACAGGTTTCAAAATTTGAAGTTGTATTAAAGGGGAAGTTCACCCTGAAATGATTTTGGTTTCAATGAAAGGAGACACATGCAAGAACATATTAGTGAAGGTTTGACAAAAATCTGTCAAAGGAAAAGAAAGTTATTAGATTTTTAACTTATTTTGTGACTTCACATGCGAAGTGCCTGCCCATATGTGTACAATTTTTTTTCGAAAATGTGCATTTTCTCACAAAGATATGCATCCTTTTCCTTGTGCATTTGATACATTATTAGAAATATGTTTTTACACACATACCTGAATGAAAAAAAAATCATTCCATTGTCAAAAACGGAAAAAAAGCAATCAATCAATTTATTTTGTACACAACATATATGGGAGAGCACCTCCCAGGTGACGTCACAAAATCAGAAATTTAAAATCAAATAACTTTCTTTTCCTTTGACCGATTTTCATCAAATCTTCAATAATATGTTTCTTTTATTTGTCTCTTTTTATTGAAACCAAAATAATTTCAGGGTGAACTTCCCCTTTATTAGTACTGAGCTAAAGAGTTTACTGAAGTGTATCGAGTTTGTTGAGTGAATGGATGTACGGTTTTGATTTGTCACCCATTTTTATCCCACAAAGCTGTCATTTGTGCAGTTTTTGCCTGAAATAAAAAACAAATACATGTAAAATGGACATTTTACAACCAATATCATCAACTTTGAGATTTGTAGATTTCAAAGGCACAATTCTTCAATTAGATTTAGATTATCATTATCATATAATGGCACTTTATAGTGGTGAGATTTAAGTCACAAAGCATGCCAATGCTCAAATTATGCTAAGCTCGACAGCATGGTTCACACTTGATGTCAAATAGGTTTACAAACAATTCCAAACTGTTAACAAATATAAACCATCCCACAGTTTTTAAGGAGTACACAGTTTCAGTATGAACTTCCTACAATTACCATAATACTTTTCTCTAAATGTTACATGTTTCTTCTTTCAAGGGATGTAGTTTTTCTAAAGATGTTAAAAGTATGGTCAGAAGGGAGTGTCGAAATTCACACACATCTACACTTGTGCTTATATAGTATTATATTCCACATACTAAGAATGTTGCTATATGATTGGTCAAGATTTGATCACGTGATGAAGCGTAGTTTTTCCCATCTGATCACCTGAGAAGAAAAGTTCGTTACACTGTAGGTGATAGTACTTTTTTGAGAAAGAAAGTTCGTTACACTCTAGGTGATAGTACTTTTTGGTTTCGCTGATCTCTTCACTCCTCACAGTCCTAACGCGTGATAAATATTTTGAGTACGCGCGAAATGAAAGTGCGTAGCTCGGACTATCGGCGCAGACGACACCGCGGTGCGCGCGCGGAAATTAAAATTTTTGGTTATAGCGCGCTGCGTCGCGGGCCTACGTACAAAGCAGTGCAAGCCTTCCATTTCCCCCACACAGTATTTCACCAAAGCAAGTGTGCAATTCTCTACCACCTCGTACCAAAATTGACCTAGAATTTCACTTTCCTGTAATTTATTACAATTATGAAGAGTATTCTCGGAGGATCTATGTTCTCACCGATACCGCACAGGTAAGAGAATTTCGATTACTTCTTGCTTTTCCGTCAAAATCTTACAAATTAGCGTCACTATGTCATAGTGTTCGTTGGAATTTGTAGAGTCTATATAGCAACGTGCACAAAGTCAATTTGCTTCCGGTTTTCGGAGCGTCGCGTGAATATGTAGCCACACCGACACGAACGCTTTAGTACGTTAAATTGTCATTTATTTTATAGATTGTTGGTATCAGATGTGGAATATAAAGCAAATAATCAACTTTTGGGTTCAGGCAATGAGACGAACTATCACTTCCTCGGCAATCTGAATGTATACGCTATCTTTCCTCAGCTAAAAGCTTCGGAAAGATAGCTACATCCAGATCGCCTCGGAAGTGATAGTTCGTCCCATTACCTTCACCGACGTTGATTATTTGCTTACTGTTAACATACAAACATAACTATTGTGGAGGCATGATATTTCAACAAAATGCACACAGCAAAAACAAAGGTAAAGGTAGGAAGTACGTAATATATTCAGTTCCAAAAATTATATTCATGCATTGAAATAACAACCTTTGGTCTTATTGGAGAAACTAAAATAAAATACAAGGGAGTTCAGGCCTCGGTGATTTAGCCCTCAAAATGCATACAGGAGCCTCTGTGGAAACCTGAATTTTCTGATAGGGTACAATTCACACCGCAGTTCATTGTATTTGTTTAAAGGATAGTTCAATTAAGTTCATGAAAAAATGTTTGTTTCAAGAAAAGCAAACATATTAAAGAAACAAATGAGTGAAGGTTTGATGAAAATCCGTTGAAGGATAAGAAAGTCATGACTCTTGAAAGACAGCCTGTCCCTTTTTCAGATCACCACAAAACCATCAAAACATTGGCAAAACATATAGAGAAGTATAAGCAAGCTGTATATTCATAATTTGAAACTGATACATAGTGTAAAATTCAAATAACGCACGTAAACAACGTCTGATTAATAGTCTTTACCTCAGGCTCTTAGCAGTTTGTGTTGAAATATCTGCTTTATTGATTCATCTGTTTATTAAATTTTAAAACGCATTATGAAAAAAATTGTTCTATAGAAGGAATCATCTCCAAAGTTTGGTAATTACTCATGAAATTAGGATTTCACACATGCATAATAACCACATAGATACTGTAATAAGAATAATACTTTTTTCGTAGTACGAAAAAAGACGGTTCGAAAATAAACGGCTGAAATTTTAACATATTGTTACAAATGTGTATAAGTTATACATTATATAGCCATACATGTAGCTCTTGAATTAGCTGCACTCTGTGTGCTTGTGAAATTCCTCACTGGTGAAATAAACATTGCGCAATGTATTGCCTGGAAGAGTCTGGAATGCTATTTACATGAAAGAATGTTACATTTAGCTGAGACTCATTAGCATAATACAGGAGCTCAGATGGGCTAGTGATGACTCATCAGTGTAATCTGGGTCAGGTCAATATTGATTGTCAGGTTTACAAGCATAGGTATATGTACAATGTACAACTTACTGGATGTATTGAGAAATTTCTGGAAACACAGTTAATGGAACCTTCTAGAATGTACAGATTTTAGTATATATATGAGTGACTTGGATATAGGACCTCAGAGTTTAACATACCATCCTAGCTCCAGCCATGTACCTGTGATAACCTGCATGAGAGTTTACGTATCATCTCGCTCCAGTCACCTGTGGTATATAGTAACCTACATCTAAGATATTGTTGTGACCCTGGCTCAATACTTACCTGTGGATTTATACGAGGACTTTCTCTACGTGGATAAATACCTGCCTGTTAAATAGCGCTTATGAGATCCTGCCTGTGGAAGCCGTGAAAGCTCTGTGGAATAACATTTGACCATCTGGGATCATCTATTTGGACTTTACTATCTGGAATATCTGCTCTTCAGCGTACAACACTGGGATCAACACTGCGATCATTATTTGGGAATACTGGATCGGATTATCAACTGGACCATCAGCGAGAGCCGTGGATCCATTGGACTTCAGTATCCTCCAGCACTGTAAGCTAACCTGTATCCATACATTGTAAAGTAATCTATATACATGTATTGATGTATTGATTTACTGAGAGTGAACGCTTGTCTTGGTTTTTAAAGGGGAAAATACCCCATATAACAAGGCATTAGCAATATTGTGTCTCGCCCACTTGCGAAAATAACCAGAAATATCGCGATCTCCGTTGCTACGCAAAAGAAAACTGAAACAAACAAATAAGCAACTTTAAACAGACAACATCAACATCAGGTGCAAAATAGTGACTTTGAATAAATTTGCATAAATGTGCATGAGTAATGTTTGCCTAAATCTACATCAGTAATGCTCACACATGCTCACACAATTCTGTGCACAAGTTAGGAAGCCTTCACCAAGAGTCTTGCAAGTAAACTTTAATGTATGACCTCAAATGACCTTTGACCGTATCATGTGACCTCTTACAGCACAATAACATGCAGGTGCCCCCAGTGCATCCATCATCCAAGTTTGATTGCCATTGTAGCAACATGTGATGAGTTATGTGTGATAAGAGAGTCTTGCAAGTAAACTTTAACGTATGACCTCAAATGACCTTTGACCTTATCCTGTGACTTCCAACGCCACCATAACATGAAGGTACCCCCAGTGCATCTATGACCCAAGTTAGGTTGTAATCCAAGCAACCTATGTGAAGTTATTTGTCAAAAGAGAGTCTTGCAGGTAAACTTTAACGTATGACCTCAAATGACCTTTGACCTTATCCTGTGACCTCCAACAGCACCATAACATGAAGGTACCCCCAGTGCATCTATGACCCAAGTTAGGTTGTAATCCAAGCAACCTATGTGAAGTTATTTGTCAAAAGAGAGTCTTGCAGGTAAACTTTAACGTATGACCTCAAATGACCTTTGACCTTATCCTGTGACCTCCAACGCCACCATAACATGAAGGTACCCCCAGTGCATCTATGACCCAAGTTAGGTTGTAATCCAAGCAACCCATGTGAAGTTATGGATCATAAGAGAGTCTTGCAGGTAAACTTTAACATTTGTGACGGACGACGGACGACGGACGACGGACGGACGACGGACGGACGACGGACGGACGAAGGACGGACGCCATTTGGATCCTTTAGTCTCGCCTTCACCTCCGGTGGGCGAGACAATAAAGTACACATAAAATAAATATTGGTATCATTTTGTGCGATCCTTTCTGGCGTGAACTGATCGTAACAATATAGAGAAAGCTTCAACATGCTACATTCTTAGAAATGGTCTTGAATCACACTTTCTTCAATTTACGATCGCGATAGACGATTTCAAATTTTAAGCTTGCAAAAGGGACGGACAATCTTTAAAGTTCTGATTTTGTGATGTCACCTGCAAGGTGCTTTCCCATATGTTGTGTACAATATTTTTTGCAAATGTCCAATTTCTCAACATATATACCTCGATGGAAAAAAATATTTCATATTCAAAAAGAGAAAAAAGAGCAATTCATAGTACAAGCATCATACAACATTTGGGAGAGCACCTTGCATGTGACGTCACAAAAAATTGAAAATGTCAAAAGATAATAACTTTCTTATCCTTTGACGGATTTTCGTCAAACCTTCATTATTATGTTTCTTTCATATTTCTGCAGGGTGAACTATCCCTTTAAATAGCAATGGATATGATAAAGAGCCAGTGCAAATTACTACATGTAAACATACACTACAGCTCAAAGGATTTTGGCAAAGGGAAAGGGAAAGGGAAGGAGCCACAGTTTTGAACCGCGGTATATTTTGTCCAGTTCAGCATGAAACATGATGCTTTTTAGGCTAGCGTATCGTGTTTCATGCTGAACTGGACAAAATGTACCGCAGCTTAAAACTGCGGCTCCTTCCCTTTCCCTTTCCCTATGCCAATTCCTTTGAGATGGAGTGTATATTCTCACCATGTTTCTGACTGATGGCAAAAATGTCCAAATTTAGATTTACCCTCTACCTGAGTATAGGCATAGTAAAGTCCCAGCTTAGTCTACCGGTAGTTGTGAATGGTCAACCCATTGCTTACTCTTACTCTCTTCTGGCTTAGTGAAACCTGGTCCAGGGTTCTGTTGCATCAAAGATACCATTAATGTTTACTCTGCTATTAATGGTAACTAGCATGGTAACACCGCTAGATAGCCAATCAAATTCAAGGTTTCCATAGAAGTTGCCATTGGAAGCAAATTAACCATCCATGGTAAGTTTTATACAACAGGGCCCAGGTAGGATGTCAAAATTTGCCATAGAACTGCAGTAACCAAAGAGTTGAGGCTTAATTGTGTCTTATAAGGTATTTTATGTTGTTTTCATAGCCTGTTGTCTTTTGTCCAAACAGCAGATTTTATGGGAGTCATACTAATTAGCATCTGAATGGAAAAAAAGCCAGCCTGCATATATGCGGGCTCAGAACACAACGTGTTAACCTATGCTCTGAATTTTGACTTTTTGGAACCACTTGGAACCAATAATATAAAGCTTTGGCCTAGTGACTTTCATTTCACATCTATAAATGAGAATTGGTTTCAGAATTCTCTTTCTAATCAGTTGCTGTCAGTTCAGTTCAAATTGCTCATTGTGATGTATATCATCTTTTCTCAGTCCAAGGTCTTTCCTTTGCTCTCTGTCGATCATATATCCTCATGGCTTTCTTGGAAGGAATCAATGCGGCGCTGAGCCCCGCCCGGTCCTTCCTCTTCTTCATCATCGTCTCCTCCTCCACCACCTCCTCGTCCTCTTGGCCCTGTTCCCAGTACCCCGCACCCTGATGGGCCGCGCCTACACCCCGCCCCACTGAAGGCCCAGGGGGTGTTTGATGGGGGGTGGCACACTTCATCTCCGCCTGTTGGTCCCCGGCCGCATGAGAGAACTTACAGGTGTTGCCAAACCGGCAATGTCCCTTCAGGAACTTATAACAGACATTCTTGGACCTGCCCATCCCAGGTCCTTGCTTGTCTTGCTCCTTTAACTTGACATGCTTCTCTAAGATGGATAGCTTCTCTTGCCTCGCGTTTTCAAATGGGTTGGAAAAAACAGACAAGCTCAAGAGATTGCTGTTGCTGCCGTTGTTCTCCGCCACTTCGGATGATGAGAACACCTCTGGGAGTGGGAGCGCAGCCTTTGCAGAGGGCGCCCTTTGGCTTTGTGGGGAATCACTGTCATCAGAACTGGTACTAGATGCATCTTGGCTGCTCAAGAAATTTTTGGACCTTTAGGTAGCAGAAGAGAAGGGCAATGTCAATTCAAAGGAACAAAGATGCAATGAAGTAAAAAACAAAAACTAGACAAAGAAAGATAGAGAAAGAGAGACGTATGGTATGAGGTAGGCAGAATGGTGAAGTGAAAGAGGCATTCAATGAACAAGGTCATATCAGTTAAAATATATTTCTTTGATGAAATCGATGTCATGCTTGACTCCATCTAAAACTAGTGAGCCATAATTTTTGTGCCAAGATCAATATTGGAAAGTGTTGTTGATCTTGATATGATATTGCTCTATACCAGGCAGAATGCAAAACAGAGAAGATAACCAGTTTCTTAGTCCTGTTATAAAGGAATTGGTATGGGTAAAGGGAAAGGGAAGAAAGGGAAGGAGCTGCAGTTTTGAACTGCACTATATTTTGTCCAGTTCAGCATGAAACATGATGCTTTTTGGGCTAAAGCATCGTGTTTCATGTTGAACTGGACAAAATATAGCGCAGTTTAATAAAACTGCGGGTCCTTCCCTGTCTTCCCTTTCCCTTTGCCTATTTTTAGGCAAAGGGAAATTTGTGTCATCGTTAAGGTCAATTCAGATCAATTGTTGGTCACAACATTTTTCTATATCCTATTGATATACTGTACTGTTTCTATGACCAAAAAAGCAGTGTTTTGCAATTTTAAAAATGCTGTAATTTCGTCAATAACAATCCGATTTGAAAAAATCCAAAACTACTGGGGCGCGTTTCTCGACACGATGACAACACTAACCTCAGCTCTAACTCTGATAGTTAGCACTGAGGTGATTCTCGAAGCTATTATTACAACTCTAACTTCAGCTCTAAATGCTGGAACTGCTCGGACCCTGTCATATCTATTGTTCTTGATCGGACGATCCTTGAGAACAATAGTGGCTTATGGAAAGCTGAATTGCATAATTAGGACTGTGAAAAGTGAATAAATTTGCATTACGCGTTCTATGATAACATTTCTGCTGCATTTTGTCAGAATTCACTAAGCATTAAATCAGCTGTGGCGGGAAAGGGGGCTTTGCTTGTTTAATATCACTTCATTGAAGGTGAAATTCATGAAATAGGTTAACAAATATTTGAAAATAGTGAGTATCATTCGAGCATTCCGTAGATCAGAGGGCTAGTCTAAGCAATCCAACATTTTAAACACTGTTTAATGTTGAAAATTCACTTGTGTTCGCCTATTTATTTTTTAATGATTAAGTCTACGTGTGATTGAGATTTTTGCATTAGTTGTGAATATCAACACATGCATATTGTGATAACCTCTTTCTTCAATATTCAGACATTTATTATCAGAATGGCATGTTTGCGTAGATCATTTGCATGGTATTTTTCAACACAAATATGACCAAAATGGAAAGCATTAAAGAAAATCGATACTTTAGATTTAACAGAAGAAAATGAGAGATTGATAGCACACCAATCTTCATGAAAATGATGCATTTTGGACTACTCAACGTTTTTAAACAATACTTCGCCCCATAAAATCATAATTATTTCAACCTGACATTTCATCCATTATTGCGGAGTTTCATGAGAAAGGCTATCAATTTGTCTGAAATTGCCGATCCGGTATCGATACACGTAACACGAGATGTCACTAATTAGCATTCTCTTCGAGAATCGGTTTAGCATCATTGGCGCTAACCTGAGTCTTAAATCAGATGTTGCTGGCATTCTAATGCAGAAACAGGCCCATTCACTTGTCTTTCCTAGGCTAGATCTTTCAGTTGATACCAAATTTGTCAAGAATTAAAATCAATTCAAGTTGAAATTTACATTTCACATACCTAGCTACTATGGTTATTTCTGATTGTGTCCGGTACTAGACTCTGGAGCCCAGCCTCAGCTGAAGAGCTCCAGACCAGCCGATGGCAGTTGAGCCTTGGCTTTGGCTTTGCATTGCAGGCAAAACATGTAGCTTACTGTGACCAGCCCGCTCACGCGGGAGCCGTCCCCGGGGCAAGCCTAAGGCATGCAGCCTGCCCTTTACTTAGCCTGCTTTGGGCCATAAAGTGTACCCACGCCACGGGAAAGAAAGCAGGTGGGACTGAATTGCAACTCGGCCATTGTTGCGTTTATATACATTCCATGTAATTCGATGTTCCACTAACAAAGAGCATTATTTGAACAATAATACTCACTTTACTCCTGTACATATTGATGGATGATCTTTCTCCGATTCTTCACTAGAATCAGACTCTGATCCAGAAGATGTGTAGTCTGCTACCAAAGACATTTTTCATTTATGACGTACCAACACGAGAGGGCGCAATAACTAAAACTCCTTGAGCTCTACGGTATGTATACATGACTGTGTATGCTACAAAAATACATGTACTTATTTATAGTGATGCTAAAAACAAAATAAAGATGGTATGCTAGCTATGATGCATGGGTAGAACAGTCTAAACGAATTTTTAGTTTTGACCTAATTTCGACTTAAGTTTCTTCCGATCCTAAAATGTGATTGGCCGGATGGCGCAGCTATTAACTAAAGAAGTCAGTTTTCAGACTAACATCTGAAATAGTTGTAAGATCCCAGGTCGAAATTCCCATAGAAACCAGTAGAGTCTACTGGTCTGTAGAGGAACTGCAAAATCAAACCAGTAGAAACCAGTAGAAAAAGTAGAGTCTAATGGTATTGAAGTCCAGCTGAAACCAGTGAGATCTAATGGTCTAAAAATAAGTGTGAGAAATGTTTTATACAGGAGAAGCAAAAAGAAACCTTCACCGGACCATGTTCATGAATACAAGAAATGTCGAAATAGATTGACGTCAATTATCAGAGCCAGACGGGAAATGTTTTACCCCGAACGGTTTGAGAATGTGAGTGGCAATATGTCTTCTACCTGGAAATTGTAAATGTCTATTTCACTAATGTAGGTCCAGCCCAGGCAAATAAAATAAAAACTAATTATAGGCAATATCTTAGTGAGCCATCAGAACTCTGTCTTTTCCTTGTGGCAACTGATTGCATAGAAATGCTTAATATAGTGAAGTCACTGAAAAACAGTAATTATTGTGGTCATGATGAAATGAGTACATCGTTGTTAAAACAAATCATTGGTTCTATTATTAAGCCGTTAGTTCATATCTGTAATGTTTCGTTGTCGACTGCATGGTATATTCCCATCACCCCTAAAACTGGCTAGGGTTATACCTGCATGTTCATAAGAAAGATAATGTCATGAGTATCGCTAATTGTAGACCAATCTCGGTATTACCTAGTTTTTCTATGATGCAAAACTGCCGATTCTTTGAATAGGAAAATTAATAGAGGAATAGAAGAGAAATATTCAGACGAAGAAACATGGACAACTAGAATATATGTTGTATTAAATGAACCTACAAACAATTAACTTGCGTTTATTTACAGAAATTTACATAGTCACAGTTACAGGTGAAACATTTGCCTTCTCAAAGCTACAATACGCCACACCAAAAGGTTACAGAATACACATGCTACCAACGTACCCCACACTCGATCAGCTATCGACTTCAGGCACTCAGCTCCATCACAAACACGTCTACCCTGCACACAGAGTCGGCAGCATCTCCTCTCACCTCAAAAATCCCCTTCCCCCAGACCAAAACTTTGTGCTGACCAAGCACATGGTCATGGGGCTAGTCTGCCTCCACAGACCCTATTATATTAGAGAGAATTGTATACAATAAGCTGTATAACTTCCTTGACAAAAATAGATGTCTTAATCCTGATCAGTTTGGATTTAGGAAGTCTCATTCAACCATGGACCTACACGCGCGTTGCTGAAATTTTATTTTAGTATTAGCTGATGGTACAAGTGTTTTCTTATCTCATCGTGATTTCCACACTCTTGAGACTATGATTAATAAAGAGCTTCCAAAATTAACTCTTTGGTTTAGAAGCAATGTACTTCAATGTACTAAAAACAAATTATATCCACTTTAAAAGTAGAATTAAGGTCTTGTGATCAACGCCAGCTCAATATATTACTTGATGGTGTCCTATTAGAGAAACGGCTTTGTATATAAAGTTCCTTGGGGTACATATCAACGAGACGTACTCTTGACTGGAGTGATCATGAGAAGAACATTATAACGCAAATTTCTCGTATTGGCATATGGTACAGAGTGAAATATTTTGTGCCAATCAGAATAGTTCTTGTGCTGTACAACACTTGTTTTACTTTATATCTCTTCTTGTAATATTGCGTGGGCAACATCACGGAATGTTACTGAAAATATCATACTGTTGCAAAAGAAAGCTATTCGCATATGTGCTGGAGCTGGGTTTCGTGACCACACTAATCCATATTTCATCAAACTAAAGACCTTGAAGGTCGATGACATAAATTTCCTCCAAACCTCCATCTTTATGTATCGTCATAAATCCAACCTCTTTCGTTTCATTTTCTATGCATGTTTCAGCTTAACAGCGCTGTACATTCATATCCAACAGTTAAGACAAGCGACTAATTAAGTTGCATGTATCCAATTCCCACACTATGTTGGCACATAAATTAATTAGGCATAGGGGTCCAGATGTGTGGAATTCTTTAATACCAAATAAACTTCGTTTAAACGTACTGTCAAACACATGCTCATCTCTTAGATGTAAACAATTATTCATAACCTTTTTTGATGATAAGCAATCAATTTGTTTTGTTAACTATATGAGATTATCTGCCTTAATGTGGGCCGTAGTTTCTATGACTAGTTAATGTTATTAGGGTGTTTTTTTGTCTGTTTGTTTTTTGGTTTATTAGTCGACACCGACCTGACGTTTTTGTTTTGTTTTGTATCTGTTTCTTGTATTATTCATATCATTGGCGTGTATATTTTGATATGAATGTGACAGCTCCATATAAATGTGGTTATTGAGCGACCTCTTCTCCTTTCTCTCTTGACATCATTGTCCTTGAACCATTTCTTCACTACCTTGGCGGTATGTTTTGGATCATTGTCCTGCTGGTACTTCCAATTAGGGCCAAGCTGGAGTTTCTCAGCGGATTCCTTCACGTTTTCATCAAGGATCGTGATGTGATCCTCGATCCTTTCTCATGATTCCTTGGACCTTGACGAGGTTGCCTGTGCCACTGGAAGAGAAGCATCCCCATAGCATTATGTTTCCACCACCATGCTTGACGGTGGGCACAGTGTTCTTCGGAGTGTATGCTTCTCCTTTTTTCCTCCAGACGTATTCAACATCCATATGGCCAAATAACTCCAACTTTGTCTCATCAGACCACAGGATGGTTGACCAAAAGCTGGAATCTTGCTTTAGATGACCTTTAGCAAAGGCTAGGCGAGCCTCCAGATGCTTCTTCCTGAGCAGCGGGGTCTTCCGAGGCCTACGTCCATGGAGACCTCCTCTGTGCAAGACTCGCTCAATAGTGGACCGTGACACCTTCGTCTCTGCCTGGTCAAGTGTTCGAAGTAGGGCCTTGGTTGTGGTCCGGGGGTTGTTGTTGACCTCTCGGCAGATTTTCCTGGCAAGTTTGGGGGACACCTTTCTCTTCCTGCCACGCCCACAGAGGTTTTTAACAGTATTGAACTTCTTGTGCTTGTTGATAATGCTCTGCACGGTTGCCACAGGGACATCATATTGCTTCGAAATGGCCTTATAACCCTTTCCTTCAATGTGGGCACGCACAAGACGTTGCCGTAGGTCCTCACTGAGCTCCTTCTTCTTGGCCATGATGATCAGAAACTGAGAATGACCAGAACACGTTTCCTCTATTTAAAGTCTTATGGAAAGATGCTATGTGTTTGACAATAGTTTAACATTTGGTCAACAAAAAAGGTATTTAATCCATTGGAACATCTTGAAATAACTATAGGACAAAGATTAACACATTCTCAGGAAAGGAAAACAATGGATACTATGAAGAAAGAACATTTTTGTTGAGGTATTGTCAGGGGTATGAATAATTCTGAACATGAGGGAAAAATAACTTTTGGACTTATCTATTATTATGCAAATGAAGTTTAGCCAACTCATATGTGGATTTGTGCATAACAAGTAGACAAAAGATACACAGGAAGTACCAACATAATAGCTTTTACAAAGGAAGAATCTAACAAAGACTGTTATTTTCAATGGGGTATGAATAATTTTGAGGACAACTGTATGTCTTAATACTTTGTACATATTTTAACAGCCGTATTACCACAAATTTCCTCAGAATGTGTATTTCTCTGATACAATTTTGTTCAGGTGCACTGAACCAGTGCCTGCGCTTTTGCAAACGTACGGACGTACGACTCAACGTGTGTGAGTACGAGCTATTGATCTCATATCTTCTCGTAATAGTACCTAATCTTCGATTGTGATTTCTAGCGCAAGTCTATCCGCGCGCGCATTGAAGTACTGTGGTACGTGTAATTTGTATAGCCCATGTACTACGCAGGTAACGAAGAAGTGAGAACTGAACTATGTTCACTACGACATTTTCTATGAGATGATCTTCTTTAAGCCAGTTTTAACGATGAAAGACCGCTTAAATTTTGATCCTGGCGGTAAGTCGTCTAATTGCAATTCAGTATGGTGTGTCTGGCTTGTAATTTTAATAAATTTCCTTCTGCTGTCTTGCACTGACGTCAATGGTGCTGACAAGAACGTGCGCCAGAACTCCCCCGGTGGTGATTCGGGAGCAATCCGCTTCAAAGACGCCGATCCTGCGGCTACTTGGCATTGGTTCCAAACAGGGCCAAGACTAAGTCTAAGTCATGACGTCGCAGAGGAAGAGCTACTTTCACATCGTAGAAATACAGTCCAAGTGGTAAATTGATTTTGCAATTATTTAATACTTAATTAGCACGTCTAATTAGTGTAATGACTTCAGTACAAAAATAGGGCCCAGGCAATGTATTCATGATAGGTATGGGCCCAGGCCAGGCTCGTGTCTGTGTCAGTTAAAACTCTCTTAAAGGCAAGTATACCCATTAAATATGTCAATACATACCTTTACGGTTCTTGCATCACAATGCATGATGGGACGGAATTCTAGTACGCTAGCGTTCAGCGATCGCTGCGGTCATTGACGCCTTGTCATTGTTTAATACAACGCTCATGACGCTAGCCGCGGCTGGCGCGAAGTTCAAGATTGTCATTTTCATGTTACAGATTTGTTATGTTGATCGGTTCCGACGCGATAATTTTCAGTAAATCTGAATCATATTTTTACGATAAGAACTTTGATTCGTATTATTTTACTTTTAATTTATTTCATTTCACACATCACATCACAACACACACATCTTTGCACGTATGGGACTACTACCCGAGTCTCGACTACATCTCGGAGGTCTCTCTTTCTGCTTATTATTATTATTATTATTATCATTCAACAAACCCTTTATAAATCATTTTTAAGATACAATAATACGAATCAAAAGTTCTTATCGTAAAAATACAATTCAGATTTACTGAAAATTATCACGTCGGAACCGATCCACGTAACAAATCTGTAACATGAAAATGACATTGTAATCAATAACCACAGCGATTACTGAATGTTCGCGTACTAGAATTCCGTCCCAAAATGCCTTGCGATACAAGAACCGTAAAGGTACGTATTCATGCAAGATACTTAAAAATATCTCTGAAATGACAGATTTTGGTTGAGAAAGTACTAGACGAAGCCCATCTCACTTTCTGGTTTCAGTCACCAAAGCGTATGCTGAGAAAACTTACGGGAGTCGCCATTTTTCGCGCTGCCATTCAAAATTGTGACGTCACATACAAACAAATTAAACCTCTACGCCTATTGGTTCCATTCTGTACTCTCTCGTGCCGTAATATTAATAAATGCATAAATACCATTTACAATATTGCAACATTCAAATTTGTAGTTATCTGATTTTTTCATGTACATTTTGGACAAATACAGCAAGTCTTTTTGTTTGTTTTCAATTTTTCTATACAGTTGACAGCAAGAGCTAGGAGCAATCCACAATCTTTCAGACGCTTGCAATCACATGATAGCTTGGCAGAGGGACCCCGCAATGATGCAATAAAACGTCTTTCAACTAGTAATAAACAGATAGGGCTCAAGCTGCATTTCCATCAGAATAAATCGCAAGCAGCTGATCGACAGAAAGTATTTGAAGAAATTATCCAAGAAACTTATCTTTCTAGCAGTTCTAATAATGAAAATATAGACAAATTAGACATAAATTATGAGTTAAGTTTGTTGTTGAGAGGGAATGATGAAAATTATGTACAGGGAAGACTGTCCAGTACTGGCACTGTTGGTGTTTTTAGTAGGCACACACTGAACTGGCCTCGGAGTTCAAAACAGTTTGTTGATGCTTTGGTTCAGGATGATAATGGATCTCAGGGCATAAGACACTTAACAAAGAGAGGTGCAGCAACGCATGCCCCAGAGAAGCAGAATGCTCCTATGTTACATGGAGATACGCAGGGGAACACGTCTCATGATCAAAGTTTTACAGGAGGAGATAAGGATGTTGCTCCAGTCACTGAGAGCGATCCAGCGATCCCTTCTACACACACAATGCCTCCTTCTACCGGTACTTATCCCAGTCCAGTGGATCCCCCATCAAAGGCGACGGCAAAGAGCTTACCAAACCCCCCCACAAAGATTACCACAGTGGAGCCGATCAGGAGCAAGCCCAGGAATACTGCAGGGACTGGAGATGAGGTTAATTTTAAACCCTTGACCCAGGAAGGCACAGATGCCCCGGCTGAGCAGCTTCCCCCAAAGCAGCTGGCCACGTCCCACACACTCAGGGGTGAGGAGGAGGAGGAGGAGGAGGGGGTGATGACCATGACGACTGAGGGGACAGTGGATGAGGAGGGGCGGGCCGCCAGCGGGGAGGACGAGTGTGGGGCACAGTGCTTCGCCTCCCGGCTGCCCTACCACTGGACCTCGGAGGCCAGCTGGGCTCTGGCGAGCATCGTCTTCCTGCTGAGCGTGCTGACGTTCTTCGTGCTCTACACCGGGCTGTGGAAGAAGCGCAACCCCATGGGCTACCCATTGGACCACTCCACCCCGCCGGCTCCACACTCAGAGCTCAACATCACGGGTGAGAGTCAAGTTCTTGTTAATCCTTTACATACTGCTTGTGGATTATTTCACCATTAATACACACGAATCACATAGAGCAACATTCTGTCTGGCGCACAAAGGGTTAAAGGAAAAGTCATACTGTATTATGCAAATAATGCACAGTTTTGAGTGCGTCAGGAACGTTAACCCTATATAGCCAGGGCTATTTTGAAATTGCATAGGCGGGGGGGAGGGATCTCGGCAGCTGATCGCGCGATCACAACGAAAATTGGCACGTATATCACCCATGACAAAATCTTAATTCAATTGTCAATTGCACCAAAATTATTCAAATCTATTTTTAATTAATTAGTTATTCTAATTAATGCATAAAATTATAATGGTTGTATATCTTTAAATATAGCCCCCAAAACTGCTATTTTTCAGTCCAGAAACCCTTCTTATGGATTATTATCATATTAGGATTTTAAAAATGGCAATATCAAAAAATGTTACTTATTTTTTTTTATTTTTTGAATTTCTTATGTATTTCGTTGTTTTTTCGACTTTATGTTTTTCATTGGTTTTTCAATGGAAATCGTTGGCAACACTATTTCAGTCATAAATAAGATGAACTCTACTGTTTTTCATGAGAAAAAATAAAAATAATGATACATTTATAAATTTTGGCTAGATACAGAATTTGCATTGGATTTGTACATGAAATCATGTTTTGGGGCAATTTTTGGTCTGACGTGCACGTACGAAATGCTACGTAACTTTATAACTGCGTACCCCCACGTCACAAATTTGGTCTTAAAGACAGCCAGTCCCTTTTTCAGATCACCACAAAACCATCGAAACTTTGGCAAAACATATAGAGAAGTGTTAGCAAGCTCTATATTCACAATTTGAAACTGATACGTAGTGTAAAATTCAAATAATGCACGTAAACAACGTCTGATTAATAGTCTTTACCTCAGGCTCTTAGCAGTTTGTGTTGAAATTTTTTTATCTGCTTTATTGATTAATCTGTTTATTAAATTTTAAAACGCATTATGAAAAAATTGTTCTATAGATCTTTCCAAAGTTTGGTAACTACTCATAAAATTAGGATTTCACACACGCATAATAACCACCAGTGACTGTGACAAAGACTAATACTTTTTTCGTAGTACGAAAAAAGTCGGTTTGAAATTTAACGGCTGAATTTTTTTACATATACAGAAAGCTTCAACATGCTATATTCTTAGAAATGGTCTTGAATCACACTTTCTTCAATTTACGATCGTGATAGACGATTTCAAATTTTAAGCTTGCAAAAGGGACGGACAATCTTTAAATGTTGCATGAGACTTGAAGGAAAACAGTCATGAAGCAACGTGGCGCAATCTTTTCGCTTTACAAATTTATCACAGAAAATGTTGAGGGGGGGAAACAGAAAAACACTAGTTTCTATAATGCGACACTCCAACATGAACGGTATAACACTGACTTAGGCCTAGAACGAGAAGTCCTAAATTTTGATGTGAGCACATTTACAGTTTATGTAGACTCGACATTGCCATCATAACTTTTTGTAGTGTTTCCATTGGCTAATTCCTCAATATCTTGGTCCGAGAGAAGCTGGAATCGCGATCGTCCGTGAAGGCAGCCATTTTTTTCCCTGTGTAAAAAAACACGCTTAATGATCAAGCGCAAAGCTTACGGCATGCTGCGCTGCTAGCTTGCACGCATACACCGCACGCTGGATCAGTCGGCCCAGAGCTCTAGCAAACTAGCTTGCATAGAGTTTGTACACGAATGGGAAATGCTGCGCGAAAATTGCACAGTGCTGCACAACAAATGTACGGTTGGAATAATTTGTAAAATTAATGCATACAGTGTAATCACGTGACTCGCATACAGGATTCCTATTGGTCACATTCTTCAACCTGTCTTATAAAAGATAATGTTATATTTGCACGCAAATGTGTTTTGCTAAACAACTTTTCTTTGCATACTTGTACTGACTGTTTTTGCCAAAATATGCAGATTGTGTTCATACATGTAGCTCATAAGATCAACATGACAGTTACATGTAACTCTCCCAAACCTGTGTCAAATACTGCATTAGCATGATCAGTGCAATGTACCTGTTCATGGATAGGGTGCAACTTTGCTGCAATGTTTTTTTTATGTCTCATTCAGATTATAGCAGTTATAGGTTTACACTTCCTCCTAATGTTTTGATTTCTCAATCAGAAATACACTGTTGAACAATTATATACTGTATTAGTCATGGTGAAGAGAAAGTTATATGGGGAAAGAAGATGAAGTATCACCTGGATAAGCAGTCTGACTGGCTGGTTTGGAGTGCAAGGGGCTGTTAACCATGACTTGGAGCTGATACAAAAATATCAGGACAGAGAGTTGTGGCACTACATGGTTGCTACGCCTACGTTGTAGGATATGGCACTTAGACAGATCAGTCATATTAATGGTACATGATCTTCCTTCTATCTGCGGCAGAGTACGCCATACTTACCTATAACATTAAATTGCTATTCCTTTTCCCACTCAAATATTACCGGCAAAGGATTTCTCCTCAGGAGAAATAAACAAAAAAAGGGTCTGAGGCTAAGCCTAGCCTCCCCTGCAGCGCTGCGGGGGGTCCCCGCTAGTATATATACGCTGCCTCCGCTTCCGTCATCCTCTTTTCCTTTGCCGCGCGCTCAAGTTCTACCGGTGTTTTTGTACGAGTTCTTATTACATGTGAGCGTGATTGATGTGTGCATTGTTTATGCTTATCAACCATAATCATGTCGGAATCGAATGCCTTGAATCCTTTCTTTGCGGAAGAAAGCAACATAAACACAGACGCTAGAATTAGTGGTAGAGGCCACACGAACGATTCTAGTCGCCTCGTGGATAAAGTCACGGAACTGGCTAGGGGTAGAGGCCCCAAACATATTAGCCCTTCCGCTGACAATACGGACAATTCACCGGGAGGTGAAGGCCTCCCCGTAACGGGGAATCCCAAGCCCAAGTCAAAGACGGGCAAAGGGAAAGGAAAAGGGAAAAAGCAACGCGTGAACGCTGCTCCCGATCCCGCCCCGTCCACTCAGAAGAGCAAGAGTGCTCCCGCCCGTGCGGCCGCTGGGGATCAGTGTCACGACCCCCCCGGCTCCACAGCGGCGGGCTCCGCACAAATTACTGGTGCGGAGGTACCGGTGATGACCTCGCAAACACAACAGCCGCCATTTTCTGGTCCACCGATGCTGGACCCAAACTGGCTGGTGCAGGCCTTTCAATCGGCCATAAACAGCGGCGCCTTTTTTCCGGTAGCGGGTAGCTTGAATAACCCCCGCCTACCAGCTCCGGCGACAGTCACGGCACCAGCGACAGTCTCACGCCCGCCCGAGGATTCGGACGATCTCTCGCCCAGCGCTCCGATCGTAACTCCAGCGGGAGGATCGCGGCGCTCGCGCCCGCGCAAGCGGGCTACTCCTCCCTCACGCCGCCGGAACCCCAGCCCTAGCCCACCGCGATCCGGCATCGCCCGCTACGCGGCCTCCATTCGCCTGCACGATAACGAGTCGGATTCAGAGTTCAGTTATCATCGTCCCAGACCTGTTGCATCTAGGAAGAGAAAGTGGCAGGATTTTGAAGACTGTTATTCAGCCTCGCCGCCTCGGTCTCCTCATCCCCTCCACCTCACCCTAAGAATAAACACTTCAACTCCGAGGATAGAAGAGATTCCCTTTTCTCCTCTTCTTGCTCGGCAGTATCCGTCGCTGACTCCGACCGCGCATCGGACTCGCAGAGTCGACATTCACAGGGGAGGGAGCCCCCTCGAGATAAATACAGTTCGGCTGCGGATCTGATTGCAAAATACTGCCCTCAGCTACAGGCGAATGTTGCAGATCATGAGGCACAACATACCAAAAAGCCAATCTTTTGCTTAGACTCCTACCTTCGGAGTCCAGCTCCCACGTCACAGCGAACAGTTAAATTGGATTCTCCGTTCTCCTCGTGCGTGGAATACCTAAACAAGCGGGGAGCGACGTTGCGACCTATGCGAAGAGAAGTAGACTTAAAATTCTGCTTTGGAGATGAAGACAACACGGCCTTCTTCAAAGTTCCAACCATCCCCGAAGCAGCCAACTGCGTCGGAGATGCTAAAGCAAAGAGGGCACCTTCCAAAACCAACCCTCTTCGTACAAGGAAATTTCAAACCTCGGACAGCCAACTGTCTATCATCACAAAATCGGCACATGCGTCCATGAGGCTTGCTGCCTACCAGACGTACCTGCTGACTGCTCAAAAGGAGGCAGAAAGACTACACATCACTCCGGAAGATCTCCAACATATCCAGGACTTGGTCATGCGGATATCGGAGCTTCAATTCGAGCAGGGGGCCACCTCTGCCCTTCTCACTACCAGACTGAGAAGGTCACTGGTTTTGGACCAGCTGTCTGCTGCAAATCGAAAAGTCAGCTGCCACGCTGCTCCAAAAGATCCCAGTTCAAGGTGAGGATCTTTTTGGGGGAAAATTTCAAGAGACCCTGGAGTCGTCAATCTCGGCTTCCACAACTGCTGAAAAGACAGTCTACTAACTGTCGGCACCCTCGGGTTTTCAGCAGCTGCCACACCGTAACTATGGTTACAATTACTGCAGCAGCAACAGAGATTTGCCACGCTCACCACGCCCTACAGGACAGAGGGACCGAGGAGGCAAGTTCCAACGTGGCCGAGGAGGCGATAGCTCCTTTCGAGGTCGACAAAGCCATCAAAAACATCGGAGGGGCAACCGCCAGCCCCCCCCCCCAGGGTCGTGGTCAGTTCTGACTACCACCCCCTACCCCCCCGGGAACAAAACCTCCCGCCACCAGTCGAGGGTAGACTACAAAAATTTGCCCGGAACTGGTACACAATCACCCAAGACAAATCGGTACTAAAAACGATAGAAACAGGGTTACACCATAGGCATCGACCCATCGTACCACAGGTCCATGAACCGGTTAAGAAATATCACACCTCTCCCCAAAGACACATCCCGGCGAGAGGCACTAATGAACGAATAAAATCACTAGAACACAAGGGGGCTATTCGCAAAATAGAACCCCACAAGAACCTCGTCCTATCACCTGTTTTTCTCACCCCGAAACGGTCAGGAGAATTCAGAATGATCCTCAACCTAAAAAGGTTAAACAAATTCGTGTACAACCAAACCTTCAAGATGGAATCACTCGCCAGGATTCTACCCCTCATTCACCCGAACGAGTGGGCAGTGTCCATCTAGCAGTGTCCATCTAGCGGACGCATATCTTCACGTGCCAGTGGCCGTTGGATCTCAACATCTGCTCGGGTTTGCAGTGGGAAAAAGAACATACGTGTACCAAATCCTCCCATTCGGCCTTCTTTCGGCTCCACGCGTGTTCACGCGGATAGTGCAAGTAATCGCTGCCGCATTGAGAAGACAGGGTGTAAAGATTTTTTGCTACTTAGACGACTGGTTGATTTTAGCACACTCGCCTTGGGACCTAATCGAGCACGTTACAAGGACTACCAACCTCGTCGCAAGGCTCGGTTTTGTCATCAACTGGAAAAAGTCCAGCCTCACACCAACACAGACCCAGATCTTCCTCGGAGCATGCGAGAATGCGAATCATCCAACTGCACCTCCTCCGGCGTCACAGTCTCCCTACGACTACAGCTCGGTTAGCAATTCCCTTGACCCCTGCCACCCGAGAGGCGGTCAAGTGGTGGCTGGCTACAACCACTAATTCTGGAAATGGGGAAACCTTTCCTGAAACCACAGCCGACCGTAACCATCTCAACAGATGCTTCCAAACAAGGCTGGGGGGCAGTGATGAATTCTCAACAGGTGGGGGGAATCTGGAACTCACAGGAGAAATGTTGGCATATCAACAGACTAGAGATGCTAGCAGTGTACCTCGCCCTCAAGCACTTCATACAGCAGGTGCAGGGGAAAGCAGTCCTCATAAAATCGGACAACAAAACAGTAGTAACGTACCTGAACCGACAAGGCGGGACACGGTCGCGAACTCTCTGTTACCTGACGCTGGAAATCCTCATTTGGGGCAACCTTCAGAATGTTCATATCTCGGCATCGTATATCCCCGACTTCCTATCAAGGGGGAGCTACCTCCCAACAGAATGGATGCTCCACCAGGGAACTGCGAAGGAGATATTCAACCGGTTCGGCCATTCGTCAATCGATCTGTTTGCCTCGGCTCTGAACAAACAGCTACCGACCTACTGCGCCAAACACAGGGACATAATGGCGATGGCATCGGATGCCTTCTCCATTCCGTGGAACAACATATTAGCTTATGCGTTCCCGCCATTCGCGATTCTCATGCGAGTCCTCATCAAGGTCCAACAAGACGAGGCACAGATGCTACTAATTGCACCATGGTGGCCTCGTCAACCCTGGTTTCAAACCCTGGTGAGCCTGTTGTACAACCACCCAGTGACTTTGCCCGACAGGGAGGACATCATAACACAACCGGGGACGACCAGGTGCTACCCATGCCCAGGGAAGCTGAGGCTAACACTCTGGCAAATTACAGGGCGGCAGCAATTGAGGCAGGACTTTCATCAAGGGCTGCCGACCTTACAGCACAATGTCTCCGAGGGTCGACAAGAGCATCTTATGACTCACGACTTCTGCACTACGATAGATGGTGCAGGGAGGCTGAGATTGATCCGTGCAAGGCCACTCTAGGTGCGGATTTTCTTATTTCGCTCTATGACAAAAATCTTGCCCTCGCTACAATCCGAGGTTATAGGTCTGCCATATCAGTTATACACAAGGGATTTGATGATGGCGAATCTGTTTCCTCTTCACTCATGTTGAAAAGATTAATGAGATCCTTTTTCCTTAACAGACCAAGCAGGAAAACTCTGTCTCCATCCTGGAGTCTTCCGAAGGTTCTTGAGGCACTGAGTCAAGCCCCCTTCGAGCTCATGTTTAAAGCTTCTCTGAAAGATTTAACCATTTAGACCGTTTTTCTTCTTTCAGCAGCATCTGGACAACGACGTAGTTCTATCCATGCGTTAACTACGACGACGGGGCACGTTCGCTGGGAGAGGAACAAAGTACGCCTTCTTCCCCATGCTCGTTTCATTGCTAAGAATCAACACGAGTCTTCCCAAGCTCTAGAGATAGTTCTCCCATCTATCCACTCTCTTTCTTCCATAGGAGCTGATAAACTTTGGTGTCCTGTCCGAGCTCTTAAGTGGTACCTACAAAGGACTCGTGAGCTCCGGACTTCTAAGCAGCTTTTTGTCGGTATCCAACCACCACATAAAGCTGTCTCACGAGCGACGATATCTAGGTGGATTATATCAGCTATTAGATCAGCTGGTGATTCTGCTCTATTTTCAGACAGAGTTCGGGCCCATGATACCAGAGGACTTGCTGCATCCTGGGCTCTCTTCGCTGGTGTCCCCATGGAGGATATCTTGAAGGCTGCCTACTGGTCGAGCGCCAGTACCTTTACAACTTGCTACCTCAACGATGTCGTTCAGGCTGAGACGGGATTCGCGAGAGCCGTCCTTGCCTGTCATCGGACTTAGTATCTGGCAGGTAACTGAAAATTTCTTTATTCTCATTGTTACTGTCTAATGATGTTATCCGCTTCCTTGTTACCCACCTCCCAGTTTTATACTGTTGGAATCTAGCAATTTAATGTTATAGGTAAGTATGGCGTACTCTGACGCAGATATAGATTTTCAGTAGTGAAAATAGTATCTGCTAAGTAGCCATACTTACCTATAACAACCCTCCCTCCTCCCCTTGTTAGACCATGTCTTGGGTTTCAAATGAAAAGAGGATGACGGAAGCGGAGGCAGCGTATATATACTAGCGGGGACCCCCCGCAGCGCTGCAGGGGAGGCTAGGCTTAGCCTCAGACCCTTTTTTTGTTTATTTCTCCTGAGGAGAAATCCTTTGCCGGTAATATTTGAGTGGGAAAAGGAATAGCAATTTAATGTTATAGGTAAGTATGGCTACTTAGCAGATACTATTTTCACTACTGAAAATCTATGTTCTTCACACCCAGACCTCTTGGAGAGTAGACTAGGTTAGGATAGAAATGGGCTGTTTACCATGACACAGAGCTGATACAAAAATATCAGGACAGAGAGTTGTGGCATGACATGATTGCTAAGCCTATGTCACAGGATATGACATTTAAATAGATAGCTCTGCCGAACACAAAATTGACTTTGAGTGGAGTTATGCTGACCAACTTGTATAATAACTCAATCAATTCAAAGTGCTGACCCATCAATTGCAGAACCCTTGCTGGGGTGAATTTTTTGTTGGGAAATACTGATGGATGGTACGTGATCTTCCTCCTGTTCTTCACACCCAGACCTCTTGAAGAGCAGGCTAGCAATGATCCCCAGGCACCTGCGTGCCCGACGACAGATGCACCGGAAGAGGATGAACGGAAGGAGGTATGAGGAGCTTCCCCTCCACCAAGCAAACGGTTTCTCCAACGACCTTGATGACGACGTTGAGCTTGACTACTTTGAGGATGACGATGAGGAGGAGCAAGATCTGTACATACGAGAAGAGCACACCGTGTGAAGACGCCCGGTCACAGGCCCTGCCATTCCTCCCTTTGTGCGTGATAAGGTGTAGGAGGTGTAGGGGGACTTCTACCCCATTCCTCTTCTGCAGTATGATGCAGGTGCCTCAAACGACCCCCTTGTTTTCTTTTGAATATTTTCAACAGATCATCAAAATTATGTTTCTTAAAATTTTTGGATTTAGGATTCTAGGCGAACTTCCGGAGAAATTGTGCTTTGACTATCGCTTGGTAAAAAAAACATTCACCTCACTGAACCTTGAAACTTAAACAGGCCTCTACCGATGATGTGCGATATCTCCATCAATCTGACAAGTCCAGTACCGACATTTCACCTGTATTGCGTCTTGATCATGCTTGTTCCAGTGGAGTGAAAAAATAACCGGAAAGTTTCTGCGATTGAGGAGGAAATCACGGAGGTATGAACACAAGTTGAAAAACAGAGATTTAGAAAGAAAATGTGCAGTCGTCAAAAATTTTGTCTAATTATGTCTAATTTTTCTTCCAAAGATTGTGCATTTTGTTTACTAATGAGTAAATGCACAGTAAATCGCGCACCCAACCTTCAATAACGCGCATTGAGCAGAAATACACAGGGGCCGGTTTCAAGGGTAGGAGCCGGTTTGTGGACCACTCACTATACATATCATGACGTGTAAAAACAAGCAATATGTAGGAGGTACTTCAGTAAAATGGCTAGATGATAGAAAATTTATTTTTCTGAGAAATACAAATTGCATTTGAATACATGACTTCTTCTTATAGAAGGTACATCAAAATTGTAGCAAGTTCAAAACATCCATGAAAAATTAATTTCATGCACAACCTGCATAAACACACCAGTGTACAGGTTTTCTCTGCTTCATTGGGTTTACTTTCAAAATGAGATGATTAATGCAGAACACGACAATGCCCATTGTGCATTCCACACATCATGTCTTTTACCAGAAGTATCATGCATTACTAAAGACACTGTGATGGCAGTTGCTAATGGATTGTTGAGTGTGTTGCACCATGGACATTGTTGTGTTCTGAATTAATTATCTCATGCACATATATTGTTTTGGCGTGATTTGTCAAAAAGTTATAATCTAATTTGCTCTTAAAGGATTATTATAACCATTTACTTTGATGAAATGTCATGAAACCTGCCAGCCCCCCCCCCCCCCCTTTAAAACGAAAAAAAATTAACATCTTTCGACTTAATGTTTAATTTCAGCTTTATTCAAGTTAAAATTTAAAGAAAATATTTGTCAAATCTACCAAATCCTTTTTTATAACACATATGTACATGGGTAAAGAGACAGACATCTCTGGATATGCCCATCTTCTTAGCCACAAATAGTTACTAGTAGTTATGCTCTAAGAATGATCCAAAGGAAAGATAAGTACATGTATGTACAGTATTTGAATGAGAAAAAAATCCTGCAGTTGAACATTGACGGTCAGTGTGCCATCGCTGCAAGGCTCACACTAAAAGAGATTGTGCGGTCTAGTGCACATTAGACCATACATGTATTATCTCTCATGGATCTCTCCTAGTTGGTTACTCTTTCATAGATTAAAGAGTTAATAGTTTTAAAATATCTTCTACAGGTCTAGGTTTAGGCATGCCTACAACAAAAAAAAAAACACAAAAAAAAAAAAGTAAGCCCCCCCCCCCTAAGCAAAATAGCATAACTTTTTATCAAAGAGGTTATGAGCAACATAACTTGGCAGGATTGTACCTTCACTTATTGACTAACTTCCATTTGAAAATCACATTAATCCACTCAGTCATGCATGAGTGAGCACATATTAAAGGGAAAATTGTCATTTTTTAAAAGTCACAAGGGTAATTGTTTATGCCATTTTAGCATTTGGCATTTCTTGTGTGATTTTTAAAGTGTATTCACTCAACTTTGACATGAAAATGACTTCTTATGTTCACATGACAGGCCATGTTACATCTTTGTCAAAATATCCAGAGTTTTATTTTTTATAAAAATAAAGGGTTTTTAAAAGTTTCAAACTCAAGAGGATGAATATTTTTCAAAATGTGCTCACTCAACCAGAACAATGGGTAACGTGTCGAGATAGGTGTTCGTGCGTCGAGAGATGGATGATAAACAATGAAAAGACATAAATTATGTACCAGAAATGGAATTCATTAAAAATTCATATGACAGAATCCCAAAATTACCCTTGTGACTTTTGAAAAGTGACAATTTTCCCTTTAACGTGTGCTCACTCATGCATGACTCAGTAGATTAATGTCATTTTCAAATGGAAGTTAGTCAATAAGTGAAGACCTCAATCCTGCCAAGTTATGTTACTCACAGTCTCTTCAATAAAAAAGTTATGCTATTTTGCTTAGGGGGGGGGGGGGGCTTTCTTTTTTGTTGTGTCTATCTTACTGTGATCATGTACTTTTCATTTATAGCGATTTAGTTACGTTTTTTAAACTTGGTTGTACATTTAACAGTATTTGTATATCATTTTCAATAATTCTATCACATTTATAGGATATTCAAATTGAATCACATTTTATTTAGTTTAGTAACAAAATTATTTTAATGAATTTATGTACATTTACAGTGTATCACTGGTCTGTGTGTGCTCACAAATTGATTTCTACAATTTTTATAAACATCTGTGATATTTAAAAGATATAGGATTGAAAATGGATCTATAATTGTGATTTTTGTTATTTGAATTGATGATAATCTGCAGGGTACTAGTGTATATTATATTCATGTGGGATTCTATATAGCCATAAGCATAGACAGGCATTGGATATGGAGAATTCAACAACCCCACACTCCAACATACATCATGTAAATGTACATGTATGTATGTGGATATGTCTCGTAAGGATGCATCATGTACTGTACATATATATTTCGCGGGGTCTTTATTTTCGCAAGTTTTGCGAGTCAGGTGCTATTCGCGAATTTAACAACACACAAAAGTATGAATATGACATGCATGAGCACATGTGCTGCTACGTAGTACCAGCACTACATGATCACAAATTTAACCACTCACAAAATTGTTGAGAAATCCTGATTCACAAAAAATCAGACTTGCGAAAATATATGGCGAATACAGTATTGATTCGGGAGTCACTAGTGAAATCATGACATTGTATTGATTGGTTTGCCTGCAGTGCTCGAAGCCTACACTTTACATGATAATTTCCTCTGCCACTGAAAATGGCTTTCTTTTGTATACTTTTGAAGCTTCCTTCCATAATGTGTAAAAAAGAGTTATTATGCTTGCTATTATATCACATCTTTGATTGTCATATTATCCACAAAGGTTTAAGGTTTCTCCTTGATCCTTTGTACATGGATGGACACAGAGTGTGTCTGTACATTTAGATATAACACAAAGGAAATATCGAACCTGATGTTCATTGATTCTTTGTACTGTCAAGTGACTGTTTATTTGTTATCATCATATACCAAGCTTGTTAACAAGGTTTGATTTGTAGCATTTATTGATATTCAATTCTTTAACTTTTGTCCAGATGGCATTATGTTTTCAGGTTATCCAATATCCATCCTTATGCATGTCATCCGTCCAAATTATTTTATTTACCAATTAAAGTAAGATATCCCTAAAGAAGACACAGTATAAAATAAAAAACAAGGATGTATAAAGACATTAATACACCTCCTTCTGCTTCCATCTTGACGTGAGGTTCGAAGGCTGTCAATGATACAGGGCAATTGGGCTGATAAACTGCTAGTCCAGAGATTAACAAAAGAGTGCAAAACAACGGAATGTTAAGCAAAATGTGTCATAGGGGAAGGTTAATGTCATGAAATGTCATTGTTTTGATTCATGATATATGTTGCAATTACATGAATCTTGGTCGAAATGCTAAGTAAGAGAGTGGTATTTAAGTAATAATTATGTCAAGGACAAACTTACAGGACAGACGTGGACAATTTTTGTAATGGGGGATTTGGCAATAATGTATGTCAAATTAAAAGCAGGAAGACTGAGTCATAGCGGTCAATTGGGCTGTTGAATTTTTCTTGTATTTGTCCTTAACTGATTTAGGGGGCTTTAAGAGAACTATACAGCTACTGTAGTAGGAATCATTGTAGCACACTTATCATGTTACTGATTTTGATTCTAGTCATTGTAAAACAAAATTAAAAGCACCTAATTCAATGGTGTATGGCGTACTTATGTACATGTATATACCTTCCAGTATTAGAGTTGAATAATAGAGAGGTGTTTAAGAGATTGGATAGAAAGGCCATGTATGCCTGAATATAGTAGAACAGGATGTCTATGGACACTTTCATGTTTTATAAACATGATATATTTTGCATACATTGTAGAGTGTACATGTAAACAAGCTTCCCTTATAGTGTAATTTATATCATCGTTACTAAACTACAGGAACACATAAAAAGAACTGCTCTTCCATTGCTTCACAATGGAAAAGGCACCATGAGTGTGAAACTGTTCATCATTGACAACATTTCTATGCAGTGATGAAATATTTTATCTGCGTAAGACAAAGAAGCTATGAGAATATTATTCTAGCAAAGAGAAAAATGATTTGCTAGTGCTGCAGACCAATTACTTGATAACAATGTCATATTCATTTTATAGCTGCTGCAAGTTCATGTATATGCTGTCATATAGTTACCAGCATAATTATTGAATCCCCATGCATTTTGGACATTCTGGCAAAATGAGGATACAATTCAACTGCAGATTATTACTAAATCATACAAGTATTGAACAGATAGTTTATTACAATTAGATACCAGATCAATATTTTTGGATTTGTTTCAAAGTTCAGTTACAAACTGATTATTCATGCATGATGAGATATAATCCAGGAAGCACATTGATGGTTGCTTACAGATCTTTGTGTGGTCATTGAAGTGTAACTTGAAATGCTTTGCTGATCGTGATTTGTTAAGTCATTGCTTTGATAGATTGACATAACATGCCTTAATTAGATATATGATTCTTAATATCTAAATTAATATTTTTCATTTTACCAAACATTTTATCTGAGTGAATTTCTGGTGAGAGCTGCCCCCATAGAGTTTGTACAGAGGTTGCCCATAATACCTGTATCAATAATTGAAACTTTAATCCTTGTCAAAATGAATTCAACCAGTGGAAGTACTAAAAATTATATATTAAATGATTGATTAAATGGCGCATTACAAATCATGCTTCACTAATCACAGAAAGGTCTGAAAATGGCCTTATCTCTTCGTATTTGAACAGTTTGTAAGTACATATACATACAAAATTCAAAGACTATTAATCTTTTCACCACTTGCACAATTTGGTAATAGTCTGCAGTTGTAATGTTTATCTTTTTGCCAGAATGTCCAAGATTATGCGATGGGGGTTGAATAATTTTGCTGGCAACTGTACATGCAAATGTGACAAGAAAACGTTACATTAACATTCATATTCCATCACAAATTCAATGAAAGAAAGAATGTTATACATGTGCATTACAATGATGATACATGTATTCTGTAAGGAATGCAATACTGCCACACTACAGCGATGATGTTGTAAATGAATTTATACTCTCAACCATATTGTACACGTGTTATACCTCCCAGTCCACAGTGCCACATAGAGAGCAAATATCATCATTCATTTAAGTGTAATGTACACATGGGTGTGAAATATATTCCTTCCATTTCCTGTTGAGAGCTATAATACACCTGTTCTGTCCTGAACACCTGTTAGTATGTGGATGAGCTGATATTTGCTTTAGTTATTTAGTTTCAGTCGTGCTCTGTTAATGCAGCATGGTAATGTGTATAGACAGGAGAGGGGATGGACAGACAATTGATCATAGCTTTGCTGGGCATGATTAGTACAGGTATTTGCAATAGACCATGTTCGTTATGTATGCAAATTTTATTCACTCTATTCTATTCACTTCTATTCCATTGAATCTGAATGACAAGATACGGAATGCAATAACGAATTACTACGCAGGTAGGAGGAAAGTTGTGAATACACTACGAAAACGGTCTATTAGAGTACATGTATTCGTTTAAGGTAGTTTTAACTTCTTTTTTCTCTTAAGCCAATGCACTTTGAAGAGGCAATCTGGATTTCTTCAATTGGACGTCATTATGCTGAAATTGTGCCAACATTTGGGAAACATAAGACCACTGGCTGGATCCTTATTGAGGCCGTATGGTGTATGATGGGGCCAGATACCCTATGGTAAAGTCCCCACCCCCTCCTCCAGTACTAGCAATGTTGCTGACATGTTTTATTTGAGTCAGTTCTAGAGGATAGATACATTTCAGCAAATGTCATCGAAGTCCTCTCGGGACAAAAACCCCAAAGCCCAGTTTTGGCAATGCCCGCATTTAAGAACAAAATGTGTTTAAACTATATTGTTTACATTAACCATATCATGTGTGTGTAAAATGTACATATGTATGTGATTGGATTCGTGGAATCAGATTGATGATTGCTCTATAAAATGATAAAAAGTATCAAGTATTGATTGTTCTGCTTCTTTGCCAGCTGTCTCTGTGTCAAATGTTACTCTTGTCATACATCAACATCCTTCATGATATTCTCGCCCACAATTTATTTATCCTTCATGTGCCCACATTTGTGTCCCTTGTCTAAAGCACGTTCCTTATAAAAACAAAATAATAATGATAATAAACACCCAGGCTCACAGTTCATTTGGGAAGCACTCGTTATTCTGAAGGTTCGTTATTCCGAACGTTACGCGACAAATGCTCGGATAAACGAGCCCTTTTTCGTTTTCGTACTAACGAGCATCGAGGTATAGGCAATTTACGCGTTTCGGGATTACGAACCTTCGGAACATCGAACTGTAACCGTTCATTTGTACCCCGCTCCATACACACACACTACAACTCCAATGCTCTACTGGGGATGTGTTCGGAAGGAGAAACAACTCGAGCATAATATATTCAAACATCTGTATGGATACTAAAGCGTGCTAATGAATGTCAAAAGCATTCCACGATCACTACAATGCTTTGATGTCCCATGCGCGGCATCGACAATTAGCTGCTGTCAACTTGGAAAGCAATATCTTTAATTCACTGTTTTGTCTCTGGAAGTTATGTTTCTTATCACATTTTTGTGCAATATTCAAGAAAGTTACGGGCAACATCACTAAACATCCTGTCCTCGGTTTTCTTCTAAAGAATTGTTGAATGATGCACAAACGGAGATACATTTATAAGATAATATTCTTACTTACACAATTAACAAATTTCTTCACTTTCAGCAGATTTCCGCAAATGTGGGATTCAATCAAAATTATATCTTAAGCTGTTTATTTTCATTAACAGAGTTTGCGTGCATTTGCGTGCAACTGAGATATTCTAGTAGAAAAAAAAAACCTGTTTATTTTTGTTCGCTGATATCTCTTTTCCTCACAAAAGTATTGATGCAATCCAACAGAACTGGACAAGCGAAATAAGACTACATTTCATTTGTTCTATCTGAGAAACCGTTGCTACACAGTCCTGTTCGTTATTATCAAAACACCTGAAAAGCACATGCTGAGAAGACATTTTTTTTTGGCGATGCCACGCATGGGTTCAAAGAAAGAAAGTTGTTTCATATCTTTCCATAACACATCCCTGGTTCTACTTTATATTACTTTTCACAATCATGTTTAAAGACAGGGTAGCTCATTTGTAGGAATGAGCAGTCCGGCATTCGAACTAGGCGAAAACATTTAAGCAGTAGAGGGCGTAATACACAATTTTGAAAAACGGGTTTATTAAGTGAGACACTCGCTAAAGTCAATAATTTCAGGACACTGCATTGATTTCATGACAAGAATGTTATTTGGTAGTAGAGAACATACCTGCACAATGAAGTATCAAAGGCAATACATGTATGTCCAGCCATTACTATTTCATGTATGTCGCACTAGTTGCTTATGACGGACCATAAGTTGTGTTTGTATTAATTTGATTGTATTGAAGGGAAAACAAGTTATTTAAACACCGGTCTGGCTTGCAGAGAAAGGTTAAGTGTTTGGGGGTTTTCATACACAGTATAACTCAAATTTCCCTCGAGCAAAGTAAGAATGCAGTGAAGCTTGGTTTGATTTAATTCATACATAATATACACAGAGTTCATAATATGTAACGCGGGCCGCCTTTTTTAAGACTGAAAGGTACCATTTCAAATACATAGCCTATTGCGATAATCTTTTTTTCGTCGTATAGGTAATGGTAAAGTATAAAGAGATACAGAGAGGGTGATGAATGCAGCGATGTATATATATATATATAGAGAGAGAGAGAGAGAGAGAGAGAGAGAGAGGGGGGGGGGAGCTAGAGGAGATGAGATAAGAGTGGGAGTTAAATAGATATAGAGATAGGATGAAGAATAGAAGCATAAAGAGTAAGAGTAAAAAGATGCCAAGATGGTTTCTTAAAACAACGTAAACAATTACGCTTGTGACTTTTGAATAGTCACATTTTTGTCCTTATAGCGTTTGCTCACTCATGCATGACTGGACCGATCAATATTATTTTCATATGAAAGTTAGCCCATGAGTGTAGCAACACCTCTGCCAAATTATTTTATCCATAACCTCCAGGTTAAAAAGCTATGCGGTTGAGAAAAAGGGGGGACTTACTTTTTTTTCTTGTGTAATATATGGATCATCAACATTTCGCACGAATCTAATTACGCATACATGTACATGTAAATCTTTAACACACACACACACATGGGCATTGCCATATCTGGACTTTCATGGTTGTTGGTCTGAGACAGGGTTTGAGGTGACGAGGAGGGAGGGGTGGGGTGTGCACACTTCTCTTGTTCATCAATCATTCAACTTTAGTGGGGACCCTCTTCATGTTGAAAGAGCGCAAATCGATATTTGCTGAACTGTATGTATCCTCTGGAAACTGGCTCTGATAAAGACCAGCACCATTGCTAGAACTAGTGGTGTGTGTGTGTCTGTGTGGGGGGGGGGGGGGGGGGGGGCTCTCTGCCAGGGGTATCTGGTCCCACACAAAATAGGAAAGCTAAGATGCTCCAGCCAGTAGTCTAAAACTTCAAACATTTGGCACAATTTCATCCAAATTAATAGAAAAGGAGAGAGCCAATAATAAGTGGGTGAGGAGTAGAAGTAAGGACTCATAGTGTATTGAGAGGGGGTGTCTCTTCGTGTATAAAAAGACATAATTATGTGAAATTGCGACCAGAAAGACGGCCGATATACATTTAAAATTAATATGACAAAATCTCAAAATTACCCTTGTGACTTTTGAAAAGTGACAGTTTTACCTTCAATGTGTGCTACTCATGCATGACCTGGTGGATTAATGCAATGTTCACACGGAAGGTAGTCAATAAGTTAAGAAATAATCCTGCCAAATTATTTTGCTCAAAACCTTTTCGATCCTGCAGTGGGAAAAGTTCGAAAATTACATGAAATATCATTTTAATAACTGACCACTGTCATGAGAATGCGCAACTCCTTGTACATGTCTAAGCAATGTATCAATCATGCTGTGCTCCAGGTGTTAAATCAGCAAACAGCGGCAATTTAGTTGTAGTTATTGTCCATGGACTTGAAATGCGTTGATATTCTAATCAATATGACGTCGGGTGGTGAGGTGTTGGGGTGGGGAGCATTATGGACGTCCGGCGGGACACCAGGAGGATAGGTACCTGAATCGTTTTAATTAAACAAACAAAACAAAACACAATAAAAGGCAGAATATACGCGGCTTTGTTTGACACGATAACTGTGTCCCTTCCATATTTTTTTTTTTTTTTTGGATAAAAACGCAAAGAATTGATATCATACTCTTCCACCTGCCTGGGTTTATCATCATCATCATCATCATCATCATCATCATCATCATCACCATCATCATCAGGCATTGTTAAACCATTGTTGGATGAAGCCCTCCTCAATCAATTTTCATTTGCTTCTATTTGCTATTATTCTGTTCCATGTTGCTGTGTTTGTGTATGATGATATTTCGTCTCTCCACCCTCTCTTTTGTCGACCCTTTCTTCGCTTGCCTGCTCTTGGTTGTCATTCTGGGTTTATCGTTAATTTATAAAGCTAGTACGCGCACCCACTTATCATTATTCTAACTAGAACGATGGAACAAATAATCGAGTATAATCATGACAGTAAAATGCGAACAAAGCCCAGATTTTAGAGTGGACTAACAATCTTTATCGACCCTATTCAGTACACAAAGAGGTAACATTATCCAATGTGAGTCCTCGGAAAATTATTTTGTAAGAAAGAAAAATTCTTATAGGCCCATATCCGGTAAATGCACCCGCTCCCTATGTCCTTTTAAAAGTTAAAGAAACACCCCACTATGTATATCGTACCTTATTTCAATATGCCCTCTGCACTCGTGTATAAATAGCATGTAAACTGACGCCACGCTTCTCATTCACGTAGCATGGCAAAGTTATTAACTGAGCGTCCGCTCATCTTATAATTTAGCATCACGAGGTGCATTATCAGCTACGTGACAAGAGCTAGCAGGTGCTTTTGTGGATTTTTGTGCTCTTTGTCTCATTTACCCCTCTTTGTTTTCACGTGCTTCCTCGATGAATAAAGTACCAAAAAGTAGCGATGTCGCCATATCCATTGTTCTGCAGGGTGCTGGTTCTATATACCGCTCAAATGAGTGAGAGTCTATCAGGCCTGTGTCGGGCACTCCCGAAGAGAGTCCCCGTTATGATCACCGATGCTTGCCCTATTCATATAGTTTATGGTTTATAACCAGTTATCTTCAAATCATGCTCATATGACGTCACACTTTAGTACCCTTTACATTTCACTTTCCCTCTCGTTTTTCCCGTCCTGTCTTTGTCTTTATGGAACTCTGTAACTCCTTGTCTTGTTCATGTACGTGTGAATCTCTTTTTCTGCGCGGAGTTAAGCTGTACTAAGAGAGAGACACATTTCTTCTTTTTTATGCCTCAATAGCAATATCAATACATTAACATGATTGAACCAGGGATGTGTTATGGAAGGATATGAAGCAACTTTCTTTCTTTGAACCCATGCCACCGCCGAATAATTATGTGGTCTTAGCATGTGCTTTTCAGGTATTTTAACAATAACGAAGAGGATTGCGTAGCAATGGTTTCTCATAGAGAACAAAAGAAATGTAGAGTCTTATTTCGCTTGTCCAGTTCTGTTGGATTGCATCAATATACCTTTGTGAGGAAAAGAGATATCAGGGAACAAAAATAAACATTTTTTTCTTGTAAAATATCTCGGGTGCACGCAAATGCCACAAACTCTGTTAATGAAAATAAACAGTTTAAGATATCATTTTGATGATAATCGAATCCCACATTTCCGGAAATCGCCGAAAAGTGAATAGATTTGTTAGTTATGTAAGAATATTATCTTATTTCTCCGTTTTTGCATCATTATTTAGAGTAAAGCCGAGTACAGGATCTTTAGTGGTGTTGCCCTTAACTTGCTTGAAAATTGCAAAAAAAATGTGATAAGAAACACAGCTTCGAGAGACAAAACAGGGGATTAAAGATATTGCTTTCCAAGTTGACAGCAGCTAAATGTCGGTGCCGCGCATGGGACATCTAAGCATTGTAGTGATTGTGGAATTCTTTTGACATACATTAGTACGCTTTAGTATCCATACAGATGTTTCAATATATGATGCTCGAGTTTGTTTCTCCTTCCTAACACATTTCTGATTGAACTGTCTGTTTTTGATTTTCCAAGAACTAAGACAACAAGAAACATTTCTTAATACGTTTAAACGAAGATGAACATCCCTCATTCTTTTAAACTTAGCGACTCTCCATCATGACCATATATAGTTGACAAATTTTGTTACGACTCGTTTCCATTTCTTTTTCATTTCGGTAGGGTGGTTAGGTCATGGTAAAGGATGGCGATCACGTGAGCGAGAACTTATGTCACATCAAAGATGATCAAGTAATCTAAGTTTCTAATTTAGCAATGCAAATATTTCACATTTCACAGCAAACGAACCAAAAATTAGTTTGGATTGGTTTTCTTGTTTGTACAGCAGGGCATTTCCAGACTCCATTGGTGTGGTCAAGATTTCTGAGACGAATGTTGTGAATCACCCTATTCCCTTGCTTGTAGCTGTGTCATCTGCATCGTGTGCACAAGAAAAGGAAAGAGACATGATATTGATGGTAAATTCAATGTTATCAACATTTTGGTACATGAATGCTATTAACATGACCTTGAACGAAGGTGGAAATCGCCCTCAATGGAAGCAGATATGTTAATGACAGCGGCCTATATTTGCACAAGTCATGACTCTCATCAGAAATCAGCAGTATACCCTACCGATAACGTGTTAGAAATCTCACAGTCCTAGCTTCATGAACCCTTTCAGGAAAAGTGAAAAACTATCCTTATTTACTTTGAAACGCGCAGTATCATTGCGACCATAGTCAACGTTCTTTAACTGACTGCAATGGAGACTGGCGCGGTGCTTGCCATTCCACGTACTGTTCGCATCACCTCAGACAGTGCTCTCGTCAGGCTAAAAGCACCGAGGAGATTTGGACGACCCGTGAGAAAGCTCCTCTGAATAAAGACAGTTTCCAGCTTTATTATAAAGCTGGAAACTGGAAACTGGAAACTGGGTGGGAATTCTTATACAGCATTTTCCCCCTTCCTTCCGTGTTTTTTTTTTTTTTTTTTTTTTTTTTTTTTGTTACAGAATGTTATTTTCTGACATGCAAACGTGCACTGCGCGAGCTGGGTATGTGTGATATAATAACATCCATTTCACTTGGTAAAACTATAGTAGGCTGTAGTGTACTTTGCCTTATGGTAACGATTTAACCTTCGTCGCAGCCGGAGAGTGTCAAGTTGTGGGACATTTCTTCGCACAAGTTGGCCTTCCTGGCCGCTTGCGCTTCTGCATTGCTTTTGGCATGATTGTGGCTTATGGCAAGAGAAGGGAAAGAGCACAGAGGCAAGAACAGTATACAAGTATAATGACTTAAAAAACACTCTTGAATGCTGTTTTAGTATGGAATGATGTAAGTAATGATCCTTGGTTATCCCTCATTTCTTTTGTTAATATGACATTTATAAATCATTTAATTCATAAGAGAAGAGAAAGGAAGGAATGACAAGGGAAAAAACTCGGTGTTAGACACATCAAAAACTTATGCGATTCTCTCTTACCTTACACTCTTATCCTTTACTAATTCAGTTCAGTTCCTTCATCCGAATGTTCAGGAGGCGTGGGGGGAGGCCGATTTGCTCGATAAAATGTAGTCATGTGGATCCCTTGATCTGATGTATATTTAAGCCAGCGTATTATGAGAAGTATCAGGAGATCGAAGCACACGCATGACGATACCAAGGCTGCTGCATTTATGAGCAGTGATGTTTTACACCAATCATGGCCTGTGGTGCCGTTCGCATCAGCAGCAGACACGGGGGTTTCAATGGTTCTGTTGCTTTCTCCGGGAATAGAGGCTCTGTCACTCGCTCCGTTAATCGTAGGAGAAAAGAAATCTCCATCGGATATGTCACTTTGTGTTAGACTGACGTCTGAAGGGCAAGGATCCGCGTCATTAGATATTTCTTGCACATCCAATGTAAAGTCAACGCAAGTTTCCAAAGATTTTGGGTCCCTCCTTGCAGAACTGCAGCAGTGTGTAGGAAGTGATTTGTTCACTCAGAATGTTTGGAATATGTCCGTCTTATTTTGACGTAAAAAAGGGAATTCGTGCTCGTTTCTGATAGCAGTTAATTGTTCCGTCAATACTCCCTTTCCGAGCATCGCATGAGAGTTGAGCACACGCATGACGATACCAAGGCTGCTGCATTTATGAGCAGTGATGTTTTACACCAATCATGGCCTGTGGTGCCGTTCGCATCAGCAGCAGACACGGGGGTTTCAATGGTTCTGTTGCTTTCTCCGGGAATAGAGGCTCTGTCACTCGCTCCGTTAATCGTAGGAGAAAAGAAATCTCCATCGGATATGTCACTTTGTGTTAGACTGACGTCTGAAGGGCAAGGATCCGCGTCGTCATTAGATATTTCTTGCACATCCAATGTAAAGTCAACGCAAGTTTCCAAAGATTTTGGGTCCCTCCTTGCAGAACTGCAGCAGTGTGTAGGAAGTGATTTGTTCACTCAGAATGTTTGGAATATGTCCGTCTTATTTTGACGTAAAAAAGGGAATTCGTGCTCGTTTCTGATAGCAGTTAATTGTTCCGTCAATACTCCCTTTCCGAGCATCGCATGAGAGTTGAGCCCATCCTTTAATCGGTGGTGCACTTTCAGCTATCCTGCAGAACGCCTTGCCCGGTGGATACTCCACATTTAATTTAATCTTGTCAGTTTTGGTACTTTTCTGATCATCGTTTTTCAAGACGAATATGTAAGCTGCCTCATCGGAGCGGCTGGCATTTCGTATCAATACTGAAAGCACGACTGTTTCAGCGAAAGTCTTGTTTTCCACGGAGAAATCTATCAAACTGATTGATACTAAGTCCAATTCCATTTATTCGTCCAACGCGAGAATCATAAAATGGCACCCTATTCGCAATTTGAATGGTGAATTGTGATCCTTTGTCGTACTGAAAAGAGAAAGTCAGATTAACAGTGCTCCCCTCATAAGCGCCTTTGATACCATCAAGGGAATGTACACTACAGAATGAAATAAAGATACATATTGATATCAGTGTCAGAGTCAATCTTCCACACTTATTCATCTCGCCGATTATCTTCATCGCGTGGTGTATCGCGTAAGTTATAGCAGGGCAAATTGTCAAATGGCTTTAATTTAATCGTGAATAGTGAACTAAATAGTGAATGCTCTTACGTCAATTATAATTTAGAAAAGGTAGACACCCCTAGGAGCATTTCATTTAAGTTGTCAGCCCTGTCAAGTTGTCTTTCTTCGACAGTTACTATAGTAACAGTCAGAGGCTAGTGCTTCTCAGCCAATCAAAACAGGAGGATTTCACTTAAATTGGCAGCACTGACTAAATAGTCAGTGCTGACAATGCACACTGTAATACGCTGCGAGCTAGCCAATGGGTAACCACAGTAGCTTCAAAGGTGAACTAACAAAACACTAAAAAAAATAAAGAACTTAACGTTCTAGCAAATCACATTCCGCTCCAACAGCCAACAGCCAACAGCCAACAGCCAATGAATCAGACCAGTTACATTGATCCTCGTATCTCACATTTGGCCAATGAAATTTCCTTCCATCAGAGGAGCTGCACATGCTGAACATTGTAAACTGCTTGGAATATTCTGATATACGTTAGTATTTATACGACAAATTTTTTTGTATATTTAGGATTTACTTGAAAACAAAGAATTCCTACAAAGATCTTGGAACCAGAATAAAAATCATTCCATTTCAATAAAGAAATCGTATTTTTTTTTTGGATAGGAGGTTTACTTTTACAATGTTTAACTGACCTGAGGCAAACAATTGTTGCAAATAAACCAGATTTTAGTTCTACAGGGGTCGAGTGTGGAGTGCCCTAAGGTTCAATAAAAAAAACTTTTATTTTCATGAATGATTTACCATTGTCTTGCTTGCAGAAAAAAAAAATGTTTTTCTACGTCAGGAAAAATAGTATAAACGAATTTTCATCAATATGAATTTACAACTTAAGAAAAATAATAACTGGACAAAAGAAAATAAGTTGATATATTTCTAAAATTAATCAAATGGTATTTGGTACCAAGCAGAGAACAAATTCACGAGCTAAAGCATAAATTTAGTCATTTCACAGGTTCACACAAAGTTTCTAAGGGTTTTCATAGATAAAAAGATTATTGTGGAACTATCACAAATATTGCCTTTTCAAGAAGTAATTCCATTGCAAACATGCGTATCATTTTCAATGTCAAAACGAAATGTTACCTCAATTCATTTTTCATTGAATTGCTCCACTCATTCGTATTACACGAGAAGTTTACATAAATTTCACCTACCCCTTCCATGAATTTCGTTAACAAAGAAATATGTATTTTATTTTAGTCCACTTATGTCGAACAATTTGCCAATGCATATAAAAAACGGTCTACCTATAAACCAATTCAGCACAAATTAGTTTCATTGTTTGAATGATATAAGAACATTTTCTCTGATTACCCGTCTGCCATATCTTTTTTGTTTAATGTATACTTGATTTAGTAACGATTCAAAGAATTCAAAGAACATTTAAACTGAATTTTGTCATAGGCCTACGTAAAAAGAAATATGTGTTGTCATTAAATTCATGTATTAATATGATATTATGAACGGGGTCTTATGTCTTATTGTACCTATCACACTAATAAGAGTGGCGCTCCTTGGTATAATAAAATAAACACTAATTTCTTTGCTTGTAAAATCAAAGTTAGTCCAACCATCCCTAATTTGCAAGCTATAAGACTCTTGTCACACACACACACACACAGACGCACGCACACACACACATACACACATACATAGATTATATATTCGTATGTATTAGATACCTTTTTTCTGTAAGCCTACATGAACAAACGAGTAATACAGTATATAATTTTCGACTGATATGAGAGCACCTGGTGTTCATATTTATCGTCTTTGCTGGCGTTCTTCATACTTCATAATCAACATTGTCCCAAGGTTCAAGCGTGGAGCCTAGAAGACACGCCCACTAAGTTTGCTAAGCCACACGCGGCGCGGCGCAAAATGAAATACACAAAGGAATGCTTTGGGATGAGGGGTTCCTTTGACCCCTCGCATCCTGTTCATGCTCAAACTACAAGGTTAGAATTTGTAGCCATTTTCGCACCAAAATGAAACACATGGGGATGAGGGTTCTTTTCACCGCACAATGCAGAGTACCCAACTCGTCCTGTTTCATGCACGAACGAGAACATTGTGATATCCGTTTTCGAGCCAAAACTAAATTCAAACAGGGATAAGTATGGGTGAAGAGATCCTTTCACCTCACAATGTAGAGTACCCAACCCTTCATGCTCACGTTCATCCTGGAAAAAATATAAGGTTGTATCTTGATCAGGATGGTCGTGTAAACATGAAAATCGTGTTGATCTGATGTAATAACGTTTCATTGTGAGGATACATAACTATGTCTGCTATGTTCAGTTTTGCCGTTGATGAAAGTGATGTTAGAAAGAGGTGGGGTTAGGGGGTAAATGGGGTATTAAGAAAATCCTACCAATGTAGGCCTAAGCTTTGCTGTATGTTTTGAGGCGTTGTGTGATGATTATAAGAATTCTCTCTGATTCCGGATCCCTATAAACAACACCAATATTGGTTTAAGCAATTCATTGGGCCCCCTACCACCACGACAACAATTAAGTACCCGAAACACATCCCACAATAAAATTACCACTAAACTCCACCACCACTTCTACCACCACCACCACCACTAACAACTCACCTTGACTATGACCACTACGCATTGACCATAACTTTATAACGGCCTGTATACTGCCACCCTCACTCCCATTAAAAGTAATGAATTAGCACCACCGCTACCATATCTACTATGACCAGATCCCTAAACTACAGTTATCAACTCAATCATGTCAATCGCTTCTACAGTCACCGCCACGCGCAGTGCCAAATCACCGTCACCCCATCACCGATATCACTATGATCCTGAACTAATATTTGCCGATGTTATAGCAGGAAGCGCGCGAAGATTAATGTACATGTGATATTTATGTCGGGGGATGGGGGCTGTTATGTGCCCTAGGGGGTGGGTTGGTTTAGATACCCGAGAGTTCTCAAATAAATGAGCATACCAGTTGACCTGCAGTAATATGCACGTTTATTACCGAAGTAATAAAACAAACAAGAAACCCCAAAGTCAAACGTCACTTGTCTTCTGAACAGGTCACAACAGCTATCAGCCTCGTGCGATCAGCTGTCTCCTCACTGCTGATACACAGCGGAAGTTATCAGCAGATTTCCTCTACGCGACCTGTGATTGCCTCTCCCCTTCACTGCAGAGCACGGTGCAATGCCCCAGACCACCGGAACTGTTTGGCTCAACACTTTCTGTGACTAATCACTCATCAAAATATCACTCCTCCTCCTTCCAGTAAAAATCATATTCCTGGTTAGTATTTTCATATTCTGAATAACCTTAACTATAATTTACAAAACACATGCTCATTCTTTTCTCTCCAAAAACAACAGAGTGTTTGTTTCCCTGTGTGGCACTCTGTAATAAACCCAATAGGCAAACCGAGCCTGTGCATTATAATACACTTTCTCATCACAAAACTCTGTCCTCTGACAATAACATACCAAATGTCATAACATCGTGAAGATATTATGTATGTACAGTAATATGTATTTACCATGATTATACATTCTTCATAAGCAAATTTCCTTTATGTGATCAAACTTAAAATGTTAGCAAATACTAAACTGGTCTGAATATTTGACATAAACAATGTAGACATATATCTTAGTGCATGTACATTGCTACGCCTGAAATGTTTACGTATAAAGCTTTGTCATCTTGCTGGATCTTTTAATGTTCATGTATACAGCTTTGCAATTTTGCTTCATTTTTTAATGTTTATGTATAAAGCTTTGTAATCTTGCTGGATTTTTTTAATGTTGATGTATAAAGCTTTGTAATCTTGCTGGATTGTTTAATGTTGAGGTATACAGCTTTGTAATCTTGTTGCATTTGTTTTTCTGTGATTTTGATTATTAAGCGAACGAATTCACATTTCTACGCAATTATTGTTCTGTCTTAAGATGCTGTGTATAGATATATCACTCTGATTTGACTATCAGCCCTTAACGGGATAGACATATCTTGCTGCATGTGCATCTGCTACACATCGAATAATGCTTAATGTGAATGTATAATCCATTTTAGTCTTGCTGCATTGATAATGTGATTCTGATGAATAGAATAAACGACATAAAAGCTGTCACCAATTGAAACCTACACTAGTTCTCTGTCCCTCTGTGAGCTGTCAAACATCTTTAAAGGGATAGCTCACCCTCAAATTATTTTATTTTCAATAAAAGGAGACACATGAAAAAAAACAAATTAGCGAAGGTTTGGCGAGAATTAGTCTGCTACACATCGAATAATGCTTAATGTGAATGTATAATCCATTTTAGTCTTGCTGCATTGATAATGTGATTCTGATGAATAGAATAAACGACATAAAAGCTGTCACCAATTGAAACCTACACTAGTTCTCTGTCCCTCTGTGAGCTGTCAAACATCTTTAAAGGGATAGCTCACCCTCAAATTATTTTATTTTCAATAAAAGGAGACACATGAAAAAAAACAAATTAGCGAAGGTTTGGCGAGAATTAGTCACAGGAAAAAAAATACTTTAAAGTTTGATTTTGTGTCGTAACGTGCGAGGTGTACTCCCATTTGTTATGTACATCTTTGGGGGAAATGTCAATGTTCTCAAAAGGGTATTTACCATTTGACCTGTGGGTTTGAGATATCATTAGGCACACATTATTAGACACATATCGCTAAGAAAAGAATGTATTCCTTCATCAAAGAACATGCAAAAGGAAATTTGCGGAAAAAGTAGTGCACAACATATGAAAGAGCACCTCGCACGTGACGTCCCGAAATCAAAACTTAAATATTCAATAATTTTCTTTTCCTTTGACCGATTTTCGTAAAAACCTTCTTTGATAATTCTGTAACTTTCTTGTGTCTCTTTTTATTGAAACCAAAATAATTCCAGGGTGAACTATCTCTTTTAAACACATGATAGGCGTAATAATCATGTATGTGACATTGACACCTTATTTCACCAGGGGATTGCTTCACCAAGCTATCTGTAAACTACGAACAACTTTACGTACGACTAGTGACCCTTTCTTGTATTAATGAGATAGCCCAATGCGTTCCTGTTTTAACGTTATTGGGAGTTGATTTCCAACAATCCTAATAAAGTTTGACAAAGCATAAACTTTATATTTAGCCACTTGTTAACAACAATAATTTTAATCTATTAAGATCAGATTTCAACTTTAGTTGATGGGAATCAAAATCATTGAGATTGTGAGTTGGTACAAGAAAGGGTCACCAGTTGTGAGTTAAGTCGTTCGTGAAACACCCCAAGGAATAAATATTTTGTCTAGCACGTGAAGGACTGATAGACATTGGTACTCTGACTTTCAGTGAAAGAAGATTATGTGATGGTGTCCCATGCATGCATCCGCCGTATTGACTGTTATCTCTTTAAGTTAGGATCGGGTTATGGTTATGGGGACAGGAAAGCCCCTTCTACCTGATATCCTTTGTATGTCAGCCACGATTTAAAAACGAAAGATTGCATGTTGTATATATACTTAAGGAAATGTGCAACGTGCGTAAAGTTAGATATTAAAGAAATAAATGATCTAACAAAGGCATATATATATATTTGCTCTCATCTTTGGTGGCTTGGCCTCATGACATGGTACGCAGGTAAAGCATTCCTCATGTAATTGTCAGAGGACAGAATTTTGTGATGAGAAAGTGTATTATAATGCACAGGCTCGGTTTGCCTATTGGGTTTATTACAGAGTGCCACACAGGGAAACAAACACTCTGTTGTTTTTGGAGAGAAAAGAATGAGCATGTGTTTTGTAAATTATAGTTAAGGTTATTCAGAATATGAAAATACTAACCAGGAATATGATTTTTACTGGAAGGAGGAGGAGTGATATTTTGGTGAGTGATTAGTCACAGAAAGTGTTGAGCCAAACAGTTCCGGTGGTCTGGGGCATTGCACCGTGCTCTGCAGTGAAGGGGAGAGGCAATCACAGGTCGCGTAGAGGAAATCTGCTGATAACTTCCGCTGTGTATCAGCAGTGAGGAGACAGCTGATCGCACGAGGCTGATAGCTGTTGTGACCTGTTCAGAAGACAAGTGACGTTTGACTTTGGGGTTTCTTGTTTGTTTTATTACTTCGGTAATAAACGTGCATATTACTGCAGGTCAACTGGTATGCTCATTTATTTGAGAACTCTCGGGTATCTAAACCAACCCACCCCCTAGGGCACATAACAGCCCCCATCCCCCGACAAGTGGCGTCACGGACAGGATTTTTGACGTGGAGCAGTGATAGAAGCCCCATCGTCATAGCGGAGGACGAGACCTCAGCCTGATTGGATCCAGGTGTCACGTACATGACGGATCAGGGCGAGGACGTGATCATCGAACACCAGACAGAGCTAGGCTGGTTGGTGGTGCGGATTGAATGCTGACTGCGTGGCATCATAGACAGAGACTCTGTGGTGGTGCGGATTGAATGCTGACTGCGTGGCATCATAGACAGAGACTGATCATAACTGGATGTGGTTCAACCGAGTAGACATCCAAGCTGGATGTCAGAGTGGTTTAGCGTTACTTACGTAGTTAAGTAATTGTCAGTAGTTGTGTACTGAGATTTTATGGTGTTTGTATTTGTTTTCTTTCCCACTGTGAGCCTTTTGTTACAGCAATGGCAGAATCCGTAACTCAGATGATTGCAGCGCTCACCGATGCGTTACAGGGATTGAATGTGCAACGCGCTCCACCCCCAGTTTCGAGGCCCTTCACGAGGAGAGTTATCACTCCAAGAGTGGCTGGATGAGTTTTCTAGCTATGCTAGACACTATAATCTTACAGGAGAAGCCAAGGCTGTTGGATAATTTAGCTGGAGTGGCTAAAGAAGAGGTCTTGTGCAGGAGTGATGATGTGCGGAAAGACAGCGATAAAATAATTGACGTCTTAAAGTCTCTCTTCGCGCCGGTTGAGTCTGTCCCTTCTCTCAGCCAAACTTTTCACAACCGAGATCAGCTGACTACAGCCGTGTGCTTATGCGGATGTACGACCGGATGGTGAAGGCGGCACCAGCAGAGGATGACCGGAAAGCATTGGAACGCTTGAGGGATGGGTCACTAAAAGAGAGATTCGCCAGAGGAGCAAAAGAAAAGTGGGTCCAGCGTGAACTCAGAAGGATTGAGATGGCTGCGAAAGAGAAGACATTTCTTGAAATGCGTGAAGAGGTGCTGAGCTTTTTTCGGGATCAGGAGCCAGTCAGGAAGCCCCGAGTTCATGAGATTTTCACGGAGCGACTGGATATTAGTCCCACCACACAACACCATGGAAAAAATGGACCCGACTTGAAGGGCGAGCTGTCCGAGCTGAAGAAGGATGTGGCTCAACTCGCAAAAAGTGTGCAAGCACTCGTGCAAGCACAGACCAATCCTCCCAGAGTGCAGCCCAAGAGAGAGAGAGACAAGTTGAAATGTTATAACTGCTTGCAGAAAGGCCACACAAAGCAGGAATGTACGAAGGATATTGTGTGTTTCAACTGTATGAAGGAGGGGCATGTAAGTAAGGACTGCCCAACGAAGAAGCAGGAAGCAAGCTCCGCGCCAGAAGCATCTACCAGTGCACCTGATACACCAGTGCACCCAGGAGCTTACCGAGGGAGTGTAGTGGCTGGTGAAACTTCATTTCAACCTGATTTGGTGGATCGTTTAGTTGCCAGAAGTCCATGCTGTATGATAGCAATTGGAGGTGTGCAAGTGGGATGTGTCGTCGATACAGGTGCCGAAGCATCCATTATTCCTGCTTCACTCTATCATGAGGAGTTGAAGAGTAAGCTCGGAGAGCTGCAGGATACGGCAGGGCTCTTTTTGAATGTCGTAGGAGTCGGAGGTATCGAGATACCAGTCCAGGGATACGTGGAGGTACCTGTGGAGATCAAAGGACGAGAGCTAACTGGAAGCTTTCTGGTAGTTGCAGACCAGGCGTGTGCAGTGAAGCATACCAAGTACCCAATCCTGCTGGGCTGTAATATTCTGAGACACATCACCGACCCATCCATCTTCGGTGAGATGAAGACTGCAGTTGGTGGTCCTGTAAGAGAGGCAAAGGGTCCTGACGTTCATGTGAGCTCCATTAAGATTCACCCGGTGAGTGACGAAGTTCTTCCTCCCTTCACAGTGAGGCGCGTTATCTGCAACTGGAGTGCAAAGGATAGGAGCATGCTTCCCAGTGATGTTGTGGTGCATCCTACGTCCAGTATGGTCAAAGCAGAGGTGAAAGCTTTCGAGGGACTACATCGCCTAGAGTCTGGCTCCCCTCTTGATGTACTGCTGGCGAATGAAACTGGTGAAGAAGTTCAACTCACGCGAAACACTACAGTAGCTGAGGCATCAGTAGGAACGATGAAGCCGGAAGTCGTGCTAGGAGTGCAAGACGAAAAAATCGTGGCGTCACTATGCGAAGTGGTGCAGGAGGATGCCAACTGTGGTGCTGCAAAATATGAGGATGCTACCAAAATAGCAGTTGAGGTTGCGGAGCTACCCCCAGGCGTGATGTTAGAAGGGCTGTCAAAAGAGACAGAGGCGAAAGTTGCCAAGCTGCTTGACAAACATGCTGCAGTGTTTTCAGCTGGAACATTTGATCTGGGAGAGTGTAATGTCGTCCCACATGAGATTCAGATGAGGGATGGGCCTGCAATCAGACTCCCATACAGACGCATACCTCCCGCTCTGATGTCTGAAGTCAAGAAGATGCTCCAAGAGATGCTCGAGCAAGGAATTATTCGTCCATCCAAGAGTCCCTATGCAAGTCCTGTTGTCCTCGTTAAGAAGAAAGATGGGTCAGTTAGACTGTGCATAGATTACAGGAAAGTCAATGAGCGTACAGTGAAAGATTCGTTTCCCTTGCCCCGTATTGAGGAGACTTTGGAGGCACTGAGAGATGCGAGATACTTCTCAACAATGGATCTTGCGCACGGATATTTTCAGGTGGTGATGGACCCAGCATCCGTGGATAAGACGGCGTTTCGAGTTCCCTGGGGGCTATACGAGTTCACTCGTATGCCACAAGGACTGACAAACAGTCCCAGCACATTTCAGCGGACGATGGAATATATCCTGGGTGATTTGAATTTGAGTCAGCTCATTCTGTACTTGGATGACATTCTTGTATTTTCCCCCACGGTTGAGGAGCATATTCAGAGGTTGGATGTAGTCTTATCTAGGCTGGCGGCAAATGGACTGAAAGTGAAGGGGAAGAAATGTCAATTCTTCCGTCAACAAGTGGAGTACCTTGGGACATGTGGTTTCCAGTAACGGAGTACAGGTGGACCCTGGGAAAGTAGAAAAGGTCAAGACCTGGCCACGACCACAGAATGGGAAAGAAGTCAGCTCGTTCCTCGGATTGGCTTCATACTATCGGCGCTTTTTATTCGAGGTTTCTCACAGATCGCTGGTCCCTTGCATCAAGTTGCCCTGAAGGGGAAAGGAAACAAAGCAGCATTTCATTGGGGCAAGGAACAAGAGGATGCTTTTGTTGAGTTGAAGTCATTGCTGACCGAGTCAAACGTACTGGCCTATCCCAAGTTTGACCAGGACTTTGTACTTGAAATGGACGCTTCCATGCGAGGGTTAGGAGCCTGTCTGCTTCAGAAGGGGGATGATGGACAACTTCACCCTATAGCTTACGCTAGCAGATGTCTTCGTGGCTCAGAGAAGAACTCACTGACATAAGCAGCTTCAAGATTGAGCTGTTAGCCCTGAAATGGGCTGTAACGGAGAAGTTTGGACCGTATCTCATGAGTGCCCATTGCGAAGTCCTGACAGATAACAACCCCTTAGCTCATTTATCCACAGCCATGTTGGGAGCTACAGAGCTCAGGTGGGCTGCTCAGCTAGCACCTTTTGACATTGATATTAAGTACAGGACAGGCAAGAGTAACAGGTGCGCGGATGCCCTCAGCAGGTGACCAGATGACATGACAAGCGAAATGGTAGCTACGATGGTGGATGAGGCAACCAGCTCCCCTCAGCACTACCCAGAGATGAGTTGCAGTCGCAGTGCCCGACGGCCGTGCAAGTATGTCGAGGGGAGATAGATGATCAGCCAAGATTAGGTGTACTGCCTTCATACAATCATGACCAGCTGGCAGCGATGCAAAAGGATGATGAGGCGCTCGGAGTAGTGTGGCGGTTGTGGGAGAGAAAGTGGAGGCCAGGAGAGGAGTTGGATATTCAGGAGAGCCAACAGAGTCCGGGATGGCTGAGGGAGTGGGCCAACTACAAGGAGTACAGAGGTGTACTATACAGGGAAGTAAATGACCCCATTCAGCAGCTACTCATTCCAGAAGCACTACGAGAGACTATGCTGGAAATGACACATGATAAAATGGGGCCATCAAGGGGTTGACCGCACCCTCCGTTTGCTGAGAGAGAGATGCTACTGGCCTGGCATAAGTCAGTACACTAGGGAGTACATCAGGAGATGTTTCAGATGTGTTTTGTCCAAGACTCCTACACCTACAGTGCGACCTCCTCTACGTCACCTGCTAGCTTTCCGCCCTCAAGAGATACTGGCCATAGATTTTTTGAAGTTAGATCGAGGGAAAGGAGGGTTCGAAGATGTGCTTGTGTTCACAGATGTATTCAGTAAATATGCGCAAGCTGTGCCATGTCGTGATCAGTCAGCTTTGACGGTGGCCAAGGTGTTGAGGGACCAGTGGATCGCACATTATGGGGTACCAGCCAGGATTCACTCCGATCAGGGCAGGTCATTTGAGGGTGACGTCATTAGAGAACTGTGCAAGCTCTATAGACACTACAGCTTATATATATAAGGAAGAAAGAAGGCACAACCAACATACTTCTGCTGCTCCATTGGAGGTTGGAGATCGAGTGCTCAGAAAGAGAAATGCTTTCACTGGGAGGCACAAGTTACAAGACAAGTTCTTTGAAATGTCTCATGTAGTTGTTGATAAGAATGAGGAGAATGACGTGTACAAAGTACGGCCCGCCATGGGAGGAGAAGCTAAGTGGGTTAATCGTCGACAACTTGTGCACGATCCCCGTGCAGAAGAGAACCCATTGTGTAATGTGTTACCAGAAGCCCTCCCGAGTAACGATAGTGCAAATGAATGGAAATGGCGAGGAGCACGGCCATGACAATCATCGCAGCATTCACGAGCACAATGACTCAAGTGACACTGAAGATGAATGCAGTGAGGATGACAATGATCATTGGAATTTGGAATGGAGATACAATGGTCTGCCTGATAATGAAGAACCGTCGGGAATGGTTGAAGAGAGGCCGGTACCAAGACGATCAAGTAGATCGACGAAGGGAGTGCACCATAACCCAGAGCATTGGCCGAGGTCATCGATCAGTAGGCCGTCTCACTGAGTATTGAAGCTTGTTCCATGTAACAAGCGGGGAAGAAATACTTGTAGCAAACCCTGAGAAGTAAGTGTATTTTGCACTTCAAATGGTAAAAGTGATAAATTTCAGGGAGGAATATGTTCTGTTGCTTCCATGTCGTGAAGTGGGATGCACTTCCCTCATTTTGTACATAGAGTCAGGATACCTGGTATCAGTGGAGTTGATAGTGATTTATCTCTGAGGTATGAGTTTTAGGAGTTGAGATACATCATCTCATTTTCAGCTCATTCTCAGGTCATATAGACGATGAATGGTTCATTGTTATGTTTGCATGAAGTATTTGTACGTTTGTGCATCCTACAGGACTTAGAACCCTTTTTACATGCAAATTGTCCTAGATTGAATGTATACAGGATAAGGTATACATGAGGCCTTTTTTTATAACAGTAGTGGTGTACTGATTATCACAGGTTGAATGTGTGCATGTTGTATACATGAAGAATTTCAGGTATACCAGTTGTGTATACATGTTATTACAAGTATTCTATGGAAGTTATTCCTTGTATACATGAAGATTTGAAGTGTTTCACATTGTGTATCTTAATTCAAGGTATCGACATCTATGCATATATATATATGCATAGATGTCGATACCCTGATATCTATGTGGTTTGATAGTTTGGATATAAGGAGCAGATGGATGTACCATGATAGGCTTGTTTGTGGTTGCAGGTCTCAATAATCTGAATTTTGGATTATAAATGCACACAGGATTTGCATGTGTACAGTTTGTTTATCTTGCACATTAGTGTACTTTTATAAGCTGTGCACTAACTGTCATGGAGGTGGTTTTGTGTAGGCAGTGGTGGAATTTCATTTGGATTTCAAAGGTGCCGTTCCAATGTTAGTATGGATAATTCAGTGACTTACCAGTATATGGGAGAATAGTTTAAAGGTGTTTGTATGCTTTCTATCCTTACCAGAATGAATGTTATGGAACAATCGAGACGAATGTTCCCCAAGCGGGGAAGATGTCAGAGGACAGAATTTTGTGATGAGAAAGTGTATCATATTGCACAGGCTCGGTTTGCCTATAGGGTTTATTACAGAGTGCCACACAGGGAAACAAACACTCTGTTGTTTTTGGAGAGAAAAAAATGAGCATGTGTTTTGTAAATTATAGTTAAGGTTATTCAGAATATGAAAATACTAACCAGGAATATGATTTTTACTGGAAGGAGGAGTGATATTTTGGTGAGTGATTAGTCACAGAAAGTGTTGAGCCAAACAGTTCCGGTGGTCTGGGGCATTGCACCGTGCTCTGCAGTGAAGGGGAGAGGCAATAACAGGTCGCGTAGAGGAAATCTGCTGATAACTTCCGCTGTGTATCAGCAGTGAGGAGACAGCTCATCGCACGAGGCTGATAGCTGTTGTGACCTGTTCAGAAGACAAGTGACGTTTGACTTTGGGGTTTCTTGTTTGTTTTATTACTTCGGTAATAAACGTGCATATTACTGCAGGTCAACTGGTACGCTCATTTATTTGAGAACTCTCGGGTATCTAAACCAACCCACCCCCTAGGGCACATAACAGCCCCCATCCCCCGACATTATCTTAAAAAAGAAATTCAGTTTGACCAATTTACAATCATGTCGGAATTCAAGATTTCAATTACGCTTTAATACACAAATCATAATCTACATACAATTTAAGTGTTAACATTCTTATGGGTATATTACACATCATTTATATGAAGATTGTTGTTAAAAAAAACTGCCGTCGTCCTCCATAATTGCTCTTCTTTGTCATACATGTACCACGTTCTTATTTCGTGATTACATGGCGGCAACCCATCCGTATTCACCATTCCTGTGTCAGACAAATGTCTGCTCTATCGACTTTGTAAGCATTACTGGTGAACCAATACATACGTGGCAGATGAAGTATTAATGATTAATTCATCACTGTCTAACCCAGAAAGAAGCCACCTGTCTGTCCCAACCCGATTATGAACGACCAGCCAATCGTTATCGTACATGCTACTCTTTGTTCATGATAAACTATTTACTCATATTTTATCAATAGTGATTACTCCCTTCCCCATCAATCTTTAGCCCATAAAGATAATCTCATTAGCAAATACTGCTGCGTGTCAGCCACACGTCTGTACGTCATATCTTATAACTTGATTTTCTGTTCAGGTTCCCTTCAAACAATTGTCATGTATATTTCGATTTCCATGGACCTACTAGAAAACGCGTCATCGGTCTCCTGCAAGTGGGGAAAGTTTGAAAATTACATTAAATATCTTTTAAATAACTGATCGCTGTCATGAGAATGCGCAACTCCTTTTAATTTGTACTCCATACACGATCATAATGAATCTTAAAAAACAAGTTTCCTTTCACAATATACATGTCTATAAGAAGTGTATCATTCATGCTGTGCTGCAGGTGTGGAATTGGCAATGAGAGGCAATTTGGTTGTAGTTATTGTTTATCAACTTGGAATGCGTTGATATTCTAATCAATATGACATCGGGTGATGAGGTGTTGGGATGGAGAGCATTATGGGGGATAGGTACTTGAATCACTTAATAGAACACAAAAACACCATAAAAGGCAGGATACACGCGGATTTGTTTGACACGATAACTGTGTCCCTTCCCTATTTTTGTTTTGTTTTTGGATGAACACGCAAAGGATTAATATCATACTCTTCCACCTGCCTTGGTTTATCGCTTATTTGTAAAGTTGTTGCGTGCGCCCTTTTCATTGATTCTAACTAAAACAAATAAACGAGTATAATCAGGATACTTAAATAAGGGTTAAGCCCATCTGTTAGAGTGGACTAACAATCTTTAATGACCCTATTCAGTACGCAAAGATTTATCTAATGTTAGTCTTCCGAAAACTATTTTTGTACGAAAGACAAATCCTTATATGTTTACATCCGGTAAATGCACCTACTCTCTTCTTTATTATGTCATATACAAATATACCAAGCTGTGAGATTGTATAGTGGAAATTATCTGTCTGAGGAGGGACTGGCATAAATAGTAACTTAATTATGCCAGTCCCTCCGAAGATAGATAATTTCCACTATACTTTCGAACTCAAAGCTTGGTATATTTGTTTTACATCCCTTTTGTAAAACAATAACAAATTGTAGCATACATGCCACAAATGCTCTGCGCTGGACTTTTCTGTCTGTCCCGATATCGGTTCATCCCGGGTAAATTCGCGACACGCCGCGCACTGCAGTCGCTCATTTCACTGTGCACCAACGTCCGTTCAGTTCCGACCACTGATCTCCCCACTAGTGTAGAGATCAGTGGTTCCGACCGACCGAGAATGTAAACAAACATTGGCAACCTCCTATGACCGAGATCGGAATTGACCCCTGACCTAGCTACTACAAGTGGCAAAAGAGGACTTTTATAGCATCTATCAACAGTTCAAATACGAAGAAAGTGATCAAATTTATTGTGGATCTTTTTCGTGAATATTGCTCTAAGCGACAAACGTAGGAGCCCGATTCATTTTTTTTAAATTTCCTGCGGCTTGAGAAAATGAACGGAAATTCAAGTTGCGCCTCGGCCGCAACACCGCGGGAGTTCCCCCCGCTAAAAAGGAAAAAAGGCTGGAAAGAAATGTATCGCGTACTGCTCGCAGTCAAGACAAATTTTGTTACCAGATAGTGAGCATGCGCAGTAGTGCCAAGGAAGAAAATGGTAAACAGAGCATGCGCAGTCCTCCCATGAAAAAAAAAGTGAAAAATATCCGGAGCTTAGGCAGATATAGTCAAATTATTTTGTAGTCAGCGAGCATCACTTGGCCAATCACGTTCCCAGAATACTCATAAAAGGGATATAATATGAATTATACCCTTATGTTTTTCTAATATAGAAAATACAAGACGACTGTCGTGACTGCCGTGTGTCATTGTCGGTGGATTTGCATTACACGTAAACTGCATCGTTCTGTTAAACCATTCTTAAGTGTTAATTATCTTTTATGTAGCACCTATGTCCTCTAATAGTTTTAAAAAAATCGTACCTCATTACAATATGCCCTTTGCAATTGCGTATTAATAGCATGTTAAACTTTTATCACATGTCTCACTGCACTCATGTAGCATGACAAAGTAATCTATCAACCAAGCGTCCGGAGGTGCCTTATCAACTACATGACAAGAGCTAGCAGGTGTTGTGTTTTGTGCTCTATGTCTAATTTACCCCTCTTTGTTTTCATGTGTTTTCTCGATGAATACCGAGAAGTGGTGTCGCCATATCCATTGTTCTGCAGGTTGCTGGTTCTATCAGGGATGTGTTTAGGAAGGAGTAGAAACTCGAGCAGAATACATTCAAACATCTGTATGGGTTCTAAAGCGTGCTCATGAATGTCAAAAGAATTCCATAATCATGACAATGCTTTGATGTTCCATTTGCCGAGCCGACATTTAGCTGATGTCAACTTGAAAAGAAATTTCTTTAATTTCCCATTTGTCTGTAGGCGTTTTGTTTTTGACAAATTCGTTTGCAAACTATAAGGAAGTTAACGGCAGATAATGACAGATCCTCATACTCTGCTTTTGTTTCGAAAAGTATTGAGGAATCATTAAAAATCGGATATATAAGCTATTTGTATTACTTACAAAATTGACCAATTTCTTCACTTTCCGACATCTTGTGCATTTGGGGGATTCAACCACTCTCAAAATGATATATTAAGCTGTGTATTATCATTAACGGTGTTTGTGTGTGTTTGCGTGCAGCAGAGATATCTTACTTGAAAAACTTGTTTATTTGTGTTTGCTGATATCTGTTGTGCTCATGGAAGTATTAATGCCATTAACAGAACGGGACAAGCGAAATGAGACTGTTCATAATTGTTCAAACACCTGAACAGCACATGTTGAGAACATCGTAACTTTTCAGCGGCTTGGGACATGGGTTCAAAGAAAGAAAGTTGCTTCATATCCTTCCATATAGCCTCCATTTCCAGCTACTGTTCATTCCCATTACCTAGAATGTGAAGTAAACGGTGTCACCGCAGCAAAACGTGAGATGCTACAAGAAATATGTCTAAAATTGCTAAATTCGACCGAGGTAGAACGGAAAAGTGCGGCGTTGTCGTAAACATGAAGGGACCCGAATAACAAAAGACGCTGCTCATAGTTAATGTACATACAAAATTTCGTTTAGTTCGATGGATAAAATATTCCTCTAACCCTCCTCCCCCCCCCCCTTCCCTAAAAGGCTGATTATATAACACATTAAAAGCATCTATATCGCTATTAAATAGCCAATCAACTGCTCATGTAGGTTATTCTGTATCGATCGCCCTCCCTCCACTCATCGGACTGTGAAATCGCCGATAAGTTTGCAAAGTTTTTCGTTGAGAAGGTATCCAACGTTATATCTGCCTTCTTCGACTTAGCTCCAGTGCAAGCAATTACAACCTCAGATGGTCCATGTCAGTGTGAACTTTCAGATTTCTGTCTTGTGTCTGATCTAGAAGTAAGGAATCTCATATCACATCATTACTACCTAAGTACTGTAAACTGGATCCAGTACCTACATGATTGTTGACGGGCACTCTTGATGATATTCTTCCTGCTACTACCAAGTTGTTCAACCTTTCTTTGTCCTCTGGTCTCGTCCCGGAACCATCTAAGACATCTCTACTTCTCCATCTCCTCAAGAAGTCTTTACTTGACTCAAATGGACTGAATAATGACAGACCCATTGCTAATCTTCGTTTTGGGGGCAAGGTCCTGGAGAGGATTGTGTCTTCACAACTCAGTGTTTACCTTGAAAGATCTGGTATGTTTCCTGGTTTTCAGTCTGCCTATCGAACCCATCCCTCAACAGAAACTGCCATGGTTAAACTTTTAAATGATCTTCTACTGGCTGTAGACAAGGGAAATGAGGCAGTGTTAGTCCTATTGGACTACACAGCTGCTTTTGACACTATCGATCACAGTATGTTACTTCACCGCCTCGAACACGAATTCTCCATCTCTGGAACTGTTCTCGAATGGATCCGTTCATATCTCCACTGCCGTACTCAATGAGTCATCATCAATAATACGCTTTCTGCACCATTCCCGCTGAATTGCAGGGTTCCGCAAGGTTCATTGGTCGGGCCACTTCTTTTTCTTCTTTATATTAGTCCATTGACCAAAGTCATTGAATCTCACCAAGGTGTTCATCATGTAGTGTACGCTTACGATACAGTGTATGCTGACGATTTATGTTACGCTAAAACCAAGTGAAAAGATCGAAGCAGCTCAAATACTGCACAATTGCCTCAAGGACATAAAAGTCCTCTGACAACAGGCTTTGTCTCAATGAACAAAAATCTGAGATGATTCATATATTTTCCCAATTCAGAAATACTCATTTATTTCCGGACCTCGTCACTGATAACGTTTCTCTAAAGTGTAGTGATTGAGTACGTGATCTTGGTTTGTTGATTGACAAAAATCTCACTCTGCAACAGCTTATTAAGCACATTTGAAAATCTCAATTTTTTGGACTGTTCAAAATTGGGAAGATTAGGAAATTACTTGTCCGACCCACAACTTCAAAATTAACGCATGCATTCGTTTCCTGCCACATAGATTATTGTAACTGTATTTTCTAACCTCCCTCATACTTCCACTCTTACGGGTACATAATTCTGCTGCAAGACTCGTCTCCCTATCTAGGAAATCGGAGTCCATAACCCCAATCCTGCGTTCTCTCCACTGGCTTCCAAAACATCACCGATTTCTTTTAAGTTCTACTCCTTACATACACAATTCTGAATGGGCAAGTCCCCACGTATCTCACATATCTCATTTCTTTACGTTCCATTACTTCAAGACCTCTCCGTTCATCTTCTCAAAGCAATTAATTCCTGGGCCTCGCACTTCCACAAAATACGGTGATCGTGCTTTTTCTGTAATTGCCCCTTCTCTCTGGAATTCTCTACCTGCCTATATACATCGAGTCACTTCTGTGAATCACTTTAAGACCCTGCTGAAAACTTACCTTTTTAATAAATAATTCCCTGGAATATCCCATATATACTTTTCCTCATAAATTGCCTTTTTTTATGTTCTTTGATGAAGGAATACATTCTTTTCATAGCGATATGTGTGTAAAAACTGGTGTCTAGTGATATATCAAACGCACATGTGAAATGGTAAATATCCTTTTCAGAGCCGAACGGTGTGTTTTTTGAAAGAGCCCTCCGTTACACGAAATCAAGTAATACATACATTAATTTCAAAATCAATGTCCGGATATCAGTTACAATAGGGCATAAATGGAATAAAGCAAGTACAAAAACATTAATTACGAATAAAAAAAACCCCATCTCACCACACAATGGAGGAAAAAGAAAAAACAAAAAAAAAGAAGAAAAAAGCATGATAAGACTAGTAGCGAGACGACTCTTCACCCTATCGCAAAAAGAGGGAAAACGAACTTAACCTAGTATCCAGGTATCTTCATCAGGTTAACTGTAGCCATTGCAGTAAAGCTTTTTGTTGTCATCATGGTTATGGCCAATTTTAGCGGTGTGTTACGATTGTGACGCAGCGGTAGGACTAAACTATACATTCGGCTTCGATCATAATGGCAGTATCATTGCGGATGTGCAATGACTACTTTATCATGTTTATCTCTAGGAACTATACTTGCTTCATTATGACCTTCATGCAGGGTTCACCTACAACACAGGGACAGTACTGATTCTATAGTCCCTACCAATGTTTTGCTATCAGTGATTTCGTGTAACGCCCTCTCGATCACCAGATGCTTCGAAACGAATCTACATTCTCTTTGTCATGGCTGTTACAGTATGTTGATTGTATGTGCGAGATTACCGGTGAAAGGAAGGTGATGGTGATGGAAAGGAAAGGAAGGTGATGAGGAACGACTATTCGACCAAAGAAAGTCACCATATTACCGGTGAAAGGAAGGTGATGGTGATGGAATGGAAAGGAAGGTGATGAGGAACGACTATTCGACCAAAGAAAGTCACCATATTTACATCGGTCCTAAACCCCGTGACGAGGCAACCGCACTTTTCGCTTCTTGTGACAGGATCTCCGCACCACGATTGCCCATCTTCTGGACATTTTTGTACCGATGCTTCGAACTTTTGATTTAGAACACATGTCTCATATCCTTGCATAAAAAGCGACTAAATGACTGTTTATAGGCAGGTCACTTTGGGGGTAAGTTTCAAATTCATGTGATATCTATATTTATAGCACTGAATCTTTGAGAAGGTCAAAGATAAGCTGTTGGGCAATACATTTTGTTCGTGTCATTTAAGAATGTTACCGGAGGGTTCTAGCGAAATTATCCTCGTACTCATTTGATGTATATATACCAAGCTGTGAGATTGTATAGTAAGCAAATAATCAGCGTTGGTGAGGGTGATGGGACGAACTATCACTTCCGAGGCGATCTGGATGTAGCTATCTTTCCGAAGCGCAGCTGAGGAAAGATAGCGTATACATTCAGATCGCCGAGGAAGTGATAGCTCATCCCATTGCTTGAAACCAAAAGTTGATTATTTGCTTTATATTCCACATCTGAAACCAACTATCTATACCAAAAATGATAATTTGACGTAAAAATGTAATGTTTACTTATCTCCATAACCCCGAGCTGCTGCCATGGGGAACACGCGTTAGGACGCGCATTAGGACGCGTATTAGGACGCGTATTAGGACGCGCATTAGGACGCGCGTTAGGACGCGCGTTAGGACGCGTTAGATGTCAAGTGATAGTCCGAGTGTAACGCACTTTTATTTCGCGCGTACTTAAAATATTAATCGCGCATTAGGACTGTGAGGAGTGAAGAGATCAGCGAAACCAAAAAGTACTATCACCTAGAGTGTAACGAACTTTTATTCTCGGGTGATCTGATAGGAAAAACTACGCCTCATCACGTGATCAACTCTTGACCAATCATATAGCAACATTCTTAGTATGTGGAATATAATGGAAATGATCTATCTGAGAAGGGACTGGCATAGTACTATTTTTTCCGAGGGGCGAAGCCCCCGAGGAAAAGATAGTAACTTATGCCAGTCCCTCCGAAGATAATTTCCACTATACTTTCGAACTCAAGCTTGGTATATTTGTTTTATATCCCTTTTGTAAAACAATAACAAATTGTAGCATACAGGCCACAAAGGCTCTGCGCTGGACTTTTCCGTCTGTCCCGATATCGGTTCATCCCGGGTAAATTCGCGACACGCCGCGCACTGCATTCACCGTGCACTAATTTACGTCCGTTCATTTCCGACCGACCGAGAATGTAAACAAACATGGCGACCTCCTATGACCGAGTTCGGTTTGACCTACTGCAAGTGGCAAAATACGACTTCATAGCATCATTCAACAGTTCAAATACGAAGAAAGTGATCAAATTCGGCGTGGATGTTTTTCGTGAATATTGCTCTAAGCGACGAACGTAGGAGCCTGATTCATTTTGTTTAAAATTTCCTGCGGTTTGGGCAAATCAACGGAAATACAAGTTGCGCCTCGGCCGCAACACCTCGGTAGTTCTAGTCCAGTTACTGGCCGTATTTTATCGAACGCTTATTCTCCCATACACAAATACGCCACTGATTCACATAGTACACACACCGCGCCAGACCACTGATTGCGCGACTCCACGAATCTGTCCGCCCGCGAAAAAATAGTAGCTGAGAAAGTGGAGGGCAGACTAGTTGTGCGTGTCCGCAATGCGTATACGTATACGGCGCGCTTCAACTCAAACCGTCCAGGCAGTGGACTACGGTAGTTCCCACAGCGCGCTCAACGATAAAATGTAAAATGTAAGAAATCATACATATACAACAGCTTTGGCAACTCTCTTCATCTATTTCTTTCACAAAATATTTAAATAAAAGAGTTGCCAAAGCTGTTGTATATGTATGATTTCTTACATTTATATACTTTCTCCCATACGTGAACTGCATCAAAGTAATAGCTTTGATCCAGCTGAGGCATGGCGGCTTCTCATTGTTCAAAACCCACCTACACCCAACAAAGGAAATTATAATTGGTATAGTGTCGAGAATTTGTCAATCTGACGGTCAATCGGATCGGGGTCGCCTTAGCCACTAACCCGTCTCTGTGGTCTAGTGGTTAAGGCACTGGCGTTCAAAGCTGGAGGCCCGGGTTCGATTCCCGGCAGAGACATTTTTTCGGCATCAAATTTTTCCAAAGGGTAGATAGCTCTGGGGACCCTTGATTTAAGCTACGCCTACCACTGTTCTCTTCATCTATTTCTTTCAAAATATATATATATATATATATATATGACGCAATGTATAACAAAATGTGCAGTGATCTTTAAAGGGTAAATTCATAACTGTTAACACGTTAAGTACGTATATGTAAATCAGAACTAGCATGGCTCCTAATTGGATGAGAGGTGTTATGTTGAAGCGGATCTACATATGAAAACAAATAACTGAGTCTAAACATGAAAAATGCGTCCGACCCATGCTATTATGAGATACAATGTTAAGCAGTTTCGAGGGAGACAGCACCTTGTCCGTGTCAAACTGACTGACTCAAATAGATTGTTGATTCAGTGTCAATGGAATCTGTGACTTCTGGCTAGCTGTGAGACTAAATAATACTTTCGGTTGCTCGGAACTCGATTTATGATGCTATTTTCGAGTTGGCGAATTTCGAGTTAGCAGAAAAATGAAAACGGATGAAAATCGATGAGTTGAAATGAAGTTTTTACGACATCTCAGTGTTCACGACAGGCCACAGACATGATGAGGCTAATGTGACCAGACTTGCAGTAAACATACTAAACCTATGGTGGAATTTTTCTAAAGGACATAAGACCGATTGTTTTTGCTCCATCTGAGGTAAAATGAACACGCTCCATTTATGCTCTATAATATATGGCATTTTTATATTTGCAATACAAATATATATTTTTTAAATCTTGATCCTCATTAGCATGTGCTCTTTTTGAGACAATTCACCTGCTTTAAAAATTGAAATACATTCCCCCGTCCAAGATCGAGAAGATTCTTGAGAGCTTTGTGTGCCCACGACATTTTTTTTTTCACTTTTCATCCTTTGTTTCCCCCTTCTATGTCTGTCTTTCTGACCTGCCTTACCATACTTCTCGGTAAACTGTCAGCAGGGTGTGAAACGTAATATCAATAAATCATAGATTATTTTGAAAGTTATTAGATCTTTTGAAAAGCATGTTACTCTTCTTAACTTCTTTGTGTACAAATATTTAAAAAAAAAACATCGTTTCAGATTATCGCAGTTCCCCAACAAAATGTGTTAGTTTCTATATTGTGAGGGAAGTATGCTCGTCTATACCATAGACATGCACCGTTTACACAACTGTATAATTAAGGTTTATAAATGGAAAGGAAGTGAGAAATGAAGCTGACTTAAGAGTAAAGAACAAAGTATTATAATTTGCTATGTACAGAGATAAACTACCGCTTACAAAATAATACACTTGCAACTTTTCATTTGCATGTCCAACAAGGCACTCATAATACCCGACATGAAAGTTTTCTTGCGAAATGTATTCCAATCCCTTTTTGCTCCACCTTGGGATAGAAAAATTATGATCTTCCTCTGACAAATTGGTGATTTCTTTGTAATAAAAGCTTACACAATCTCCACTTTAATAAATGGTTGGCCACTAAATGTCCTTTCAGCAATGTCGCTCTATTTCACGCAGAACATCATGTGCAAAGATGCCTTCTTCACTAGAGGCATGTATTTCGTGGGAGATAATATTATAGGTGACATTGCATTTATGCGGCCCTTCCCTCCAAGGAATTAATCTCCTCAAGGGGAAGAATTTTTCCTCACCCCCAGCCCCCCTTTCCACCCACCCTGTACTTTTCAAGGTCAGGACACCAAGCAACTTATTTTTCATTAAGCCCTGCTTAGATTTGTAACTCGAAAGACATAGATGTCATTATACAGGTTGGTTTGTTTTTGCGCCGAATGATTTTAAGAATATTCTTTATTTTTGCCCTTCACCGACGTAGATAAGCACCGTATGTTAAGTGCATTTGAGTCACTGCGATTAAGAAATCACAGGCGGACTCGGATGGGGATCGAACCCACGACCTCCTGAATACTAGACAGGCGTCATACCACTAGACCACCGAGGACGCCCGGTGGCGAGATGAGGTTCTAATCGACCCAATAGGCAGCGGGTACTGCAATTGCCACACAGTTTCATTAATAATCCATGATTCTTCTGACAGAATCAACAATCTGATACACAAAATGTTAGGTCAATTTTATTTCCAAAGCGGATTTTTTTATTCGATATTTGATTTTTTTTCTGTATTTCCACGAAATCTGCGTCTCAAAATTGACACCCTTTGATTTCTTTTTATATCTACATTTAGGCTTCATTCAAGGTGTTAATTTTTCTGACTTCCTTTTTCTTAATTTTCAAAAGTTTTACTTAAAAGATAGTACAGAAGAATTTTCATCGTAGTATGCATAATGCCAATCCTTTCACTATCATGGCCCTAATTACGCAGCCAAGCTTATTTTGCAAGTATTTATTTTGTTATCAAGGATTGTTTGCTTGAAAACAACAAGTCCGTCAGGAACCCAGCGGTTTCATCATTTAGAACTGAGCTAAATAGATAGCTTCGGCAATAGTTCTAAATTGCAGCAACAACAGCTTTGCTGATAGGATAAGCTCAACGATTATGTCTTCCTGGCTGTATTTTGATTGGTCTTGACGAATGTGATTTTCGACGCACAACTGATTGGTTGTTAATATGTGTCAGGCCGCATGATCACCTACTAGTTGTTGATTGGCTAGTTTCTAGCGATATAGATATAGATAGGGAGGGGTATTTCTGCATTTTATACGCTTATGTACATTATATACCTTTGAGTTAAGCTCCTCCTGGTATTTTTGCGATTTATCTTGACGGAAAGCCGATTGGTTGGTCATGTTTCTTCAGAAAGAGTTACTAGATGTTGATTGGCTAGCTATTTTTTTTTAGCGATAAAGCTGTTGTTAATACATTGAAGTATTAGTCTTTCATAAAAGGGGATTGAGAGGGTATCTCCACCCAAACATACATAAAGGAAACTTCTGCATGTGCATCTACTGTAGTATGTACGTTCATGAAAATGCTGCAATTTCGTCACTTTTCGTTCTACAAAGCGCTTATGAAGAAACAACGGTCAATTTTACTTTTATTTAAGTATCACGCAGATACATCATACGAAGTTCAAATTGCGAATAAACTACCTTTCTATGACTCTCGCATTGGATTAATTAACAGAGTTGGACTCCGTGAGGATCGGGTCGGAAGGTTCTTTGTGGAAAATGAGACTGATGCTGAAACGTTGTATGTCTTTGTAAAGATAGCGAATGTCAGCAGATTCGATGAGGGAACATACTTATGTGTCTTGACCACTGAGGATGGGAGCATCACTTTATCAGATAGGATCCGACTTAATGTGGACTACCCACCGGGCAAGGCGGTTTGCAGCATCTCTGAAAGTGACCCTCCAGTGAAAGGATGGGCTCTGGGGCCGTATTCCATAAACAAGATAAGCATGCTTAAGTCAAAAAATCTAAGCAATTTGTCTTATCTTCTGTCTAAGACAAAATTCTTAGCCTAAATGCGTATTCCATAAAAATTTGGCTAAGAGTTTTGTCTTAGAATTCGGCTAAGATTTTTTGCTTAGCTAAGACAGATTTAGGATGTATGGCTAAGTAACTTTTCTTAAAATTGTGTACTTAGTATTCTATAAAGTACAAATGGCTAAGAATTTTGCCCTAACTTTAAAGACAGCCAGTCCCTTTTTTAGATCACCACAAAACCGTCGAAACATTGGCAAAACATATAGAGGAGTGTTAACAAGCTCTATATTCACAATTTGAAAATGATACGTAGTGTAAAATTCAAATAATGCACGTAAACAACGTCTGATTAATAGTCTTTACCCCAGGCTCTTAGCAGCTTGTGTTGAAATATCTGCTTTATTGATTAATCTGTTAATTAAATTATAAAACGCATTATGAAAAAAATTGTTCTTCAGAAGGAATCATCTCCAAAGTTTGGCAGTTACTCATAAAATTAGGATTTCACACACGCATAATAACCACATAGATACTACAGTATCTATGTGGTTATTATGCGTGTGTGAAATCCTAAAAAGACTAATACTTTTTTCGTGGTACGAAAAAAGTCGGTTTGAAATTTAGCGGCTGAAATTTTTTACATATACAGAAAGCTTCAACATGCTATATTCTAAGAAATGGTCTTGAATCACACTTTCTTCAATTTACGATCGTGACAGATGATTTCAAATTTTAAGCTTGCAAAAGGGACTGACAATCTTTAAGACAGCTGTGGGTTGTCTTAACTTTGGGGTTGCAGAGTGGTTGCGCGCAGTATGGCAGCTTTATCCACGCGCGCTTGCACCATGACCGAGTATTTCTGCTCAATGCGCGTTAATTTCATTGTCAAAGGTTGGATGCGCGTTTTCTTTTACGCATAGCCATTAGTAAGCAAGATGTAAGATTAACGGAAGAAAACTCTAGGCAAAATGTGTACATATTTGACAATTGCACATTTTCGTTCCAAATACCTCTATTTTCAACTTGCGTTCGTACTGGTGAAATGTCGGCACGGTATGTTTAACATCACTGATCTCATCTATGATGACTTTGCCCCTGTGGCAAATCGGAACTATCCTATTGAGCCCACAGACAAGGTATGCATAGCTTTAACGGTAGACTCAATGCTGGTGCGATTTTTGCTTTAACACGTAAAATGCATTGACTTTTCACCGCGGGGAGCTGTTCGTGGGAGAACGAGTGTGATGAAAGTTGCGTGACGTCACCAATTTTCTCATGACGTCAAAGAATTTTAAGATTTGGCTTAGCCAAATCGTCTAACCTAAGAAAAATTGCTTAAGTTTATGGAATACCGTTAGGACAAATTTCTTAGACAAGAAAAAGGATAAGACAAATTGCTTAGACTTATGCAAAAATTCTTAGATGTTTATGGAATACGGCCCCTGGTGTCGTGCGAAGCTCAGAAAGGAAGTGTGGATGGCGTGATCAAATGCTATCAAAATTGTGAAGATGTCCCATACTTCACATCTATAATTAAACATGGTGCTACCTTTACGAAAACATTTTGGCTAAAAAAAACGCTGCCAATACACTGCTGCACGTCGGCACGGAGGGAACCCACATCTTGGGACATGTGCTCCCACTTCGAATGGGACATACAAGAAGTATCAAATGTGACATGTCCGTCAACCACAGGCATAACGGAGTCAACTCAAAGACCGACTTACCTCACCGAAGAAACACCTCAGTTCCATACCAGTCCTGAACGCAGTGTCGAGACTGTCGAACATTTTACCTCAGCTGACCTTGTGACAGGATCTGCGTTCTATGACCACGATGACTACCACAAATTGGACATTCTTCTTAACGCCATCTCGGTCACATTATTATGCCTATGCTTCTTACTTTTATTACTAATTCTGTATGTCATAATTCGTTTGTTTAGGGAGATAATGACCAAGAAACCACGTACCCAGATCAGTAGTGACACGGATACTCCTCATTAAGGTACCCCAGTATAGACGCGCTAACTGAGAAAGCGGACTGGAATGTGCGGTAAGGACACATTCATACCACAGCCGTACAACCTTTCAGTCTTGGGAAGAGACATTTTAATCGGCACAAATAAGCTGTTAAAACAAAATACTTCTTCAGCCGACACAATTTGCAATATGCTGAAACCAAAATCCATTGCGCCGAGAAAATATGAAGAAAAATATAGTTTTAACTGCTTTTCTCTGCCAAAAAGTTGGTTTTCTACATATTTTATTTGCGGAACGGATTTTGTTTTTTTTTCTGCATAGGGCGCAATCCTCTGCCGAGCGAGCAAAGACAAATTTTACAAAAGTATGTATGTCGGTGTATCGGCTACAATAGAAATGAACGATTTGGTGATTATATCGCCTGGGGCTGAGACAAGAAAGGGGAAAGGGGCCGGGGAGGGGGGGGGGGGGGGGGGAAGGGAGGTGCGTGCGTGTGTGTGCGTGTGTGTGTGTGTGTATCAAAATACATGTTTCTATCATCAGATGAGGGCCCCATGTGACACCTCCCCCCCCCCCCCCCCCCCCCCCCATCGTCACTATCTTGGAATGGTTCCAGCGCGCCTGTTGTATTGTGCTATCAATGATCGCGACTGGTGAAGGAATGAATTACTCTGCGAGCCGACTCCAGTTCTTACACCTCCCTGATGTTATTAACGTAACCCTAAAGTTATTCCGCGTTCTGTCCGAGTAGCAACAACTAACAGATTCAGAGTATGTTTCACCCATTGAAACTGAATCACCAGATAAAGGTGACTGTAATATCGCGTTACTAATAATACTAACTGTGAATACATTATAAAAATTGGGTCAAGCCACATCAAATCAACCAATTTTCAGACAATTTGTAACCCGACCCCCTTCAATTTTCTTGAAACTTTAAACAAGAAATGTTCCCCCAAGCATCTGATGGAAGATTCTGAAATATTTTGCCCCAAGGTCAAATGGTTGCTAAAGATACGGCCTCTATTAGCAACCATGCAATGCGTTTTCGAACAACTGAGTTTAAATAACTGAATAAAATCCGCTAATTTTGATTGGCCGCTGCAGCCAAGTTAGATGAGTTAGATTGCTCATTTCCTGTAAATTGAAAAAAACTTCATAATCTTAACATGCACAATGTATTGGTAACGCTGATCTGACTACCCGTGAGGTCACCAAAAATGGTGTTAAGCGTCAATGGTAATGTGTTTGGGTGCATGTTAGGAAGCTGATGACCTTAAAACTCAATTAGTTTAGAACCCAATATTATGGAGATACTTTTTCTACCAACCTACTAAAAATTTGTTTAAAAAAATGCCTCGTTTTCTTGTACGGCTTCCTCAAATTTTGAATTTTTTTAAAAAGTTGCCAAGTTCAAGGTCACAAATCACCACTCGTCCCATCAAGGATCAACACCAATTTCTGTGTGTTGATAGACTTTTACTTATATTTTTAAAGGGTACCTAAAAAACTTCTGTGACCGAAGTGTTTAATAGCTGGTTTAAGCATTCGGAAATGGTCGTAAACACCCCGAAATCTATGTAAAATGACACATTGGGTTTTCAAATTATGATAACTCACAGACAATGAGCTAAAATACAATGGTATTTCTGTGATAATAGTCTGTTACTAGTACTAAAAGAATATATACCACAAATAGTTTTGTCTTCTTGTCAATGACCATAAAAAACGCAACTGAAAATCACCCAAAACAATAAATCAGTCAATTTTCCGTAACCATGGTAACCAGAATGGTGTTAAAGTGTGTTTACATCGACCTTCAGTTGTGTGCTAATTCAGTGCTTATGCTGACCTTAAGGTACTTTAAAAGTATTTTATTCTAGCTACAATTAATATTGTAAGTCATATCCATGTCTTTTGACCTTGATATCATAAGTAGCAGTGAAAGCCTTAAATCAAGCATATTCTCAACGCTCGTGAACTTTGCATCACATTTCAAAATAAATTTTCTCTCGGACAGAATGCTTGATCATGTTGATATTTAAAGTGGTGGGTAGAATGTAGTAAGTAATTAGAGGATCTAGTATTATCTAATTTGTCTAACATGACAATGACCTTGAAAATACAGCTGAAAATCACCAAAAACAATAATCCTATTGTAGGGCATTTTACAAAAACTTTAAATTGTGTGTCATTTTAACATATATATAATGACTTTAAGCTGATAATTGCAAATCATGTTCCATTTTTGTTCCACTTTGAGCTACAAATAAAAGTGTAAAGCTGATGTATGTTGTGACTTATACTCATTTCGAGGCATTTACAGCTAATTGTACAACAATGTCAAGGTCAATGTTATTTTTACTCTAAATATTATTTGCAGCTCAACATGGAGCAAAAGGGGCACTGATTTGAAATCATCAGCTTTAAGTCACTACGGTATACGGTAAGGCACGGTAAGGAGTGGAAAAAGGGAGCTCTACAAATCCTTTGCCAATCGCGCTATTTCCCTCCAAACCAAGGCCTTCTACCGTCCAAGCTTTACTTCACACTGTTATTTTAGTGATGACACCTCATTTGGAGTTTATCCCGTCAACATCGGTGCAGAATACGACATTCTAACTTATATCTTCCACCATGCCTTCAATCGCCATATTAATGCGGTACTGCCTGTCATTCATATTGTACGTGCTGACCCAGTACACAATAAACATGGTCCCTATTCTGCCCGCGGCTTGCGCCGTGGCGGCCTTTCTTCGTTTCGCACTGCCCGAACTACCCGGTCCGGCCTGGAAGGACCTAAACGCCGACCTTGCTGTGAGATTAGCACCACTACACCATGATTTGGCGTCCGGAGCGCTGACCCCCCACGAAGCCGGAGACTGCTTCTCTACGCTACTACACGACTTCTTCCGAGACAGACCTGAGTTCGAAGCATCGTCGAATACTTCGCAAGTTTCAGAAGACCTCAAAAAACCACAAACGAGGTGAGAAAAATCAAAAACAAACTACGGAAAAAAGCGTTTCGTAAGGACGCAACGACGGAAGATCGCCAACAATTCTACGACGCTCTCCATTCATATACTTACCTTCGTCAACAAGAAGTTTAATATATGGCGACTGAGTAATCAACACGTGTTTTCCAACCTCTCCTGGAGATACTTGCTTTATACCCTAGATACCTTTATTCTTCTACGTCCATTATCATCTACGTTGATACCTAATATATATCAGCATCATGAGCCAAAAGAGGAATGCCAAGGTGGGAAAGAAGGTCTCAAAGAAAGCCAGCTTGGACAACAGCAACATGGACGATCGTAGTGCTGCTGAAGAGGCTGCATCCTCCATCCATGCAGCCACCCCTGCTGGCCCAGCTCACCACTCCGATCAGGTGCTGGAAGAGGCTGTTGCTGCTATGGGCTCAGTCTCCTCCACTGCAGCCCTCACCGACTACCTTAAAGCTGCAACAGCGAACTTTGAAAGAATGATGGAGAAGGCCGTGCGGTCCATGGTGGAAAGTATACAAAAAGTGGAAAGGGCGTTGGAGTTTGAGGGGGTGAGAATTAATGAACTAGAAAAGAAAAACAAGGACCTGGAAGGACGATTAGAGAGACTAGAGAAGGCCTATGATAACCTGAATATGAGAGCAGAGCAGCAAGACCAGGAGATTAACAAGGCTGAGCGCTACTCGAAACGCAGCAACTTTCGTGTGGTGGGGATACCAGAGCCTACCGGTGAGCAACAGGACGAGGATTGCGCCAAGATGGTCGAGGAGATCATCAAGGCCAAGTTCAACCTGGAAGTGAGGGTGGAGAGAGCTCACCGTGACGGGAAGAAGAATGCTGATCGTCCAAGGCATGTCTTGGTCAAAACATTATTGTACCGAGACAAGGCTCTCATCATGAAGAATGCTAGACATGCCCTACAAGATGAGAGGTTTTACTTCATTGATGATATGACCAAGCGCGACCTGGAGGAAAAAAAGAAGCACGCCAAGGAAGTACAGGACCTGTACACGAAAGGAACGAAGTTACGTTTCTATGCTGGACAGTGGAGAGGAAATGGTGGTGTGCCTTACTTTTCTGCGTGATGCAGCTTTAAAGCACTTAACGACTTGCTCAAATTGCCCCAGACTTCACTCTGTCTCCAACTATAATAAACTCTTTGTCCAGATGTGTGGTCACCGTGAAGGCCTGTTATACAACCAAGGCATAGCTAGCATACTTTCATTTTCGTGTATTACAGTTAGCATGTCATTGTCTACAGCTAGTTATTTACCCAGTTTCTGGTCTGTTTTCTGTTTGATCATGTTTATATCATAATATGTTTATGTATACATATCTCTCTCTCTCTCTCTCTCTCTATATATATATATGTATGTATATATATATGTATATTTTTTTTTTTACTCTTTCTCGTTTATTAACGTGGTATATAGTTGTATTAGCTACATTTTTATTAGAACACGTTAAAGGAGAGGTTTGTAAACTATTCTCTCCGCTATTATTTTGTCCGATCATGACCTTGTTGGTTCTGATGAATGCCATGTATCATAATTTCTGTGGTATGTGTCCTATACATGTATATACTCAACTGTTTAACGATTGTTTTCTATCCTTCTTTCTGTTTGCCCATTATTCCCCTTTGTTCAAACGCTTGCATTTACAAAACATAATGTTAGGTCTGTTAGGCACTCCGTCTAGGTCATTAAATGATCATAGATGAGTGTAACTTAGAACAAAACATTGATTGTAGGTATTACGTACCTGAAGAATTCAATCCTACTAGTGCACAAGGTTCTCATCAAACACAATGCTTAAGTTTTTTGCATTGTAATGCTAGGAGTCTCTCCAAAAACTATGAAAATGTGAATGTCTTGTTGTCTTCTTTGACATTCAGTTGCTCAATTCTGGGCATCACTGAAACATGGTTAAATGCAAATTCTCCTCCACTTTTTACACTTGAGGGTTACAAGGCAGTTCGTAAAGACAGGGGAAAAGGCCGTGGCGGTGGTGTTCTCCATGTACATTTCAGAATCATTATCATTCAAAATCAGACATGATCTCTCACTTCCTAGCGAAAGTGCAGAGCTATTATGTGTTGAGGTTGATCTTCCGAGAGAAAAGAATTTTATTGTCTGTATAGTATATAGGCCTCCACATACAGATATTGATAGTTTTTTAGGTGATCTTGAATCGCTTATGGCAACCATCAATTCTTTGAATAAGTCTGCTTGTGTAATGGGTGACTTTAATATAGATTTATTGAGCAGGACTCCTAATGCTCTTCGATTTCAAAATATCTTAGATTCCAATGCGTTTAATGTAATGATTGATAAACCAACTAGAATAAGTGAACAGTCATCAACACTTTTAGATAATATCTTCGTGAAAACTGACAAAGGTTATTCTCAATCTGGTTTATTTTACTGTGAGATATCTGATCATCTCCCTGTGTTCTGCATGTTATATGACGTACATACGATTGGAACTAAGAAAAAGGAAATTGCCAAAAAAAGATATATTACCGAAGAAAACATTTCGTGCTTAAATGATGACCTAAAGTCGGAAGATTGGAGTAGTGTGCTAGCATGTAATGATGCTGAGATGGCTTATGAACTATTTTGGAAAAAAATCTATCTCTATTTTGATAGGCACATTCCAGTTTTAAAGCAATCCAATAGTAAGAGTACAGGAAAACATCCATGGATTACTAAAGGTCTATTAAAAGGAGAAATGTCTTATACAAGAGAAGCATGTTTCAATTCTGTGAATTCCAACGTATTAACGTTAAAGTGCGGTGTCCCGCAGGGTTCCATATTAGGTCCGCTGTTATTTCTCATTCATGTCAATGATATTTGTAATGTATCTCCCACCTTGAATTTCATATTATTTGCTGATGATACAAGTGTTTTCAGAAATATCTCATCGTGAAATCCACACACTTAATAAGGAGCTTCCTAAATTAACTCTTTGGTTTAGAAGCAATGTACTTTCTCTCAATGTACTAAAAACTAATTATATTCACTTTAAAGGTCGAAAGTCTTGTGATCAACACCAGCTCAATGTATTACTCGATGGTGTCCTATTAGAGAAAAAGCCTTGTACAAAGTTCCTTGGGGTACATATCAATGAGACTCTTGACTGGAGTGATCATGTGAAGAGCATTATAACGCCAATTTCTCGCAATATTGGCATATTGTACGGAGTAAAATATTTTGTGCCAATCAGAATACTTCTTGTGTTGTACAACACTCTTGTTTTACCTTATATATCTTATTGTAATATTGTGTGGGCAACATCCAGGAATATTACTGAAAATATCATACTGTTGCAAAAGAAAGCTATTCGCATATGTGCTGGAGCTGGGTTTCGTGACCACACTAATCCCTTATTCATCAAACTAAAGACCTTGAAGGTCGATGACATAAATTTCCTCCAAACCTCCATCTTTATGTATCGTCATAAATCCAACCTCTTGCCCGTTTCATTTTCTACCATGTTTCAGCCTAACAGCGCTGTACATTCCTATCCAACAAGACAAGCGACTAAGTTGCATGTATCCAATCCACACACCATGTTAGCACATAAATCAATTAGGCATAGGGGTCCAGATGTGTGGAATTCTTTACCAAATAAACTTTGCAATATGTTGACGGAACATTTGTTTAAACGTACTGTCAAGCACATGCTCCTCTCTAACATGTAAACAATTGTTCATAACCTTGTTTTGATGGTAAGCAATCAATTTGTTTTGTTAACCTGATGTGAGATTATCTTACATTATGTGGGCCATAGTTTCTATGACTACTTAATGTTCTTAGTGTATTTGTTTGTTTTTTGGTCTATTAGTCGACACCGACCTGACATTTTTGTTCTTGTTTTGCATCTGTTTCTTGAAATAATTAATAACATTGGCGTTTATATTTTGATATGAATGTGACAACTCCATATTAAAGTGGTTCATTGGGCAACCTCTACTTCCCCCCCCCCATCTCTTCTCATTTTCGCTTGTATTTTCTTTATAATATTCTTGTATAAAGTGTAGGTAAGGGTTATATATCAAAACAAGCAAGTATTACTTTGAATGCATGTTATATTGAGTGTTATCTTATCTGCATTTGTTATGTTTTTTGATAAGAAAGGTGTGGCAACCCTTCAAGCTGTAAGCTTATATTGTCAGACCTCTGTATGTTCAACTGTGTACAAGTATATGTATGTCTTGATGCTTTGTACATAACTCTAATAGATTATCATTTGTCACATGTATACTTTATATGCTATTTTTCGTATCACATTGTTTGTTATTGTTGAACTATGCAGGAATGAATAAATAAATAAATAAATAAATAAATAATAAAAACAACGATAGACGTAGCTGTTTAAAGGAAGAAAGGCACTGCACATCAAATTTCTGGGATTTCGCGAAGAAGCTGAGCAATGGATCGCTATATCAAAACGCCACGAAACGTGATTTCATTGTGGAAACAGCTAACGAATACTTCACTAACCGGTACCAGCACACAGCGACTCTCGACAAATCGCGCCTCAACTGGATTCCACCCCCGCGACACGCCGACGCTGCGGCGCGGAGCCCCTTCAGCCTCGCCCCGATCCGCCCCCTTCACGTAAGGAAGACGCTCCAAAGGAAGAGTTCGAGGAGTGCCCCAGGACCAGACGGAATATATTACGGGATGTTAAAAAAACTGCCATGTACACACCATTTCATGGCTACTCTCTTCACGAAAGTACAGCAGGAAGGAATACCTTCTTCCAACTGGACACGCAGCAAGGTGACACTCATCTACAAGTCCGGTGAGAAAACCGACCCCCAGAACTTTAGAATGATTGCATTAGCTAATGTGATCGGAAAAGTATATCATCTCATCCTTGCAGAAAGATTTGAAGAGTTCATGATACAAAATGACTTGATAGACCCTAAACTTCAGAAAGCATTCCTGAAAGGAATTAGTGGATGCACCGAGCACAACACGGTATTGCACGAAATTATTTCACATGCAAAAAATAAATCTCGTACTGTACATATAACTTGGTTTGATTTAGCAGACGCCTTCGGGTCAGTAAATCACGATCTCATTCATTTTACGTTGCAAAGACATGACTTTCCTCCTAATATCCAACTGTACATGAAAAACCTGTACGGAACTCTGTCGGGGAGAGTAGCAACCAAAGATTGGATATCAGATGAATTTATGTTCAAAAAAGGAATATTTCAAGGGGACCCCCTATCCCCACTAATTTTCATACTGTGCTTTGACCCAATAGTTCAGTTCCTAAAAGTAAATCTGAAATATGGTTATGATCTGGATGGAAGTCATGTCATTACAACCCCATTCGCAGATGATTTCTGTTTGATTTCACATAATAAGAGGTCACATCAAAGATTGTTGACTGAGATAGACAGCCACATTATATCACTCGGCCTGTCTCTCAAACCGTCTAAATGTCGATCTCTTTCTCTCTCATCCGGAAAGTTCAGTGACATTGAATTTACAGTAGGCCAAAATAAAATCTCTACCCTGGCAACACAGCCGCATAAATTTTTGGGATCTCTCATCACTAAACAACAAACATCGCAAGAAACCTTTGAATATCTTTCCCAAAAATTTGAATCATCTCTGAAAAACATCGAAGCATCTTTGATTCGTAACGAATACAAATTGAAGATCTATTCGCGTTATTTTCTGCCTTCTATTCGTTTCGATTTGACGGTGAATGAAATAACATTCTCTCATTTAAAAGAACTAGATTCACTGACCAACCGCTTTCTCAAAAAATGGTTCGAACTACCTAGACCGGCAACAATGGCGTTTGTACACATGCCAACCGGTTTAAATATACCAACAATTTCGGACCTTCACGCAGAATGTCACACAATGGCCTACATTCAGATGAGAGAGCAAGGCGATGAACTTGTTAAACATTGCTTAGATTCTAAGCTCCAAAGGGAAACTAAATGGAGCAGGAAAAAATCCGCTACTGTGCAAAGTCATACACTTTACACTCAAGTAGAGGATCGTCAAACGCTCCAATCAAAAAAGAAAGAGAGTAAAAATCTATTGTCCAACCAAGTGAACGATTTATGGCATAGCCAGGTTAAAGAGCTAACCGTACAAGGAAGGTTTCTCGAGCTACTGTGTCTAGAACAAAAATGTGTTATGTGGAAAAGCATCATGTATAACATGCCTGCTCGAGTGTTAAAATTCCTTGTTAACTCAGTTACCGACACATTGAATACTAGAGCAAACTTAGTCAGGTGGGGAAAGTCCACAACAGCTAAATGCAAGCATTGTCCCGGGAGAGAGACTCTCAACCATGTATTAAACGCCTGCCCACTGTTTCTAGAACAAGGACGCTACACATGGCGTCACAACAATATCCTGGCCTATCTTGTCAATGTTGCGCTAAAGGGCTCTTCCCCAGATTTGGTGGTAACACACGACATTCCAAACATACAGGGCTACTCACCTGTGACGACAATCCCACGGTCCTGCACCCAAACAAACCTCAGACCAGACTTATGTCTGTACCGAGAACGAGACAAGAAACTCCTTCTATTCGAATTTGAGCCAGGAATTGAACGTGCCCATAAATACAAAGCCGATAAATACGCAAGCTTAATCACAGACATCCAAAACAACGGATACGAAGTCCAGCTGTTAGCGGTGGAGATTGGTTCAAGGGGATTCATCTCACAGGACAATGCTCAACGCCTTAAGTCATTCCTTTCTTTTTTCACCCCAAAGCCCGCGAAGTTCAAAGAATTACGAGATGACCTAAGCCAAAAGGCGGTAGTCTCATCCTTCGTTCTCTACTGTGCGAAGAACGAAGCGGCATGGGAAGACTACTCCCTTTTAGAAAAGTAACCACTTTTCTGCCCCGCAATTCGTTCTCCAGAGTATTGAGAATATTATGCTACAGGCATGACAGGGGTGGAAAGATTCAATGGAAAACAAATATCCACGTCATTAATAACAATGCTTTTTAGTCTTTGTTCTGCTTGGGCATTTATACTCTCCGTAACAGCAAGACGAAGACCATATATTTGTCTCCCTACAAAGCATCAATTATTCGAATAAGATATGGAAATATACATAACTTCAAAGAATGATCGAGTGCAAATGTTTGTAAATGACATTCTACGATTTACCATATTTCAATGCATGTCTTTTCTAGAATGATATTTGTACATCAGATTTATCACTATTTAAAGGAATGTTCATTATATCATATACACATATTGCGTTTTCATTTACCCCATCTCAATGGAGTAGAACACTAGCCGTATACATTGCCGGCTTTTTCCTCTCTTCTTTGATACAAATAACATCCCACCTTTTCTTTTTAACGCAAGGCAAATAACTATTTGTTTTCTGTATTGTAATCCTTGTATATTGAATCGATGATGTTTTCCTCTGTATATGTATATTTATCGCCCTGCATTCAGCATTAATTGGCTATGACCTGGGCTTTGTATGTTTATTTTCCTTTATTGTCTCTAAATGTCTAATAAAGTGATCTTGAAAAAAAAATTAGAATGGCACACAACTCAAAGTTGGTCTCTACCTTCGATTATTATTAGAAATTTGAATGATTATTAATTTTGTTATGAGTTCCAGATGTATTGTCAAGGTCATTGTCATGTTAGGCAAATCAAATAATACTAGGTCCTCTAAGTACTTATTTCAGACTACCAATATTGCAATTATTGACATGATCAAGAATTCTGACCGAGAGAAAATTGATTTTGAAATGTGATGTAATGATTGATTGACTGATTGATTGAAATTCATTTATTTCCATCAACATAAAAATATATTTACATACATAGTACAATATGTCACAAACATGAAAGATACATTTCATAGATCATGATTAATAAACAAGTAATATTTGACATGTATTAACAATTTCAATATAGATATTATGAATGGTTACAATTAGGGAAAAAGGTACGCCTGTAAAAGCTGTAGAGGCTTGATAGGTTAAGCGCACCTATATATCAATAAAACAAGAAATGGCTTTATATTGGTATATTAACAGTTGAGAATTTTCATTCTCAAAGAGTCAGGACAATTTGCAGTAAGCTAACAATAGATGTTTTTTCAGAATATTTTTAAATGAATTGCAGAATTGGATATTATGAATGAAAGATGGTAGAGAATTCCATGAAGTTGGTCCAATGTGTCGTAAAGATAATTGGATAGATGTAGAAGTAACTTTCTATTGGTGACATTTATTTGCAGCCCTCGCATTGTGGTCATGGATCGAAGTATTTAAAGAGAACATGTGCATTAAGTACGGTGGTAGTGTGCCGCGGAAGAAACGATGCATTATTGAGGAAATTTGCTTTTTTTTAATGTCGTATACATTCAGAGTACGAAACTTTTTAAAGATAGGCAATGAGTGCGCTCGAAAATCGGAATTATAATAGATACGTAACCCTCTTTTCTGGAGGCGATGCAATTTGTCCAGTTTAGAAGGATGCTTCGTGGACCAGAGAGTGTTACAGTGCATGATATGAGGCAAGACAAAAGCATTGTGTAACATGAATAATATCCGACATGGAAGATTAAATTTTAAAAAAATTGATAACACCTATATTTCTCGAAATTTTCTTAGTTATGTAGTCAATGTGAGAATTCCAAGAGAGCTTTCATCTAACAGAACGCCCAGATAAGAAAAGACATTACATTGGTGAATACGCGTACCATCAATGAAGAGCGAAGTATTGTTGTAAATATCATTTAGATGTCGAGAATTTCTGAAAACAATGAATTTGGGTTTTAGATATTAAAGACAGTCTATTTCATGATATCCAGTTATAAACATATACTAAATCAGCATTCAATCGATCTGTTAAAACATCAAAATTTTCATGAGAAGCTACAATTGTATCACATGCGAATAAGACAAATTCACAAAAAGATGAGCAATTCACGATATCATTTATATAAATCAAGAATAAAAGAGGTCCTAAAAGAGGTCCGGAACTTGTGGTACTCCACCGTGTAGAGTTTTGGAAGGCAAACTGACATTATTAATTGAGGTATATTGCTTTCTATTACCCAGATAGCTCTTGAACCACTGATACGCCACACCCCTAACATGCCTAAAACCATACAAACTTAGTTTCGATAGTAATATATAATTAGAAAGAGGGTCGAATGCCTTTGACAAATCCATAAATACACCGACAGCATGCTTATTATCATTAACTAGGTGAGGAAATTTATCATAGGGATGAATAGTGGCGAATTCATTAGAACAATATTTCCGAAAGCCACATTGGCTTTCACGTAGTATGTCATTTATATTTAAATATTCGTGTAATCTATTAAATACGAGACGCTCTAAAATCTTAGAAAATACAGTCAAAATGGATATCGGGCGATAGTTATCACACTTGTGAGAGCCCCCTTTTTGAATAATGAGATTACCCAAGTAATTTTCGTATTAGATGGAAAAACTCCTGTTTCTATAGAGAGATGAAATATATGACACAACGGCCTGACTAAGAAGTTGATGACAAATTTATTATACATATTTATGCCGTCATGACCGGAACTTTTACCTTTGGGCATTTTCCGAACTATATCCAGAATTTCTACTTCAGTTGCGGGTTTTAAAAACAAACTATGTGCAAAATTACCACGTAGGTAGTGTGCATAACGACATGGTAAAGCAGGAATTGATTGTGATAGAGTAGTTGCCGGTGTTAACAAAATAATTGTTGCAAATGCTGGCAATATCTTTATCATTGTAAAAATCCTCCCCGTTGTGGTTTAGCATATCAGGCACTGTTTCTTTTCATCCAATACGACATTTACAAGACTCCACGTTTTTCTTTAATCAGACCTTACAGCATTGGATTTATTGAAATAGTACTTCCTTTTTGAACATCGTATAACTGAGTTTAATTGATTTCGGTGCTGTTTATATGTCAATTCCCTGTCAGTTGTAGGATCTGATTTATACTTAGCATACAAAATATTTTTTTTTCTTGATAGATGTTAACAAATCAAAAGTAATCCACGGTTTTTTTTTATATAGTTATACGGCGAGTACCATTTGACTGTAAAGGCATATGCTTATCACACAATGAAACAAAATAATTTATGAATTCATCATACGCAAATTCAGTATCATCAATGCTTGAAATACGATTCCAATCAAACTCACATAGCTGTGTTTTCAATGCATTGAGAGTCGACTCAGTAATTTTACGACTTAACGAAGTACAGTGATTACATTTTATACATTGAAAGAGGGGTATACTTGAAACACTGGCAAATGATCACTGACGTCAGAAAACAAATTCCAGAAAACGAAAGTTGATTGGTTGAATTAGTAAGAATGTTATCCAATAGGGGTGCAGTGTTGTTGGCAATACGTGTAGGCTTAGTTATCATGGGGTGTAAACTGAATGAAAATAGCATATTCAAGAAATCATTGGTGGTAGAGACATTGAGAAGTTAGACAAATCCAAATTGATATCACCCATAATGTAGCAAAGTTGTTTACTTTTGGATATTTAATTCATGATATGTTCAAATGTAGACACAAAATCAGATATGTTGCTTTTCGGCGTACAAGATGCCACACCAATTATTACATTTTTTTGTCGTTATTAAAATATTTATAAAAAAAATCATACCCATATCAAATGATCGAGAATGCGATTAACGTGGTAAAATGAATATCCGGGAATAGAAAAAACATTGTTCCTGTTATAGAGCCAGGTTTCAGAAAGACCGATTGCAGCAAATGGAAAATCCATAAAGGACAGATAACCAGATATCTGTTGAAAACTGCGATAAATAGTACATACATTAAAATTAATGAAAATAAAATGGTCAGAGGGCAGATTAGCTGTTTTCTTATGGAATTCATCTTCGGTATGATAATTACATTCAGTTGCAAATAAAGCTCACCAGTTGGGAATATGCTAATTTTAAGGTTTTTACAGCTCTTTACAGAATAATGTCAAGTTCAAAAGGCATAAATATGACTTAAGTAATATTTGTCGCTAAAATAGAATGTATACGGAACATGATATGCAGTTATCAGCATAAAGTCACCATTAGTACTAAAATGACACACCACTAAAAGTCCATGTAAACACACTTTAACACCACTATGGTTACCATGGTTTAGTAAAATTGGCTGTTTTATCATGTTTATTGTTTTTTTGTGATTTTCAGCAGTGTTTTTAAGATCATTGACATGAAGACAAAACTATTTGTGATGTATGTTCTTTTTTATTTGAGTTATCACAGTTTGAAATGTGCTAAAACCCCAATGTGTCATCTTACAAAGATTTTGGGGTGTTTACAACCATTTTCGAATGCTTAAACCAGCCATTAAACATTTCGGTCAGAACAAGTTTTAGGTACCCTATGAAAATGAAGGTAAAAGTGTATCAGCACACAGAAATTGGTGTCGATCCTCGATGGGACCAGTGATGATTTGTGACTTTTTAAAAAATTCAAAATTTGAGGGCGCTCTACAAGAAAACGATGTTTATTTTTTGACCGATGTTTGATAGGTCGGTAGATCAAGTAAAATATTTTTTATATGCAAAATATTGTGTTCTAAACTAATTGAGTTTTAAAGTCATTAGCTTGCAAACATGCACCCATACACATTACCGTTGACGCTTAACACCATTTCCGGTGACCTGATGTGTAATAACGGGTGGTCAGATTGGCAACACAATACATTAATTGTGCATGTGAAGACTTTTAAGTTCTTCCAATTTTTAGGAAATGAACATAATAACTCATCTAATCTTGGCTGCAGCAGTCAATCAAAAATAGCGGATTTAATTTAAACTCAGTTGTTCGACCACGCATTGGTTGCCAGAAGAGGTAGCATCTTAGCAACCATTTGACCTTGGGGCAAAATATTTCGCAATCTTCCGTCAGACACTTAAGGGTACATTTGGTGCGTTTAAAGAAAATTGAGGGGGGTCTGATTAACTCCATTGATTTATTTGAAATGGATTGACCCAATTGCTTATTGCATTCAAAGATGTTGTCGTTCTCAAACTTTACAGTACAGTGTACATAGATATGAACTTAATTCACATTGTAACCTTTGAGTTATTATGAATCAATAGTGAAACACCTGTGTGTGTTTCAATAACTATGGCCATTTTCTCATTTGTTCTCTTGTACACGTGACACAGGTTACCAAACTAGACATGCTAGAAGCAGTGGAATTGGATTCACCGCATTCGTCTCAGAATTCTTGAGTACATCTGTGGAGTTTGGACGAGTTTGGACTCTTACTGTACTCGAATACCTGTTTGCTGATAAACTGGGTGTCTGATGGATATGACCAAAGTGGTGTTCCTCGCCGCCATTAATCCGAAATGTAAGATTCTTTGTTTGGTACGAAGTGGAATGTGAAATATGAGGCAGTTACATTAAGCTTGTTAGGTGCTCATGTTCAGAGTGACAGAAATGCTTGTTCACATGAAAGCTAGCCTTGACCACGATGTAGCTAACTTCACAAAGTGATTAAGTAACAGATAAAGAAAAAAGGCGGCTCGTGATCATTTATTAACAATGTGAAGGAGCGTACGATTGCTAAGTTAGTACTTTATCATGCTATATGAGTGAGACGTATGGTGTCAGTTTAACCCTAATCAGGCCGGGCTTTTTGGACTGTTCTGTGCCGGGGGTGGCTCCGTAAAAACGGGCGTGGCTCCGTAATGGTATTAGTGGATGCCGCGAATTTGGTCTCAAAAGCTGCGCAGGACCTGAAAGAAAAAAGTGAAGAAGTGTCGCGACGAGGTGTTCTTGCGTTGCGGCATTATTGCGCAAAACGTCTAGGGGGGGGGGGGGGGGGTTAAGGTTAACATGTTATTACTTTAAAAAAGTGTAAAGGGCGTACTGCAATGATGCACATTATACAAAGTGATCTCAACTTAACGACAGGATGTCCCATTTGCAAAAGTCATGAATCAGTAGTATACCCTAACAATGGCGTGCATGGAATTTCACAGTCATAGCTGCGGGAGTTACTCCTATTAAACGCATGCAACGTGGAGCGGACATATGCGGACCATAGCGTACAGTCTCTAGGTCTCTAGGTTATAGGTTTCGGAAGAGCCGCCCAAAACCTCCTCAAAGTCTACTGATCGCTTTAAGTTAGTTGGGAGGGAAGTTCTAAGTATCTTTTTCTATTTTTCATTGTTTTTACACATTTCATTCTTGACTTGCAAAAGGGACACACTTTCTTAAGATACCATGATTAGTATTAAACTAAATGGAAGACAATTAGTTATTGATCTGTTATTTGACAAAAATATGCAAGATACGTGTTAAGGATATCCATTAAGGATACACCAAGGTACTAAGTTATTTTTTATGATAGAAAAGCATACGGGTAAATAATTCGTATTATATAACAAAGTAGAGTGGGAGTAGTATGGGATATGAACCGGAGGACTTTTCCACTAATATTGGACAATGTGGTATCTTTGTGTACAAAATGGGGTCATTTGAGATAGTAAGTCCACTCTTGAAAATGAGCTTTGCCCTTACTTTTATATCATGCTTATACTCATTGATTTGCTTCAGTTAAAATAAATTATAAATAGGCGCTTGTTATCTTGAAACAAACACATTTGACAAATAAGCGATAAAACACAGGCAGGTAGATGAATACTGTGAGTGTTTATCCAAAGACAAAAAGGGGAGAGGGCCTGTTTTCGTACCAAGCAAAGCTGTATATCTCCCTCCTTGTTATGGTTGTTCTGTATGTTTCTGTTGCGATTTAAATACATATACAAATCAATTATTTGTTGAAAAAGAGAACCTCGATACTAATACGAGTTTGTCAAAGAGCAATATATAAATGTTTTTGAAGGAGGGTATACCATATAAACAGATGTTTGGCCTATACGCGGCACTTGAATATCGCGTCATTTGCTCATTATATTATCTTTAAAGAGCTAAAAGGAAAGGGAGTAATCACTATTAATAAAATATGAGTAAATAGCTGATCATGAACAAAGAGCAGCATGTACGACTACGTGATCGTTCTGATTGGGTGAGAAAAGTCAGGTGGCTTATTGTGAGTTAGAAAACGTCATGGCCATAATGACTGGCATGAATTCATCATCAACTTTTCATGCGCCAAGTGTGTTGTTCACCCGTAATGCTTAAATATCACAAGGAAGAAATTTAATGCAATATGGAGCACTGACTTTATATTTAGCGCATGGAAAGTATGTTACAACGACATGATGAGCATGAATTCAGTGAAACGATGCCATTTTGACATTATATACCAATTCGACGTTAAAAGTAATGTGGCCGGGACATAACAAGCATACACCTGTACACCTGAGGTAATATCATAGTGAAAATATAAATGTGAGAACATGAACCAAACAGCACACAGTTTGCAACGTAAATAGAAAAAATACAAAGAATCGATAGAATATGAAAAAAAGGAATATGTTATGAAGGAGAGGAACAAATCAGAACAAATCTCCACTCGTACATTTTAAGTGAAGCATGAAACATTTTGTAAGCCGGTTTGTTTCGAGGCGGATGCATGATATGCCTACTAATATTTTAGTTCACATAGACGAATTTAAGTAATATTTGGACAAAATCTTGCTTTGCAAAGTTAATTATTTTATCACTTAGCAAACACAAATTACAAAATCATGCAAATTATGGTTATTACTTTCATTTTTAACAACATCAAAATTTATTTCCATGATATTTAGAAAGCGCATATCAAAAGAGATTCGAACGTATTGTTGAAGTTTAAGTAGGATCAATTGAGTTGGCTCCATGATGAGGAAATAAGTGAAAGATCCACCTATTGTCATGAATGTCCATTATAAGACAAAATTGCAGTCCCAAGTCCTCGAGAGAATAGTTCAATAACTCTTTTTGAAAAGATCCTGACAGTATTCTCCTCGTCTTGCCTTTTGTGACATGCTGTCTTGTCTTGCCCGTTTTTTAATTTAACTTATTGGCCTTGCCTTAGGATGCTGTAAACGAACAAAATGTTAATATTGTTAGTCATTTTGACTCACATTGGACTCACATTGGACTAACATTTACAATGGTAAATGTAACATTTACAATGGTAAATGTTAGTCCAGTCTCTTTTCTGCTGACAGAGATTGTGACAATACGATTTTTATCGAGTTATCTTGCCCAAATTAAAGACTTGTATTTAAAACATGTCTTTAAAATTAGCTGCAAATGTTTAGACTTTTTGTACTATGTGCTTCTTCTGTTTATATGTATCATTCCATTATTCCATTAGTTTAAAAGTGAGGTAATCATTTTTTTTATGCGAGCCGAACTTCCTTTGCATAAAATGATGACAAATAAAGAAGAAGTTGTCCATCGAAAATATGTTAATTCTGAGTTGAAATTGAATGGTAATTGCACATTAGTTAGGAAGCACTTTCTTTACGATGATTATCAATGTCAAATGAAAGCATTCGATTTCAAATAAATGATATTTTTATGTTATAAGATGTTATGTATTTGTAATGATGTGTCTTTGTCATGGTCATTACATTATTGAAAAAGAATTTCCTTATGATAAAATGTCAGATGAATTTTTGTGATTTCATTGAAATTGAATTTTCCTCTCATAAAATCTTGTATATGTAATTATTTGTGTATATTTCCATGAGTGTAAATTCTTAAAAAAGCAAATGCAATATTCAATTTTTAAAGAAAAATCAACGATTTTATGCTCTAAGATGTTATGTAGACGATGATTTGTATTTATCGGGATTGTACAGAAAAATTGAAAACCTAATTTCTGAAAACCGCATCCAATTCTCATATTTCTAAGAAATCATAATTTTCTGTCGTAAGATATGTGTACATAATGATTTGTGTATGTTATGTATATTTAATGATGTGTGTAAATCATGGTTCTGTTATTGAAAAAGAATTTCCTTATGATAAAATGTGAAATGAATTTTTGTGATTTCATCAAAATAAGAATTTTGTGTCATAAGATATTGTACATGTACTTATTTGTGCATATTTTCATGATTGTATATTCTTAAAAAAAGCAAATGCAATATTCAGATTTCTAAGAAACTTCAACCATTCTATGACATAAAATGTTATGTACCTGATGATTTGCGTATATCAGGATTGAGCAGTGTAACTGAAAACTTAATTTTCTTCAATTACTGACAAACCGAATGCATATTCCTCATTTTCAAAAAGCAATATTTCCTGTCATTAGATATGTGCACCTAATAATTTTGTATATCACGATTTTAAATTCTAAGGAAACAGTTTAATACATTTAATACCATTAAACATTATGTAGATAATGTGTATAATCATGATTGTTCATAAAGAAGACAAATTATTTAATTTCGATGATAGAATTCAAAATGACATTTTTTTAATTTCTAAGAAATAATATTTTCACGTCGTGAAATGTTAATGATTGTAAATACAAGGGTATTCTTGGAAACCAAATTGAATCATTTAAAAATGTATACATTAAAATCATTAAGAAAGACTTATTGGCTAACAACATATAGCTTGCTGCTTCGCTTTAAATAAATCGAATGGTTTTCTGTCTGACACTCTTGCTGAATTTATGCTGTGAGTGCAATTAATTGGCGAACGAAATAAAAGCTGCCATCAATTAAAACCCACACTAGTTCTTTCTTTGTCATTAAGCCTATCTCAAGCTTGTTCAGTTCATGTGGTAGATTTACTTCATATAAAGCTGGAAGCTTTTTTTCTCACCAGGCATACACATACGTTTTGTCTTGTACATAAAGGGCTTATAGATATCGATAGTCTGCCTTTGTGCGAAAACGGTTAATATGATTGTGCCCCACGTATGCACTCTCAATATTGACCCTTATCTCTAGTTTTAAGATCGGGTTGTAATGGATATGGGGACAGGAGAGATCCTTGTACCTGATATAATTTTGATGTCAACCATTTAAACAAAATAATATTACATTGCTCTACATTTATATCTAAATGAAAATTTGGTCCGTGTGCAGAGTTAGATAGAACAGAGGGGGGTAGATTATCTAACAAAGTAAATATCTGCTCCAATATCTTTGTTGGCTTGGCCTGGTACGCAGGTCAAGCATTCTTCATGCAAACAAGATCTGAGCATTAATCTTTGCGGGCTTCCTGCTGTAAAATTTGGCAAATATTAGTTCATGATCATATTGATAGCGGTGGTGGGGTGAAAAGTTGGCACTGCTAATGTGAGTAGTGGTTACGGTAGAGACGATTGAGGGGATGATTATAGTTTAGTGGTCCAGTCATATATAGTAGATGTAGCGGTAATTGTGGTGTGGTGGTGGTGGTGGTGGTGGTGGTGATAATTTGTTACTTTTGATAGGAGTGAGGGTGGCAGTAGATGCAGGATTATGATCAATGTGTAGTGGTCATAGTCATGGTGGGTTGCTGGTAGTGGTACAAGTAGTGGTTGCGGTGGTGTCGGTGGTAGGGGTGGTAGTGGTATGGTGGTAGAAGTGGTGGTGGTGCTGGTGGTGGTATTTAGTGGTGATCTTATTGTAGAATGTGTTTCGGATATTTACTTGTTGACATGATGGTAGGGGACTCATTGTATTGCCTAAAGTGATAGTTCAATCTAAAAGACACGTGAAAGAAACAAATAAGTGAAGGCTTAATGAAAATCCATCAAAGTATAAGAAAGTTAAGTTCTTTTAAATGTTTGATTTTGTGACATCGCGTGGTCATGGTAGTAGGTGCTATCTCTTATGTTGTGTAAAATCTTTTGTTTTTAATGTCAATTTTCGCAAATTTTTCTCATTTAACCTGTGAATTTTAAACGTCATTGAAAACAAGTTTTTACACACTATGAAAAATGTTTACACCGATGTCAAAAACAAGAATTATTTTGTTACATGCAGCACACAAAATATCGAAACTTTAAAAGATCATAAGTTCCTTAACCTATGACGGATTTTCATTAAACCTTCACTGATACATTTATGTTTCTTTTGTGTGTCTGCTCTTATTCAAACCAACTTAAGTTTAGGGTGAACTATCCCTTCAAGCAGTGCAATGAGTCCACTACCACCACGATGACAATTAAATATCCAAAACACATCCCATAATAAAATCCCCGATTAATACTACCACCATGTTTCAGCTTTGGATGAAACGAACTTATCTTCAGGGCGAATTATCCCTTTAAACAGTGTTCAACCGATAGGGATCCTGGAATCAGAGAGGATTATCATAATTATCATCACACAACGTCCCAAAACTTAAAGTCCATCTATCACTACTATCATCACCACCATCATCAACGTATACATATATTCTATGTACATAAGTTATGTTAAAGTTATATTGCATAACCTCCCAATGAAATATTACCATATTAAATAAACACGACATACATGTTTACAGGACCATCCTGTTCAAGATACAAAACCTTGTAGTGTTTTATATGAATATGAGCATGAAGGGTTGGGTACTCTACGTTGCGAGGTGAAAGAAACCCATCCCTATTTATCGCTGTGTGCTCATTTTGGCGCGAAAACAGGTACAAATTTTAATCTTGTAGTTTGAGCATAAACAGGATTAGAGGGGTAATATGCATGGGGCGGTGGAAAGGAAATCTTCATCCCAATGCATCCAGTGTGTATTTCATCTTTCACGCAAAATAACAGGAAATGACAATGTTATATTTTGGGCATAAATAGGATTGTTGTGGGGTACTTTGCATGGGGTGGTGAAAGGAACCTCTCATCCCAACGCATTACTTCGTGTATTTTATTATTGGTGCTAAACGGCTTGTGCGCCGCGTGTGGCTTAGCGTGCTTAGTGGGCGTGTTTTCTAGGCTCCACGCTTACATCTTGTGACGGTGTCGATTTATTAAGTATGATGGAGGCCGTTATTGAAGATAAGCATTAACGCTAGGTACTTTGATATATGATATGACATACTTTACGATTGAACAGAGTCCAATTTCATGCCATACCAGTAGTCCAATTGATAAGGTTCGCTTGTTTTCGAGTCTATATGTGTCATATCTTGTTCTCTCTTTCGTTTCTCTCATTCTTTTGTTCGCTTGAACCACTCAAATTGCCCATTGCTCACTCTCTGATCTTGTTTTTTTTTCTCTCACTCTTTTCCCATATTCCTTTCTTTTCCCCTCATTCTCTTGTTCTGTTTTTCTCTCATTCTTTTGTTCTTTCCTTCTTACGCTCATCCTAGTGTTCGTGCCCTTGCTCTCTTTTTTTTTTTTTTTTTTTTTGGGGGGGGGGGGGGATAAAACATATCTCTGTCTTTTAAATCGTCGTAATTTCACACACTATGTTGTACACACATGGTGCCTCTCCCTCTCTTCATATCACTGTGTCCATCTTCGCCTGTCTTCCTTCCTTTCTCTCCCTCTCTTTTCTATTCTTTCACTCTCCAAGGTAATTTTGCTATCTTTTCTTTTTTGCTAACATGCACATATACGTCACATACACACTACACACACGAACACGGTTGATGAAGCACTGTATATACAGAGGCCACGTACAAGTTTGGACTTCAGATAATGGTACAATTTAATGTCATTGTGAAACCCATTCCTTGTTCTTCCAATTCGGAACATGAATATAATTCGTACACACATGGTGCCTCTCCCTCTCTTCATATCACTGTGTCCATCTTCGCCTGTCTTCCTTCCTTTCTCTCCCTCTCTTTTCTATTCTTTCACTCTCCAAGGTAATTTTGCTATCTTTTCTTTTTTGCTAACATGCACATATACGTCACATACACACTACACACACGAACACGGTTGATGAAGCACTGTATATACAGAGGCCACGTACAAGTTTGGACTTCAGATAATGGTACAATTTAATGTCATTGTGAAACCCATTCCTTGTTCTTCCAATTCGGAACATGAATATAATTCGTAATATTTTCTTACAAAATAAACCAAAAATAACAAAAGTCCATGTACAAATCAGTGTGTATACATACCAAGTCACGTTTAAGAAAAAAACTACACTGATTTAACACAATCACAGAATTTACCAGCAAAGAAGAAATAATGAAACATTAACTGTAACATCGTGGAAACAGTCAGCCTGAATTTTAAGTTTTCTTATTAGCGAAAAATATTGACATTAGTGTGTGCAAGTCACTTTGCATACTCCAAATACAAGGGAGATTTTTGCCCTACGATTGTATGACTATTTGTTCACAGTATGCATTTATCTCGGTGGCCCTCTATTGTTGTGATAGGAAGAATTCGAAATTAAACCAATATTGGACCTACTCGTAGGGTCCATGATTATCATTTCAATCGCTTTCTCGTACAAACACATCCTGTACTTAAAACGACACATTTCCAAATTGCCTTTGATGCAGGATGAATGTTAATCGATTGTAACACGTGTAACTGATGAATTGGTCTATTAAAAGCAATGACTGAATATTTCCATTCATTGATAAACACTACTAAGTGGAAAGTAAGTGGAAACAGGTTGGTGTAGCAACCCTGTCTATAAAGGAACTGTACATTAACTTATGTTTTAGCGTACCTCACGACACTATGAAGTGCGTCAAGGGTGCGTCATGTCCACTGCAAGTACGTCCACTGCACGTACGTCAACGTGAACGGTTGGTCACGACGTCACACATGGGCCAATAACGCAGAGTAGCGCAGGTGTATCACTACGCTGCAGTGTGTCTTGGGCATGCGTCTATCATGAGTCAAACTTGAAATGCCGATATTGACGCACCATCCTAGTTGGAGACTCTGACGGCACCATACCATTGTTAAGTGCATTTATATACAATAAATGGATAGTGTTAACGTGCTGCTGTTTGTGTCTTGTTACAAGTTATATAATAAATTTGTGTTATAAACATTAATAGGAAATTGGCAATCGTATTGCAAATGTGTACAAATAATGTGTACAAATAATAAAGTGAATGTAGTGTCCAGACGTAGTAGAATTACAGTTGGCAGCAAAATTATTCAACCCCCTCTCATTTTTGACATTCTGTCATAATGAATAATATTGCAACAGCAGATTGCTTTTAAACCATTAATATAGTTAGCAGACAGTTAATTACTAAAGAATCCCGGAGAAAAAAAAATCAAATTTTACTTCATAGTTCATCTGAAATAGTAATTTGCGCCCAAAAATCATGTTGCAAAATTATTCAAACCCCTATTTCACACACAAGAAACAAATGCACAAATAATGACAATGTAAAAGCCAGTGCATATATTGTGAGGTGAATGCTGATTTTATTTATCCTCCACCTGAAACTGGAACCTTCATATGCACAACTAACAAGTTGTGACGTCATTCAACCCAGATGGGTGTGTCTTTTAGTGCTTTGTACAGCATCCATTTGCTTTAATGACGTCCTGCAGACGAGGTGAATGGCCTCTCACAAGCTTCTCACAAGGCTCCTTGGGGATTTTGGCCCATTCCCCTTGCGTAATGGTCTTATGGTAAGCGATGCTTGTAGGTCTACGTGTTGCAACATCTTTCTTCAGATCCCACCACAAATTCTCTATTGGGTTTAGGTCTGGAGACTGTGATGGCCACTCAAGGTGCGCAAGAGGAATGGGCCAACATCCCAAAGGAGCGTTGTGAGAAGCCTGTGAGAGGCTATTCATCTCGTCTGCTGGAAGTCATTGCAGCAAATGGATGCTACACAAAGTACTAAAAGACACACCCATCTGGGTAGAATGACATTACAACTTCCTTGTTGTTGAATAATTTTGCTGCCAATTGTAGTACTGCTACAGTGCTACTACTATAGTAATCCTGATAGCGTTGGTACCATTATATTTAAAACGGTAGTTGATATAATTGTGTTTATCTTTCACCTAAAATCGTGATTGCTCGCTTGCTCAGAAATGCAGCCTAAAGAATACGCCCAAATAAATCACTCGCGATTGTGCTTAACATATAAGCTTCATTATACAAAAAAGAAACATATAAAATCACTTGTGCTGAATGGCTGTGCCACTACCCTTAAAACACACACACATCGATTAATATCAATACGGCTACGACATATGATATACGCTACAACAGGCATCACGTGACTGGCATCACGTGACTGGTAATCAAGCCTTACACAGATTGTGTCACACACATAACATCCCACACGAAAAAGGCAGATTTAGAGCATAAATATATACATATACTGTACAAGAAGTTAACATCCGGCGTCCTTTAGAAGGAGTGGATTATTTTCATAAAATGCTTTTAAAATGTCACATTTCCAATAAAAAAAAAACAACTATACTGTTTTCACGTGAGGTATCCATTTCATATAACTACATGTACATCTGGGCCATGTTGCATAAAACTTACCATGGATGGTAACTTTGCCATCAATGGCAACTTCTATGAAAGCCTTAAATTGGATTGGCTGTCGAGCGGTGTTACCATGGTAGTTACTGTTGATGACAGAGTTACCATTAATGGCAAGTTTTATGCAACAGAGCCCAGTACAGGTTCCAATATCAATCCTTGCATTAGGTAACAGCAACACTTTCAACATACCACTTAGAAGGAAAATTCTATTAGGTGTCATCAGATTTGATTTCTGAAAATGTACTCAAAAGAGATTAATTCATTTATTACAGCTGCTATGTACCATATCTGTAATGAAGTGAACATTAAATTAACAATTATGGCGTGTAATGAGACAATAATTGTGTGTATTTTCTCATCAATCTGAACGTATGATGTACACTCGTCCCATCAAACACATTGACAACAGACTGAGAAGACATGCAAAGAAGATATTCTTCATTTAAAAAAAAAACTTTATAAATGCCCCCTACAAATGCCCCCGTAGGTTATGTTAAAGTACATGGTATGCGCAAGAAAACATCACTTGCAGTATAAAAGAGCTACATTCTGATATTTTCTTGATTCAAATATCTATTAGAAGTTTCAAATACCAATCAATGAGCCCCCACCTGTCTATATATCAGCAATAGTTCACTTGAAATGCATTATCTTCAAGCATTAATGATGTATTAAACCTTGCAAATTCGTTCTTCCAATGATTTGTTAATTCTATTGTCTATTACCTTGAATGTAAATAGCTAGTTTTATGCTTTTATTGGTTCTGTTTTATTTAATTTTGACCTAAATGGTTCTTGATTTCAGTAGTTCATATCAGAAATTACGTTCTGATGAGCATTGTATGTTATGTTCAAGGTCGTCACACTTTACAAGCCTTTTTAAAGATTAACGAAAACCTAGGTAATCGAAACGTATGTGTTCGGAATAACAAGCCAGCGGAATAACGAACCTTCGGTATGGAGAACATGACCCAACAACACCTTATTGTCTGATGACGTATTAACTGACTGTGTCGCTATGGAAACAGTGAAGACGCTGAACTTTGAAACAAAGAAGTACATACACACATATGAAGAATATATTGTGAGTTTCCCTAGCCTGATTATGTGACGACTTCCCACCAGTTCCAACTCGATGCGGATAGCGTCGGGAGTCGGCAGTGGCAATTGGATGGCCAGGGGACACAAATAAATTCCGCACATTTTTCTATGGAAAGATCACGCTACGAGACGATAAAACCGATGGAAACATCCTAATCAGAGGCATCAATAAGAAGTATTTTATCAATGATAACAGAGTTAGAGTTATTACAACGAAAATGATTGTAAATCATACAAAATCCCTTATTAATCACAAAAGGCCTATATAATAAAAACATATCACACGTTTTAGCAATAACTATAACAGTACCCAAATATTAAATTAGAAATCACATCCTTCTATTATTTTCGACATAAATATATTCCCTTTACAATACTTCAAATTAATAAAATATTTTTCTTTCATATCCGGACATTTTAAGAATAAAATAAAAGTCCTTTATCTTTCAATGTGCATCAAAAAGCACATACTATATCTTCTATCTTGCTTTCTTCTTCTTCAACTGAAGGATTTCGTCTTTCAAATATTTCAGTCATAATTGAAATGTTCCCCTGTATTCATTTTTAAGGGTATAAAACAAAACTCGCGTTTTCATTGTGTTTTGAACGGAGAATCCCTCCAAAAACAAATTTGGTAAAATAAAAAGAAAACAAAAAACATTTATACAATAGAGCACGAAGCTACAGCACAAACGTTAAAAGCTATACTTGTAGTTCATCTTAAAAACAAGTCTACACCAATCATGAGGTAAACGTTTACAACAAGAACAATGTGAATAAGCACATCATTAATTTATACATCATTATTTCGTGTTTGCCATCGTATATTACATATAAACACAATAGCATTAAGCAACCAAAATCATTCCCATATGTGCAAATTAATATGCGTTATTACAAAAAAAAAATCATGCAAGCAAGTCATACGGCAATAGTTACTCTAAAGCCTGTTACCTCCTTGCAACCACAATTAAGAACAGGTTGGTGGCAAGGGGACGAAGAATCCACAAATAAAATGTGGTTGTTTACCGCTGGTCTTAAAGCCGGTATATATATATATATATATATGTATGTATATATATATATATATATATATATATATATATAATGAAATGAAACATCAGGGCAAAAACCGATTAAAGACGCTTTCCTAATTAAAATGTTGGCCAATTTCGTACTTTTCGACGGGATTCATTGTAGCCCTATCCCCAGACCCTGGTCTAGGTAGGCTGGTGGTCCTGGATTTATCAAAGATCTCCATCACCAACCACAGCTCGAACCCTAAACCCACTCAATGGCGGGAACAACACTCTGAACAGCCCCATATATATACCGCTGAGTAGCCGCGTACCCATCTTCAACGTAAAATGGTACAATACGAAGCGCGTTTTATAAATGCATTATATGCACCATATCTCCTGTACAATGAAAACACACACGTGCACTACATGTAGATCAATAATACAATAATACTGATGATTCCCTCAGGATATTTGGTTGTTAATCTCATATTAATGGTCAGTTCTCTTCACGTTTGAAGCTGCTTACTCTTTAACACACATGCCAGTTGTAGATATGTACATAAACATACAGAGATAAGACCTGAATAGATATATGATGTCGATAAAATAGACATACTAACACACACAGCTTTTACAAGGGAGAACAAATTTCACACACATCTTCAGCTTAAAATACATGATAGACTACCATGAAACAGATACCCTGTTTTCCTGTCTAAAATAGTGGTAAGAGAAAAACACACAGTGACGATATACGCAATATCTTGAACAAAAGCAACTAAAAACACTACATACCAGTATGTATATACAATGGAATTCCCCATGTGTCCGCATTTCATTCACATAACAACCATGCTGTCATATCCTTCCGAACCGAATAGTATTTTAGAGTTACTTCCTTAAAGATGAAGTGGGCACAGTACCCGAAACGTCTAGAATGTTTCTAATATTGAACGAAAACAATAATTTCCCACTTCTCTTTTCTCTCCTTTACGTGCCTATACAACTTCTCTTTTGTAAAGAGCTCACATATATCTCCTTACAATTCTGCTTTTGTTATCTTCTTGTCATCTTATGTTTCCGGTTTGAACATCGAAAACAAAGGCTAAGACAATATCATGTACATGTTATGAAAATTACCATACACATTTCATATCTCCATTCCAATTTTCTTGTAGTTTACAACCCCGTGATGCTACTAAAAAAACTGGTGATTTCTTTTCGTTTTTTGCTAGAGAGTCTTCAATTGGGTTCGTGATTGAAATGTCTTTGAATTTGTTGTTGCTTCTCGATTGAATTCAAATTTTAGTTTACAGCTACTAGTGGATTCAATTATGTGTTTACAAGAGGAGAAACGCCATATTTTTCATCGCGCTGTCTCGGCCTGAGATGAAACCATTGAGGAATTCCAATTCATAATGGACGTGTGCCAAAACTGTGCATCCCCAAAAGGATGCGCATACATTACACTTGAAATTTTTTGGGGAAAAAATGGCACAAAATAAAGGTCTATGAGTTAAGTTGAGAATGAATGAAACCATAAAAACACGATGACTTGGAGATTTGGTAAGAAGGATGTTTTCCTTTCTACGCAAATACACTGTGAGCAACATGCCACGCTCTGCGCATTGTCGTGTTAAAGCATTGTGCACAGGAGCAAACAAAAGTACAATGGAGATTTATATAATTTTTCATATATATACGTATATACAATACGTATTGTTGTCCAGGACACTTTTCAATTTCTTGCATACTTAGTGTCACTACAGCTTACGCATGTGTTTGGTGTGATTATGAAACAAATACAGACTGAGATGAGATGGGGGATGGTTAAAGATATGGGGTAGGAGTGGAAATGATTACGGGCTATAATCTTATCAGAACTCTGGTGACGTTATCACTGAATCCGGATTTCTTTTATTTTCAAGGATGTTATTATTTTGATATGTTTGTCTCCTGGTATTCTATGATATAAGAATTGGACTCATCGTCCTGGCACAAAAATAATGCATTGATTACGGGTTTCATCATCTTAATCACTACTACCCCATACAGCTGTCAATATATGTACACCTTGCCTTCACAGTTTGTAATATGTTTAATAGCCATGATAAAACATTTGATCTATCGGTTATTTTATGTGAAATCAATTTCGCATAATGATATTTACATATATTAACCCAGTGTCTGCCATGATCAATTCAATGTTGATATACAACGAGACAAAAAATTCAAGAGAGTGTAAATGAAAGTAATCCTAATGATAAGCCATATTTCATACAACATATCATAAGCTAACTTTCAGGTCGATAAGAAAATAATCGTGTAATTTCAGCGATTCCGTAAAAACTTCTGCAAAGAGAATCTTGAAATCTCATTCAGAAATACCTTTCGACGTTCATATTGCCATTTTGAATATAGTGAAGTGGCGTTGCCAACAACATTGACAATAGTGTTGTATATTGAAACTACCTCTCTGCAAAATGTAGAATAATCTGATACATAACGCCGTCATGATCAATCTTTCGACGCATAAATGGGGGACAAATCAAGGAAATGTACAGTTATAGATTACTATAAGAACACTTTCTCAAGTTTATGTAGAGACTTCCCCATCAGCTTAATGGAAAACGGGCCTTTTCCTTGTCAGTATCGAAGAAGCCCATTTTCCACCATTCGCACAATAAACATGCAGTTTGCGTTACTTGATTATTGCCTTCGGCTTTGTTTCAAAAACAAATATATGAATACGATATGTATAATATGTAAATAGCCAAGAGACTAGAGCCATTCATATGTGAACTCAAAGCCACGGGCGACTGTCTTATATATTTACGGGTCCCTTCACACTGGCAACAGTGTTCAGGCATGTATCAAGCCTAGATCAAGCCCTGGACAGGATTGACTGCCAGTATGAATGCGTTGTACACAGACTAGATCCGGGCTTATGAACGATGGTAGCATGAACGTTGCTATCAGTTAGCCCACTTTCTCCACACCTCCATTGCCGACTTGGCGAATTGACTTCACACACATATACAAAGCAATGTTTACATTTGAAGAGATTTTGCTGTACAAAGCAAGAAACTGTACAGCAAAATCGCTTATAATCAGTGTTATATTACAAGGCATAGCTGTGGTTAAGTCCAATACCATGAACATGGTTTGCTACAGTATGAAGTAAGACCTATATGAAACAACGCTGTAGATTGTGCACTGTACAATGCCAATGACGTTAGGCCAGAACAACGCTCCGTGAAACATCGGCAATGGCGGCACCTTTCTGTGCATAGCCACATACATCATTACCGACAGCCGATAACGCCAACAAAATAACTCTCTTACATTTTCAGGGGGTCAAGTTGACAAAATGAAGAAAATTGTAAACAATTTAATGATAAACCATGATATGTTCAGTACCTAGGCGGAAATATCAGTACGGAGATGTGAATTCAACTCCACCATAGTTGAAACTGAACGCGATGTGGAATACTTACAATCACATTTCTTCGAAGTCGCGAGGCTGGAAGTTACGTAAACTAAACATGTCATTCTCATTCTTTGCATTATTTTTAGTTTCCACTATTTTGACTGTAAAACTGGAAACCGGTAGGTGTATACATTATGAACTAGTTTTGCTCATAAGTAAATCAAGTTGTATTAAGAGGATAAATAACCGATGGAAATGTACAGTGGTTAGGAAAAACAGAAATTTACAAGGGTTAGGGAAAGAAACATAACTACAATGAAAGGTTTATCAACATGTTTATTTAAAACAATTTAGAGAAGTCACTGAAAAATTTATAAAAAGGACATGCGTAGGCTTTGATATAGACTCGGACAGTTTCAAGTCAAAATTCAAGAGGAATCTTCGTCCTCTTTTAACAACTGCTCATGGTATTGGATAATATTCATATATAAAAAGGTTCGCAGATGAAGACTAACATGACTGAGAAAATCATCAGTTGACGACGACATCGAGTGTATGAATTAAACATCCAGACTGCTCCGGTAGGAATCTCAAACTTATTTGGATGCGCAGTCCGACCAGCTATATGGGTTCCTCACATTTGTTTGCAAAGAAAGGGGCAGTCATACCCCCTCCTTCCTCTTTCATAGCTTTGTAGTCAGATCATGCAGTTTCGAGATCGCACAAAATCAACACCTTGCTATTTAGTTCACTTTTGTGTGACTCGATGTCTAGTCAGAGCCACGCGACCGATCAAATCGGACTCGCGCGTCCAGACTCGACTACAATACAGATCCTCTGTGCATCCAGTATCCACTCTGCCTACTCGAAGACCTCCTGATGGAGATCGCTGAACATGTCGGGCATCTTCAACTTGAAGTTGGAGACGAGGTTTCGGTGAGCTATGTTCATCTCGCGCAGCATGGGCAGGATAATGAACAGCTGCATGCACGTATCCTCCGGGTCTACGCGCATCGACGAGCGGATCTCGCGCTGCAGTGCGCGCGCCACGCGGTTCTGAAGCGCGGAGATGGTCGCACGGTTGTCAATCTCGTCACCATCTACGGAAGGGAGAAAAGTTAAGAAGCGAAGAATGAAGGTTAAAAGTAGTTCCGAAACACTCGCATCACGATAACAATTTTTCAGTACGACTTAAGAATCTTATTGGTAACAGAGGCAATCAAGTCTGGATATTCGACACCCGTCTGCAAAACACTTTACAACGGCCTGATTATTACCATTACTGGGATGGGATTCCATAGAACAACTAAAAAAAAAAAGGCAATACCAGGGCAAGGACGAAAAGAAGACGTGCGGAGGAGGAGAACAATAGAAGGATGGGGGGGGGGGGGGGTGAAAAGGGGGAAAGGATGTGAAAAAGAACGTTTGAAAAAGAGCAAAGAATGACAATAAAACGGTTAAAGTAATAATAGGAGAGAAGAATTAGGGGAAGAGGCTAGACACGTGACATCCGTGCACGGTGACATAATCAGCCTACCTGGGGAGAGCATGACCATGGCGCAGAGCAGACTGGTCTCCCTGGCTGATAGCCCCAGGCTCTGTATCCTATCGTTGAGTCTGAAGAGAGGCACGATGGTTCCGCTAAACGGAATCATTTTGAGCAGGTGGATGGGGATGATGACGTGCGGATCGCCCATCACCACGAACAGCTCGTTACGCTCGACGAGGTGCGACGAATGCACTAGCACCATCTCGAACAAGTTGTTCTTGATGAGCACGGTGCGGTCCTGGATCTGCAGATCAGAGAAGCCAGGGATCTTCTTGCAGAAGGCGACCACTCTGCGGATGATCTCCGTCATACAGCCCAGCATGGACTCCATGAGGGACGGCGAGAGTTCGCTGATGACCACGTGACAGCTGGCGCGCACTGATTCCATGTCAATGGCGGGCGAGGCCGGCCTATTGGGATTGTGCGAGCACGGAAAGACGAACTTCTCTAATCGTTCGCGGTGGATTTCGGCAACGAATTGCTCCATCTGCGGGTCTTCGACGACGTTGAACCATGCCGTGGTGGGAGATGGGAGGGGAACGGAGGAGAGGTCTTGCCACTGGAGGGAGTGGTGCGACATGGGCGACTTAATGGGTAAGGCGCTGTCGTCGCTCTCATCCCCCATGCTAGCCTCGCGTTTCTTGGCGTGTGCCTCCGAGTCGCTAGCCCCGGACCCCGCCGAGGCTCCCCCGGGCGTGAAGACGCTCTCCTGCGGGCTGCCCATGTCAAAGCTGTGCTGATGAGACGACTTGCCGCTGGTGGCAGCCGGAGAGAAGCCCCCGTAGCTGGAGGGAGTCGGTGAGGACAGCTGTTTGGGCGTGGACGGGTGGTGAGGCGAGGACCCGTCGGTCGGACTGCAGATGGGACTGTCTACTCCAGAGTCCGAGGAGGACGACTTGGGCCCAGACTTGCTCGGAGTGTGTTTAGCGATCTGAGCTTTGAGTTGCTTCGAACGACGACCGAGCTTGGATGCTGGAATTGGGAAGAAAGCAGGGTATTAAGATCAACCGTTCAAGTCCATCAATTCTTAATCATTATGGTACTTCTGTTACATTTGGAATGAAATCAGAGAAGAGTAAAATAGAGATGGGTGATGGGGGGAAGAAAAAAAAGAAGAGGAAGGAAAACAGTACCAACTCTAAGGTGATGGAATGGCAACAAACCATGGACGAGAGTGTGATGAGATAAAACAAAAGGAGCAAAGAGAAAGAAAAAGAGAAAGCTAAGACAAAAAGGAGCGACACGGGGGAAGAATGAGGAAGGGAAGGAAGACTAGATGTTGAAGGAGAGAGGGAAGAAGAAATAAGAAGGAAAGGAATTGGAAGAGGATGGAAGGAGAAATACGACGAGAGATAGGAGGAGCAGAGGGAGAAGGAGGGTGGATGGTACGAAGAAGAGACATTGGAAAGAGAAGAGGAGGAAAAGCTGAGTACGTATGTATAGGTCTCACCTGTCTTAGACATTCCGACGGCTACGCACTTCTTCCAGCGGCAGTACATGCACCTGTTTCTAGTCTCTTTGTTGATCACACACTGTTTGGTCGGACAATTGTAGCTGGTGTGGTTCGAGTTGGCCCGGGCGAAGAAACTCTGCAAGGCAATATCGTTCATAACTCTCAATTTCAAAGCTACATGTTATATCTTATTATCAAATTGTTTATCTTACATTTGCTGTTCGATGTACCCAGGGTCTCCGAGAAGAACGGTGCTTTGCCCACTGACGGGGATACCATGATAAAAAGAAGATTAAATTAATGAATAACTAAATCTTTCAATAGAATCAAGTTATCATGAATTGTGATTGTGGATTTAAACATGTATTAATTATAGAATATGAATTTTATATTCATATTAGGATTGCTATTGACTTTGATATGGGTAAGCCTGTACCATTGCGATGGTCTGTGACTGTATGTATCTTTATATCCGAATATTGTAGGCTGATTCTTTCAGCCTGTGCTGCTGATCAATACATGTTATTATACCTGAATGAATGAATAAACAAATACAAAGTAAAAGTAAAGGACCCAACATAACCACCAGCTGAAGACCATGCAGAATGTTCTACATGGTACTACGATATACCCAACCATTGTACCCTTTTTATATTTCACTCCATTACCCCGTCGATTGAAAAATAACAACATTTCGTTATTGGTCATGTTTTTGTATTGTTTATTGTTTGTATGTGAAATTTTTTGGTAAAAAAAGGTCATGGTTTTGTATTGTTTATTGTTTTCATGTGAAAACGTTTGGTGAAAAATATAGAGATAAAGATATGTACTCAGAAATGTGGATCGGCCAATCTTACCTTACATCCTTCGCATGAGAGAATGCCGTAGTGAAACGTGTTAGACTTCTCCCCACAAACCCAGCACTTAACGTCACTTCTCGCTTCTGAAATCAGGTACAAAATACAGAGGAAGAGAAGATACAAGATACAATATATTTCATTCATTCCATGGACATTTGCTTTCCACCAGCACAATAACACAACAATATATAGCGATACTAGAGACACATATAAACAATAAACAATGAGTTAGAAAGACATATCTAAACATGGTTGTAATTCGTCTGTGTAGATGTAAATTATGTAGTGTATGTGACATAATAATTAAAGACTGAAAAACAATTAACTGCGGAATTGAGTTCATATTTTTAGTTTCCTTCTCGTTCTACTCCTGATGTGACAAGATATATTATATTTACTTTGTTTATTCGTCAATTTTAATACATTGTCATATAAGATAGAAGCAAATTAAAATACTTTAATTCAGTGCAAAATGAAAGAAATTTGCTTTTGAGCAGCAAAAATTTCAGGCACATATAAAAAAAAGAGTTGTGAGAAACATGTATAAACATAACTTTAATTCACCCATGTGGTTAAAGGTGACATAAGTTGGCTGCATTTTTATTCACTTTGTATGTTCGTCAATTTTAGTTCATTGTCATATAAGATACAGATACAGATTAAGGTATTTAATTCAATGCAAAATGATTTGCTTTTCACCAACCATTAACATTACGATTCAATCCGAATATATGAATATTTTAGGCATATTTCAAAATTTCAAGAATTTTTCATTGTCATATAAGATAGATACAGATTAAGATATTTAATTCAATGAAAAATTATAAAGATTTGCTTCTGACCAACACAATAACATAACGATTCAATAGGAATATATTAATATTTTAGGCACATATAAACAATGAATTCTGAAAAAAAAAACATATTTAAACATGGCTGGATTTCACCTGTGTAGTTAAGGGTGACTCAAGTAGTGGCTGTACTGCTGTAGATTACATTATTATACTATCGTTTGACAATTTGGTTGAACGATGAATGGAGTTGGGAACAAAGGATTAACGGAAGCGTGTTCGATTTGTGCGTGGGGCTCGCAGCCTGATACCAGAACGGTTGAATGTGTAGTATTGATTGAGTGGGTGACTTTGATCTTTCATTATGTTATCCATTTTTGACAATAGTCGCTGTTCAAACAAGTTAGTAACAGAAAGCAGATCGTTTCCTATTATGCGCTGTACCGCCCGTCTCACTCGGTCAAAGCGATTCCGATTTTCTTGCGTCGCGTTGCCATAGTAGCACACTAAGTTATACAATAGTAAGCTATAAATTAGGGCCTGGTAGAACAAAGTCAGGATTGTCTTGTGTACATGAAGATTTTTCATCCTCCTCAGAAAGTACAATCTCTGATTCCTTTTTTTGCTTAGGCCATGTGTATTTTCTTTCCAGTCAAAAGTGTTGCTAATTGTACTACCCAGGTCCTTGAACTCGTTCACTCGTTCAACCTCCTTGTCATGCAAAATAAGTGGTTGGTGTTGTACAGATTTCTTTCGAAAATCGAAGACTTCTTTGTTTTCGATGCATTTAAATGAAGGTAATGTGCATCGCACCACTCCACGAAGGCCTTAACAGTTGACACATATTGAGAAACATGGGAAGTGAAAAAAAAAAAACTATCATGTATGGTCCTGGCTTCTGCTACTGTACATACAGTAGTTGTCATATCCTTTTATCACACTTACCGGAGAAACTTACATTTTTTTTCTTGCTTTAACTTCAACTGAGGGACTTTATCATTTAATAAATTTTCCATTCAAATAAATACGTTTATTTCATACACATTCAATTATATTAGTATATACTGAACAATTAGAAGATGACATTTCAATTTTGTTTTCATCACGAAGTTGAGAAAAACCTGGCAGGATGCCATATCGAAAAATCGATATATGGACGTGCGGGCTTGTACAAGAGCGCCACCATGTGCCGATTGAAGCCTTGTTGTTTTACTGCGCATGATCTCTACAGTGGCATCTCATGTATTGAGCCAAAAAACGTTTATAATAGCATGGACCCTGATAATAGTAGCTATGAAGAAAACCCAGAGGGGTACACACAGTTACACGTGGCACATTGCTAGATCACCTCATAGAGATGAGAGGGAAGAGAGAGAGAGGCAGGGGAAAAGAGCGAGAAAGAGAGAGAGAGAGAGAGAGAGAGAGAGAGAGAGAGAGAGAGAGAGAGAGAGAGAGAGAGAGAGAGAGTGAAATATAGGGGGAACGAATATCTCTAGATACAAATGTAACATCATTGTTGAAGAGAGGTGAGTCTTACCAATTGGCAGGATTTCGTCCGTCGAGGTCAGCGCATCGTTGTTGTTCATTCTGCCTGTCAGGCCCCACGACGGACTGTCGGGCACCATGGACGAGTGCGATACGACCATGGCTGACTCACCGTCCTTCGAGTGAATGGGAGGCGACGGTGGCTGCACAGGCTCCTTTTTGACATCCAACATCGGGGTCGTCGTCTTCGTCATCATGTTTTTCGTCATCATTGTCTGCTTCGTTTGCGATATAAACATGGCTGTCGTGGACGGTCGGGCGTGAACGACGCGGGGAACGGAGGCGAAGGCTGGAGGTGGTCTTTGCGAAGCCGAATTCGACGAGGAGATGGACGCGGCCATGGGCAATGACAGTCTTTTTACCTGTGAGTTTCTGGCTCGATCTCGTAGCGTTAGCTATACGATGATAACGATGGCGAGTCGTTTACATCTATCTCTCTTTATAATGGTCAGCATTGTGCTAACACTCGTCATCAACATGGGTCGTCACTCTTTCTTTTGTGTTGGCGAAGTTCCTTCCCTTAGACATGGGGATACTGTTACCTGTATATAGATATATGAAGCGAGTAAAGGGGATATATATATATATATATATATATATATATATATATATAGAGAGAGAGAGAGAGAGAGAGAGAGAGAGAGAGAGAGAGAGAGACAGACAGACAGACAGACAGACAGACAGAGAGACAGACAGACAGAGAGAGACAGAGAGAGAGAAAGAGAGAGAGAGAGAGATGGAGTAAGACCATAAGAGGGACAGAGGAAGATAATTATACAGAGAGAGCGCGATTGATAGAGAGAATAGAGGGAACAGAGAGACAGAGGGAGGGAAAGAGAGAGAAGAGGGGGAGAAAGAGGGGAGGAAGGGAGTAAGAGAGAGAGGGGAGGGAGGGGGAGAAATGAGTAAAGGATGTGTTCATTCACGGATTTTTACCAAAATCATAGAAAGACTATGTTTATATGCATTTTTGTTTTACACAATTATCATACGAATCTCAATTAATCTCGAAATTTCACTTGATTATGAACAAAAGAAAATTAATTTCACGCCCACGTTATGTGTGCCATTCCGGACAAGGAATAAAAAGCTGTGATCTGGCTTCTGCTCAAGATCATGACTCATGACACGATGACAATATTACGAGATATGGTTGCACTTCAATCTAGTGAATAGACTGAAGATTCACGACACAGATAATTTCTCGGCAATCTACACACACGTAAGCACACACATACTACACACGCACCCAAATGCACACACACACACATACAATTTACATACTCATACATGGATATACATTTTACTATTTTTCATACTGAATCACTAGGCTTTCATACAGGTTACGCATAAAACGATATGCAACACACATGCTAGTTCAAAGACGTTGAATGATGACCTGTTCGCTATACTATTCCCGTACACCTCCAACAACCCCCCCCCCCCCGCCTCCCTCACTCATCTTTCCTCTATATAAATATCATCCTATCAAATTGGTATCTCAATATGGTCATTTGGTTTAGAAAGTATAATATAATATTACTATGGAGGTCGTCTGCTTTGGACCGAAGTTTCAAATCATCGCACTATTTAGGTCTTTATCAGACAGAAGTGGCTCACGAGCGCTACCTTATTTGGTCGGGAAGTCTTTCCCCTAAATCATTGCAATAGATGGCAAAATAGTCCGCTTTCTTCTTTTTTCAGAACTCTCTCATTACTATTGCCATGAAAGTATAGTGTACGTCGTCAAAGCAGTTTTCAAGAGGGTTAACTTTGATATCTTTTCCCAGACTATCAGAAACTAGCGTGGTATTTTGTCAGCGGCGATCTCACGTAGATTGAAGCAACCGACGGGTCAGTTTTCAGCTGGGGGTCTGTTCGCCCTGCCACCCAGCGTCGGACATTTTGACCACAGATCTCCCAAAGATCACACCTTCCGTCTACCCCCCAAGTCCCCGCTGAGTCCCCGGTCCAAGGGTGCCTCCGCCAGGGTTGCCGCGGTAGGGTCTTGAGACGTGCATAGCTCAGTCTCTCATCTACTCAAGATGGTAGCAATACGTGGCAAAACAGAGGCCTTTCAGAGTAGGCATATACATATGAAATAAATATATGAATATAATATATGAATAGAAATGAAATATACATATGAAATAAAGTAGTAGAAGTAGTGGTGGCCTTCATAGATTGGGTGGTAGAAGTACTAAGTAGTAGTAGTAGTAGTAGTAGTAGTAGTAGTAGTAGTAGTAGTAGTAGTAGTAGTAGTTGTAGTAGTAGGAGCAGTAGTAGTAGTAGTAATAGTAGTAGTAGTAGTAGTAGTAGTAGTAGTAGTAGTAGTAGTAGTAGTAATAACGGAAATATACAAGTGGTATAGTCGTAGGAGTAGGAGAAATGTATAGATTATTCTCATGTCACATGAAAAACGCAATATCCCACATTATCCAAATGCGCCCACCTAGATGTATACGCTATAGGGAAAAATACTGAAAGGGTTACTAAATTCGAAAAATAAATTCCCACTAATCTATGTACAATTATTCACTAAAAACGAATTTCACATTTGTTTGCCGCAATAAAGTCTCATTTTGACGAAGGCGTACGTTTTTTTCGTTAAAATGAGATTTTATTGCGGCAAACGAATGTGAAATTCGTTTTTAGTGGATAATTTTACATATAATAGTAGGAACTTATTTTTCTAATTTAGTAAATCTTGAAAGGCAACCGAGTGATTCTTGAGAAGAAGAAGAAGCTTTTACAGAAATTATTGTCGACAGCGTTTCTGTGTCGCCGTCGATGTAGGCCTACACTGCTAGACTCAATATGCTTGCATGTACGCAAGCAGTATTTGGTGTTGTAACTTTGTAAGATCTATCCAGTTACTGCTTAAAACGATTGATTCATGCATGAGCTCCGGCTAAATAAAGGGCTAATCACTAGGAAGTCCAGTTGTCGTTTGTGATAGACGCTGTTATACGATGTATTGAATTATTACAGCGCCAGCCCGTCCCTCTCTCCGATACAACCTTGACCTCGCCTTCCTGCTCACATAATTGACTAGTCCAGAACATGGATGTAGCTCGCGCACACGTAATACCTCACTCGATGGAGCAACGTGGCTGTTACTAATACGCGGGATTATAGGAGAATGGGGTGGGGGTTAAACTTAAACAAATCTATTTATGTGTTTATTCACGGATTGTGAAACGGTGGAAGGAACAACTCCCGTTCAATTATATGAATCTCGTTTTTCTCTCGGCAGACAACTCTGGAGTCTGACTGAACTAAATGGTTATGGACCGAATCTTGTATACAATATAGGCCGTTGTCATTCAATGACTCGATACCATTGCATGACATAAGAGAACGGTGATAAACTTTGAGGAACGCGCCTATGATCACCAAGCAAGAACAACAACCTATCGTTCCATGGGATGGGGCCGATGATCAGATTAACGACCGTTACTGGCAGAAAAGGAAAGGAAAAGACGGGAGATATTAAAAAGGTATAGTTCATTCTGATAGTAGTTGGTTTCAATAAAAGCAGACACATAACAGAAACATGTCAGTGAAGGTTTGATGAAAATCCGTCAAAGGATAAAAAAAGTTATGACCTTTTAAAGTTGTGATTTTATGACGTCACGTGCGAGATGCTATCCATAATAATTTTTTATCTTATGTACATTTTTTCGAAAATGCGCATTTTCTCAAAAAGATATGCATGCTTTTACTTACGCGTTTGATACATCATTAGAAATATATGTACGATTTTACCCACATACCTGTATAAAAAAAAATAATCCCGTTTTCACAAACAGAAAAAGAGCAAATTATGGAATTATTCTGTACCCAGCATATAGGAGATCACTCGCACGTGACGTCACAAATTTGAAATTTCAAAAGATCATATTATCTTTTTTATCCTTTGACGGATTTTCGTCAAACCTTCACCAATCTTTCTTTTATGTTTCCGCTTTTATTGAAACCAATTTATCTTCAGCGTGACCTATCCCTTTAACAGAAATGAGATTGTCCAGGAAAATAAGTTATCTTTTAATGCCTGTCAAATATGCGTTTTATTGGTGCGGACAATATGAGAGTGAGAGCGTCTCAACTCGATCAGTCGACATCCATTTCTAAGCTATCCAAATTGTTTTTCGCTGCACCCGTAAGTATAGTCAGAATACATAACTGAATTAAAAGGGCAGTCAGGCTGAATATACATGCAAGCCAGAACAATGTGTGCAAGCACAAAATACGGCTTTTACCCGGTTCACAGATCCAGGCATGTTCCTACTAAAAAACAAAAAAAAAATGTGTAGACCAGCGAATTATGTCTTATTGCCCCAAATCGGCGGCTTTCGGTTCTCCGTTAATCACCAACGGTGGTTCATCCTACCAAGGAGATACAAGGAGATCTGGAGATACAGCTCGCAGAAATTCTCTCTACCAGCTTCGAAGCCGCCTCGTACTAGTAGCTGCTCTCAACAATATTATGATGCTTCCGCGATTGCGTCACGTTCACCTGGATTTTATAATAGGTCATACGCATTCCTATACATGCATACATTTCAGCTTTCGCTGCTGAACTTTTAATTTTGTCACTAAGTGCTTGTTATGTTGTTAATAAGGACAAGAGAATTGATACTTTTTGAGATGGAAATACTAGCTTGGGCGCGGCTGGGCACGTTCATGTTACATGTACTTGTCTGAAAGGAAAATATTTGAAAGTAACGTTTCATGCACTTTTTAAATGGAATATCAGGCGGAACATTGTGAATTGAGACTTTAATACTAAAATTTGATATCACATTTAGAGCCCTTTTGCTCTATTATAACAATATTCCTCGACTGAATCTTTATAGATGCCTCGTACGTATTGCATGTCACAACATACTGCGCAAGCATATGGGGTGAGGATATTTCCCCAAATTCTTCTGCGCATCCGATTTGGTTTACACGTCAAATCCAGGCAAAAATCATCCAGAGAATCGGCGGATTCGAACATGGGAGATCAAAGAGAAAATCTTTGTAAAACGTTCTTCAGTGACTAGAAGGAGAGTACAATGAATCTGCATTAATTAAACGGCAGCTGCAGCTGGTCCGTGCAAATAAAGTAGAACAAGGACCGGTCACTGTACGTATATACAAGAATGTCCGAAACGGCAGACGACACATGCGACATGAACACAATGGCAGAAACATCTGAGAAAACAGTTGGAAGACAAAGGGAGGAAATCGATTTAAAGACGGAAGAATACAGGTGGGCAGAAAGGAGAGACATGCTCGCACAAGCGTGACATATGTCGTTCTTTTCTTAGATGTACTTGGGGGATCCATTATTCTGAATCACCCCCATGCACCGAAAATGGACCCCCATCCAGTGATTCACCCACCCATTTACGCCTATCCCACCATACACCCACACCGCCCCCTCTCAAAAGATGTCAGGGGGTGTTTCACCAAGTTAAATAAGATACCCGACTTTCTTCTCGTTTTAACAATGGGAGTTTATTTCCAACAATCCTAATCAAATTCGACAAAATATAAACTTTGTATTCAGACACTTGTTAAATACATGTACAAGAATTTGGATTTATAAACATCAGATTTGAACTTGAACTGATGGGAATCAAAATTATTGCGAATCTGACTTAGCAGGCTATTGGGCGTTTTCAATCTTGACTGCAGTAATCAATAAACAGGTCTGGCGGCAGTAGACTAATCATTGCCAATTCCTTCTCTGGCTAGGACTGAGAAAAGAGGAGAAGAATACAGTTACTACTCTTAGAGTACACTGTACTAGATTCTCTGTGTCAGTTGGGATCAGAAATGTCCAGCAGGCTGAAAGCGAGGCTACAAGGAACAAAGCACAAAAAGCACAATTGACTAAAAAGGGATCCAACCCACGCACCACACCTTCAACCCAGGCGAACTTAATCATTGATGCGGGAATGAACCATGACGTAATAAAAACTCGTTGTTAACAAGTGGATAGATGAAGGTGCTGTACTGCAAGTTGAAATTTACGAGTTCTTAACAAGGTCACGATTTCTTAAAAGAAAAACAAAAAAGAGAAACGGCAAAAATATGTTAGGATGCAACTCGGTACCGGCTGGGGAAAGGCCTCGTCGAGAAAAAAAAATACAGACAATGTAATAATGATATTGGTCAGCTGGGGAAAGGCCTCTTCGAGAAAAAAATACAGACAATGTAATAATGATATCGGTCAGTCTGGCCGGAATGTCTTGACCAGAGTGGCAGTGACCCTTTCGTGTAGCTTCTAATATCACAAACAACGGTTCACCTGGAGGCTCTGGTCTGGGCACTGACCGCCCGTCTGTCTGTGTGTCTGTACGTCCGTCCGTCCGTCCGTCCGTTTCGTGCCCTGGATGGGGTGTGACTTGTGATCACATGACCGAGGTAGCGCGAGAGCTTTGAAGCACACCGAGCTTCAAATTACATACGTGTTTTTTCCTTTCTACAAATGGTCATGTAACACACCGTCACAATGTCGCTACTCGTAAGAACGGTAGAATGTATTCAATCCACGTGTTCAGTTTCAGATTAAATTTTCAACTGCAAATCATATCTTTCATTCGCCCATTCTACGTAGTTGACAAGAAATATCACAATCTCTAAATATCATTTAGAGCTTCAGTCGTTGGAATTGCCATTATAAAAATGGATTTTTGAGTGTAAGAATCTGCAAGTACATGTACTAGTTTACATTTGGAAAAGATGATACAGACAGTCCATTTGAAATGAACAATAGTCAAAAATTTAATGCAAAATCACTTTTCCCATGTTGTTATTGCAGTATGACGTGGTATTAACACAACTTTAGGCTGATAGTCTTGGCCTTCAAAGAGAGACATCATTAGGATCCTGATTACGGTGATGAGGTATATAGAGGCATAACACGTTGTGTGTAGCCATATAGGTAACCATGGTAACTGGTAGTTTAAAGCAATGATGTAGAGGGCTCAATCTTATAGTAGTGGAGGAGGGGGGAGAGGATTATATCTTCCTAATCAGAGCGCTGCACACAAGACGCCTTTTAATCCTCTAATGAGATAAAGGCGCTTCAAGGCAGAGCGGTCAACAACAACAACGCTTGGTTTTTTTTAAGATGTAAGATTTCATGCTCATACAGTGAAACTATCGACGATATGTTAGTGGATAGGGGAAGAAAATGGGGAAAGCAATTAAAAGCGTTGAGAAATATACGCCTTTTTTGTTCAAACCTCTTCTATTTTGTTCCATCTTATCTAATTTATTTACCCATTCATTTATTTTAAATTTCATTTATTCATCTATTTATTCTAATCATCTATTCAGTAATTATATTTTAGATAGGGGAGAGGAGGGAGGGAGAAGGGGGAGGGGCGGAGTCACACTCCCTGTATTCATTTACTTCTTCATTTCTTTTAAATTTCATTTATTCATTTATTTATTCTAATCATCTATTCATTAATCATATTTGAAATGGGGGGAGAGGGGTGGGGGAAGGAGAAGGAGGGAAAAGGGAAGGGGGCGGAGTCACACTCCCTATCTCCATCCCTACCTGCATAATCTACACCTCCCAGACACGCTCTACCCACTGACCTGGAAAGGCCACCGACCACTGGAGTGGATACAACAGCGGACAACGCACTCGGGGAGCCCGCGGTGGGAAGCAACTGGACGGACAATAATCATGCATTAATTTATGCACAGCGTGCGGACAATATGCCGGTCAGTCTCTGCATTTGTGCAGGGGCCGTGCCCCATTATACCGCGGTAGAGCACACACATACACATACACGCACACATACGCGCACACACACACACACACACACACACACACACACACACACACGCAGTTCACGCACACACACACACGCCCGCATGCACATTCGTGCTTCCAGCTGAATTCGTGCAGAGGTCAAATTCTACACGTTTGTATGACCGGTACGCTGACCACAACCTCAAAGGGGGCTTTGGGCAACGAAAACTGCGGTGAGAAGTCATCTCCTGAATGACTTTCAGACAATGGGAATATACACGTTCACATCTTTCATGAAACAATTGTTTTCATTTTGGGCGAGAGAGGGAGTTAAATCCCTTAGATCCCCCCCCCACACACACACGCACACCTATATCCCTAAACGCCTATCCCACTGTTTTAGCCTGCAGCTTTGTACTTTGTCATCCAGGGACCGTTTACGGACTGCCAGACAGTCCGACATAGCGGTCAATCGATGGCTGGCAGGACATATTCACCAACGGATATCATCTAAAGCTTGACCAGCGATGCTTGCAGACATTCTTAGCCTACATCATATAATGTATACTCCCTTACAGAGTTCAAAAGGAAAAACTGTATTACGCTCCGGTGATTTTACTGACGGCTGTCAAGATATATTCACAAACGGACATCGCGTCAAGTTTGACCATCAATCCTTGTATATATTCTTCTCTTACATGTGCATTACATCTTATAATGTTTACCCTTTTTCACGGAATATGATCAAGATATGTCTTGGTAATCTTATTCATATCATATAATGCTTGACCATTCCAATAGATATTATTCACTTGCATGTAGATTAAATGCTTTTGTATGTATAATTCCTAAATTATACACATGATATGAAGTATAATTAGAATTCTATTAGTAATAATGAAGTATAAGTCGAAGAGTTTCCCAACCTACATCTTGAATCAATACTTGAATTTTTTTGGCCTTCCCCTTCTTTCTACCGTACGAAATCACGAAATTGTTTGTGTTCGCTTGAATGAGCTGTGTTGATGGTTACTTTGCATGGTATATCATGAGTTATTGTATGCAGCTTGATTGTGCTCCTGTGTTTCGACAGGTGGTTCTGTCTGTTTTTGGTATCCAAAACTTGGGTCTTTTGGTATTTTTCAAGACCTTCCTTTGAAAAGATGGGTTCTATTCATGGGTTCGGGCTATTATAGATAACTGGACCTACTTTGAATTATAAATTACTTTGAACTCTTTTGTGTGACTTCACTGCCTTAGCACCTGGGAAATGCTAACCTCTGAAGGCTTATACGAGTGTTACGTGATAGAATTACTTTCAGAGCTTATAAGGGAATATGATTTACAATGTACATGTATATGTATTGGTAATTGAATTGACAACATGATTGCTGCGTAGCCTGAACGTGAATTGCACATACAAAATATGCAAGGGCCAATTGACGGATTTATGCACACGAAATCCAATAGAGGAGAAGCACGATAGGCAGACTGGAGGTTAACATTAAAAAATATTGCCCGCCCCATTCAAAATGAATGGTCATAATCACCACGCCCCATCCATTACAAAGAACAGATGCTGGCACCATATCATCAATCGTCAATCATCAATCATCAATCATCAATCGTGTACAGCATAGGCCTGGACTCACCCACCATTGAGTGGGTATAATATGCACTGCATTTGACCTAAAGTGTACTTTAATTGCACTTCTTACAAGGATGCTGTAATTGATTGTTTTGGGGGAAAGATACGACACAGGTCAAAGTTAACATCCATTAAGATTGTGTTTAGCACTTTATGCGCCATTGATGTATTTTGGCACAAGTAATGCATACAAATCGCATAGAGCAGTAGTTTGTCTGGGACAGACAGGGTTAAGGACTCACTAGAGGTTCATGTCGACAGTCGAATAGGCACACTATGGCTGTACTCCTGTGTTTGTGCACGAGGAGACGAGGTATGGTAGTCTACTGACTTGTTCATGTATTATTTAAATGTTTATTTGAGTTATGACTATGTATAATTTGATCAATTGTGTATCATATGATCAAAGTCGTCTATATGTTGTGTTATTGACCTGGGGCCTGGGAAGTACAGTGCTGAACATACTGATGGTGCTAGCCTTGAAAAATAAAACGTGAATAATCGCATCACACTAAAAAAATATATAGACCAGTCCGGGAACCGTCTCCCAATATTCCAGTAAAAGGAGAGGTACCCACGGTCGCATACGTTACTTTCATTGCAGATAGAGCCGAAGAACTCGACTGGCCGGAACCTACACACGTATACTTCCACAGCTATCTAATGGCACAGAAACGTCATGCTCTTTAAAATATATATATATCTGTATGAACAGTAGATCCAATTCGCCTGTGTACTATTATTGGTGACGGAGTACAATCAACAACAAGTACTACTAGTACTGTGTAGTAGTTCATTATACCTCATTAACTCCATGACCCAATCATGATCATATTACGTAATCACAATGACTGAATTTAGCCTTGCATAGGGATCAATCATGCATTGTTTTCAGTTTCGCCACTTGTATAGGCCGAAATTATCACACCACGTGATCACTTGACCAAATATGTCCTCATAGAGACACATTTACCTGGAAAGCGCTCTTCGTGTCTACACAGACTAAAAAAACGTCTAAGACAATCGACAATGATCATGCCCTCCAAGTCACGTGAGGTACCATATTTTAAAGACCAATTTGTATTCCTTAGCCTCACTATAGTCGATTTTACATGATTGAACGTCTTCATGTATTTCAATGTAGTAATGTCCCCCCCCCCCCCCCCCCCACCATCGCCGCCAGGTTCGTGCCACTGGACTCGAGACGACTGTTTTCTTTTGAACGACATATTTTATTCGAGGTAAAGTGGATGCAAGTAGCTGAGAGTACGGGGTGAGATGGATTGTTCATAGCATGGACCCTGTTCTGTTCCCGTATTTTAATCGTCGTAATATACGTGTAGGAAGGGATGCTGTGACGTAAGACCATGGACACTACCTTCGTGGTAGGGTCCATGGTAAGACCCATTCGTGGCATTAATTACTGTATCATGATCAAAGTACACACAGTACGGCCTCCATGCCTGTATAATATTATGAGAAGTATATATCATCTCCCGCTCAAGAGTGAGCTGACAACGGGGGTAGGGGGTGGGGGGGGGGGGGGGGGATTACATAGGCGGTACAAGCTTGGATTGTTCTTTTTTTAAGTGTGATCATTAGCCCCAAAGGCCTTCATGCGCAGTTACCACAAATGGTTTCATCATGGTTTCATACACGTACTTTAGTAGCCTAGGTACTAGGCTGTGGGGAGCATGGACTCAACCCAGTCTGTTAACAACTATGATTGGTAACACAGACTATGCCCCAATCCCATCCTTGCTCCTCCTCTAGAGGGGAAGAAGCCAGAGGAGCCATGACGTAATTAGGGCTTAGTCTGTTTAACCAGACATAAACTTTGTTAACAGACTAGGTTTTGTCCATGCATCTCGCAGACTAGTACCTAGGCTAATACTTTAGCCATGTTCGTTGTATTAGCCATCCTCTGTGTTTGTAACTCACCATGCTACCAACTGTGATATTTTAAGGTCAGAGGTACTATAACCCCCGTAGAATAAATGAAAATTTAACTAGTTTTCATTGAGATTTAACTATTTTCGTCGTACGTGAAAAAAAGAAAGCTCGATCAATTATCAAAGATTATTTCCTCAAAGCGGAATATTCAGGTTTGTCGATTCCAGGGAAAGGTTATATAGCCACTCTCTCTCTCAAATGATGACAAAGTCAGGGAACTTTCAGAATTAGGTCTGCAAAAGGGACGGGCTACCTTTAAGAGGTTCTTATGACGTACGCTGGGAGATTTACACATTTCTTCTTGCGGGGTGATGGTTTCAGAAGTATTTTCGTTCTTGAGGGAAGTGACGTTTGGTTTATCCGATTCTAGAACATGTTCAGGTTCACTGACTTAATATGAGAGGGAGTAGGCCTGTGCGTGGTTGGGGTAACAAACCGCAGCGTGTGTATGGATACATGTCGGAGATTTTTTAATCCCGAAGGATTAAAATAGGGGTTTAATCACTTCCTAGGAAGTGTTGAATAAAGGGGACTGGGCGGGAGATGGACTGGTTGTGAATACCACAGGAAGACGTGTCGTAGCCCGTTGGACATGTGCACATGCGACTTAGCTGTGACTTAAGATCTTGAGGTCTCTAGTTCGAACCCCATCAAGTATCACTCAGCAAGATACCTTGCGATAATTGACAATGTGTCCCTGTTCGAGATAAACCCGTTGCTCAAAAAATGCGAAAATGCCAAATGTACGACATTTGCCAGAATACAAATGTGCCCCCGGTAAGATCACATGATTATCAAACACGGCAGTGCCCCCCCACCCCTTCCCCCTCGCCATAGTCGCTATGCTAAGGGATGTGGGAGGGGAAATCCTTGCAACAATGAACTAATGGCCGATGCTCAAGAAACGAATCTCAAGATGGAAAAAGTCCAGCGAAAACGCACATCATAGTCACCTACACCCCACCCTACAGGCCCTGTAGCCCCGTGCATCATACTGTCTGTTCTTCATCCACATCGAAGCCTGCCCCTTGAAAAACGCGTATGCCCCCTTGTCGTGCTTGTAGGTATGGAATTAGACCTTGTAATTCGAGATGAAAAACGGTCCTTCGTGAAATTACATGCCCTTCTTATAATGATAATGAATATAAATTCAGTCAATCGAAATGACAAATAAAAATCCTCGAACTTTCGTGTGGTAGCTGCTCGCGGTTCGCACCCAGATGTGCAAGCCAAAATAATAAAGAGTTTGAAAATCAGTAGGGATTAACGCAATGTGTATGCTATGTGACGTCTGTATGTTTGCATATGACCCACTGTCACAATAAGGTGTGCAATCACCCGAGAAAAACAAGGTTACATCATGAAGCTCCCTTGGCTTGTTAGATTTTCACAATATTATCACATATTCTTATCCACGCTGCTAGCATGCACATAGTCCTAATAAGCATGTCAGGAAAAATTGGCGCAAAACAACATGATTACTCCATTTCAAGGACTGTAGTGTGAATGTGTGTGTGTAGGTGGAAGTGTTTGTGTTTGTGTTTGTGTTTATATTTGTGTTTGTGCGTGTGTCGCTCCGATGTAACTTCAGCCCCCCCCCCCCCCACACACACACACATAGCGGTTTGAAAATCAATTTGACACCCCTGCAGAGATCACATTACTATATGATGTTAAAACTAAAGTACGTCGCTTCAGAGACAGACAACGTCTTTTCACTGCACGTGTACATTCATATATTCCGTACAAGGATGTTCCGTCAAGCCAGGTGTCACTACAGGGGGGTCTTAACCCATTGCATGCCAGAATAACTCCAGCTCTATGGAATTTGCGTGTATTGCTTATGGGAAAAGATGCATATTACACACAAAAGAGTTAATCAACATGCTTTATGCAATGATGCTCGTCAACCGGCATCCTAGTCTGGTTTCCAGGCTTTTTGACATTTCTAATTCAAACTTTAAAAATAGAGTCTAGTACTCACAAGACTAGTCATAAGTTTCATCCTCATTTTTCTCCCTCCGTCCCAGCCGGGAGAAGGAAATGAGTATGATTAGACTACTGTAGCCAGACCCGTTTAATGAATATTGAAGTTTGGATTGGAAATGCCCAACACACTGGGAGACAGGCTACCGGACAAACGTGACATCTACGTCACTGCATGCAACATAATTATCCCAGGCGACTTGGAACATTCGAACAATTTATGATAAATTACCAACAGATAGGGTGCTCCCCTTTCAATAGGTCGCGCAAATAACTCATGACTCGCACACGCCATTCCCGTTCCCCGATGAGTCTAGATTATGCACTGTTATATCACTTGCCACCTGCGAACATCAATTTCACAGGAACATTATTTTCCATTAGAAACTCTCCAGCAGCTCTCTAAAGCGGACTGACACTTGCAGGTTGGCGGGTACAATGTACCAAATTGCGCAAGGACAAAGAGCTTAAGTGGGACGAAAACCTGAAAAATAAGTTGAATGGAATACAATCAGTTAAATTATAGAAAAAAAAACCGGGAGGTGGGGGGGGGGGGGGGGGGGGGATCGTACATATCGTAAGAAAATTAATTAGTGTTAAAGAATGGAAAATCACTGACTAGCCCCGTGATCTTTCCTCGTAAGGTAGATAAATGATAAATGGTGCGGTAGTTACTGTATTGTTTATGCATTGTTGCACAGGAATAATCAAATGCCGTTCATTTTATAATATTATTGTAGATTACTGCAGGTCGCCACGGAGATTACTGATCAAAGTTCAGTGCGGCAGACCTGCAGTAATTGTGATTTTCAAAAAACTTTCCACCAGATAAAGTCTTATTTTCTGAAACTTTTGCTAATTTGACTGTTTTTCTGATTGTTTTGCTTTTACCCAACTCAACTTATCATTAGAGTGCCAGAGGTTTTTTTTTTGTATGGTTTCCAATAAGCATGATTAGAGTACGTACATGAACAACATTATCAGTACTCACAAATACAAAATGCTCGGTGAACAATTTCTCCATCCGTTATCTCTTTGTATTAATTTCGCCTACGAGCAAAGGCGTTCACGATTTAGAGTTTTGATTACTGAAAACTCAGAACTGCAGAACTCCGAAAACAGATTACATTTAACAGCAGACCGGCTTCGACCGAGAGCAATAAACTTTTACAGAGTCACTCGGTAAGGGTGGGGGAGCAAAGCGTTCACTATTCAAGGGGATTACATAATGGCACCGTTTAGACCGACGGCACTAAATATTTACAACATCAGTATGACCGGTCAGGGTGGGGAAGGGGGGGGGGGGGAAGCACTTTTTAGGGTGGGGTAGACAGGAATAACCGTCTCATACGGGAAATTCTTTAATCGAAATTACATTTTTTTTTGCCATATCCCCGGGGCGTTCAGAAGAGCCAGATGCAATCTCAGCGGATCGAACGACCTACAGAGAGTGAATTTTCGCTCTAAGGTAGGGGTAGGACTAGGAGGGGGGGGGGGGGGGGGGGGTTACATAACAGGAGACACGTTTATGGGCTACAGATATAAAGATTTACAGCATGAACATGACAAGTAGTTAAAAGTTATGTCACGTAAACCCACAATCGGTCAAGTACCAGCAGAAAGGAACCACTGCAAGTCTCAAACTTTGGATGGCAGACTGGAGGGGTGAAAATCACACACATGTTTTTATACGGTGCACTTTGCATGTGATAGGTCCTCAGTTGTTGGTTTTTATCATTACATGTAGCATTACAGACTACAATGTACGTGCAGACTTGATCGTGCATTGTGCAACAATGTTTGGTCGATGTGTCCATGTCACTAGAAGTACACGCATACAATCATGGATCAATACTCAATAACTCCATGATAATCGGTAAGGTAACTCATGTTCAGCTTCATTGCATGGCTTGATTTATGTATGTATAATAGGAGAAAGTAGATCACCAAAGAGTGAAGCACGCACGCCAGTGTGACGTTTGGTCTGCCATATTTCGTCACGTTTGGATAAGCACAATTCCTGTCTCGAAGGATTTACAGATTGAGAATTGCGCAGTTATATCGAGGCTTGATTGGTTTCACTATGGTTTCACAAAATAACTCGTCCGGTGAAGACTCTTGCCCCAAATACGGGAACGAATCTCGTTCAAGATATTGTTAATAATTTGCAAAACATTTCACGACTGAACATCTTGTTGAATAAAGAATTGTCTTCGACGTCAACAAAAGACTGAAACCTCCGCTCCCTTAGGGGGTTCCGTCCTTCTGAAGAGTCCTCAAAGCTTCAAGTAAGCAGGGGTTCCTTCGCGCACTGCATCAGCCCATAGAGAAGTGCACGCCATTTGCGATAGTCATGAAACGCGGCAGGAATCAGCAGTACCCTGACGATAACGAACCTTTTCAGGAAAAGTGAAAAACTATCCTCGTGTCCGTAGCGGCCATAGTCTACAAATCCACATTCATTACGTTATTGCCCCTGTTCGTGCCCGATGCGTCGGGTAGCGTGCACTGCATGGTGCGGACCATAGCAGACAGCCGTCTCCGGGCTCTAGGCGACATGAGCCGGGAGGTTTCGGACGCAGGTCAACGAAATCCTCGACATTCAACAACCGCTATAATTTCGCATAAGGTCAGTTTCCACTTCTATTGGGAGGAAAGTTCTATAAGTATTTTCTTCCATTTTCCGTGTTTTGTTATAATTCTTTTGCAATTCAAAATATAAAAACATTGTTTAAAAGAACACGTGAAAAGGAAGAAGATACAGTACTTTATCAGAATGTAGAAACTGACCTGCAGCTAAATTATAGCGATCGCTAGAGTTTGAGGAGGTCGGGGGGCTGGTCGTCCGACACCTATAACCTCGTGACCTGAGACCGATGTGCGCTATGGTCCGTACCACAGTGTATGCATTCAATGGGAGCATGCCCGTAGTACGAGGGCAATACGATTGTGATAGTTTTTCACTTTTCCTGAAAAGGTTCGAGAGGCTATGACTGTAAGATTTCACACCCGATATTTTTCGGGTATACTGCTAATTCCTGCCGAGTTTCATGACTTTTGCAAATGGGACAGCCTGTCTCTGTTCCCTCAAACCTTTAGCAAGACATGGGTTCGTTCGCCCACTGCAAACAATCGTTAAAGTGTTACGGTCCTTACCTCTATTAAAAATAGTTTACCCCCTTTTTGCAGCCAAAACCCAATTCTGTAAAACATTGTATGACTCACAGGTACAAGGGTGATCCAGGTATCTTCAACTTCGTTTACACAATCGCCCCTTATAACGAAGCTGATAAGAAATTTGTCCCGATAATAGCGTTAAGGTTCTTGGATTCTGATGTTCAGAATATGTTTTTCTTCAGTTCATGTAGCGGTCTGTAAGTACTAGACTTTAACTATCAACAACCCGGCCAATTTTCCAGATGAAATTCAAAGGTATGTATAAATCTATTTAAAGTCACTTATGGGTCCCTTTATTACGAGGAATGTTCGGAAACAGCATTTTACATTTTACCGTGGTATTTACCTTGTTTGACCTCCAACGGGACATAATACCTTTAATTCTGCGAGCTATGTAGAACATTGTTATAATTAACTCTTTATGTACATGTGACCATGAACGCTAATGATGTGACTGACATGTTGATGGATTTCTGCTCAAGTATTACAATGGAGCAGCAGTTTACCTGGCACAGAAAGTGTTACTATTAAAGAGACATTTCCTTTCTCTTACCTGTACAGAAAGGAAGTGTAATTATCATGATAACGTGTTTTGGTTCTTGTGTGATTGTAATTTGTAAGGGGGAGTATGTACTGCTGTATAGTATAAAGTGCAATGACTAATTGCTTAGTATAATTGAGTTTGTGCACAGTGTATGTTAATAAGCGCCATGATGTTGTTGGACTACGAATAGTGTTTCTCATCATCCAGTATTAGTAGTAAGGACTATCTCACTGACGGAGACGTCTCTGCGACTCATGAGACCAGAAAATGGCTTACGCTCTCACTGAGGTGACATCGCCGCGACTTATTCTTGTCTAAATATATTGAGATTTACGCATGAATCGATCATAAGCTTTTCTCCTCAGTGTCCTTGGTCTCTAGCAGGTCTCCAGAACGTCTCTCTAGTCACGAGCAGTCTGAGATCTGCTGAAGACTGCAAAAGCATCTCAGTGTCCTTGGTCTCTAGCAGGTCTCCAGAACGTCTCTCTAGTCACGAGCAGTCTGAGACCTGCTGAAGACTGCAAAAGCACCCAAGAAATTTGAACATGTTTAAAGTTCTCGTGACTTCCAGTATGACCGGCTAGTTTCCAGGGGACGTCGCCGCGACTGAGAGGGAACTGAATCTCCAACAAGTCGCGAACTAGTCTCTAGGGCAGTTGGATAGGCCCTTTAGATCAGGCAGGAAGGATGGTTGACCGAAAAATGAGTCAATCTGTTAAGGCGTTGAATCGGCTGAGGTTGCATTTGGCTTTTCTGAACGTCCTTCGGGATGTTTAAAAAACGAATTATCAATAAAAGAATGCCCTGAATAGGACGGTTATTCGTGTCTAGAAAAGTTGATTTTGTACTCAAAAAGCTTAGTTATAACGCAATCATTACGCAGAACGACAAATCAGTCCATGTTAGAGCGTCTCCTGAAATTGCATCTGGGTCCTCCGATGTATAAACAATAATAATTTCCGTAAAAGAATGTTCTAAACTTCTAAATGAGACAGTTATTCATGTCTAACAATACAAAACTTTCCATCATCCATTAGTAAAAGAATATAATCATCGAAGAAGGAAATTCATCAACGTCCTCGCGCATTCAAATCATAAAGACGAGGTAAACAACATCCACACTGTTTTTTGTGCGGCTTCATCATTAGTTATACACGTACATGTTTATTGAAGAGAGACTTAAACATCTTGGTTATACGTGGTTCTGACGGCAATGGTGGTTGATAATGATATCGATGGCGATGCATCTCTTCACACCATGCCCACCACACAAAACCTTCGACACAACCACTGGAAGACGTAGGATGTATACACACTTTGCTTCACTCGCCTTGTCTATGTATGTATGTACACGTATGTCGTTTTCCTCTTTAAAGAGAAAAACACGTGACACGATCTCATGTCACCAATGGGCTACATGTGCAACATTACAGGTTCGGCATGACTTCAGTTCGTAAAATTTGAAACTTTACAGTGACGGCGAACATTATTCCGTGGCGTATTCTATTTCAGGATTAAAAGTTATGAACAAGTCTCAAAGTTACAGGTTTGACGCAACTAAAATAGGGGTATACATATAACCAGGAAGAATGGACACATGATACTTTCGTTCAGTACCAGATGTGAAAACAAAACTTTTCAACAATATAACAAAGTTATTAAGTTACAACTCCAATCAACCTGATATGTACACATAATAAACTGTTTAAGTCAAAGGATGTCAGTTTTGTTGAAGCAAGTGTCATGACCTTTCATCAATTATGATTCTGGTTAGAACCATTTTAATATTTAATGCGATTTTTTCACTTTTGGACAGACTTTTGATCTAAAGATGTGTAAAGATACGTGTAAATGATTCAGAATACAACAATGTCTATTGTGCATCACAGATGTCAACCGACAAGGTCTTCCCTGCCAGTAGCACTGTGCACTGTAAATGACAGTGTGATGGCAGTTCTTCTTCTTGTGTGTAGTCTGCTTCCTTCAGTCCTGAAGATTCTTGCAGAACTAAAAGTTGCTAGATGCTTCAAAGGTGTAATGCAGAATGGGCTTTGCTGTGTTCTGATTATTTGATACATAATTTTTATGTTCAAATTCATATACAAATAAACATCTCATTAAACATTCGAAGGATTATTACAAGAATAATAATTGATTAGATGTCACACAACCTGCTTCTAAATACTTGACATCATTTGACCTATTAAATAATGTTTGAATTTCAGCTTGACTAAAGAAGTTTCTTTTTTTAAAATTATCATTCTAAAGTGTCCAAAGTGTTTATTGACACCTAGTACATAAGTCATTAGCACATTTGCACCGACTACCGACGAATTTGGCTTACTACAACACAAACATCAATTTCAAATAGTCCAAGACCTACGCACGCACGGACACCATGCACACAAACACACAAACACACATACCTGTACACGTACACACGGGCACGACATGTTTTCTGAGAAACATTTCTATACACGATCCAGCTAGCGACGTCACATTCGTGAATAACAGCACTATTTACCCATTGACTTCTGTATGTCCAGTTAGCCCGAATGACCGTCCTCCGCCCGTGTCCGGAGAAAAAAATCCAGAGTCCAGAAATGAATGTTGATAGTAGAATTGAGTTTTCCCCTCTCCCCCTTCTAGTTGGTTAGATAATATCCAGATAGTTGTGTATCACAACTTTGCTTCGGACACGTAAGTTCCTGTGTTTCCTGAATGTTTAATGTTAGGCAAAAAAAAAGATGGATGACAAAATTGAGAAGGTAACATGCGACAACTTGTGCTAACTAAAACGATAACCTCCAGTAATGGTCAAGCGCATGCCTGTATTTCAGTACGTGGGTTGCCGTGCAAACGCTATGTAAGGGTCAGTTGGTGGAGTGACCACTACGTTCGCTTTACCACTGGTCAGTCGTATTCTTTCCCACACACCCACGAACACACACACACACACACACAAACACACAAGCACACACTCACATTACACATATGTACACGAATCAGCCACACCAGACTCATACACAAATACACAGCCATGCACGTTGATAATACACAGGAGGTGAACTCATGCATATACAATGACTCGGCCAGTGTATCGAAGACGACCTATAACGGTGCACATTTCCATATACGATTACGTAAGAGTTGAGGCCGTCTTCCAGGCAATAGTCTAACATATCAGACCCATTTCTATCAGTGTTTGTGTGTTTGCTTATTGAAAACGTGAGATTCTGCTTAATAAACAAGCTAACAATTTGAACAGATAGGATTAGATACAACTCGTGACATAAGCGACGTATTTGTTAAGTTGAAATAACTGTTTAACAGAGTTGATCGAACGCAATCTAGTTTGGCGAAGCTGAGCGAGCCTTTGGACCAGGGCTATGATGTTTGGGCTCGTTGAATTAGTTCTCGAGGTCATTCAAATAACGATAAGATTACCGCCTTACTTCCCCGGATGTAACCACAACATGACGGCTTAAGGCCACGGCAGACGACTCATTCGATCAATCGTACGACTCTGCGACTGGCTGAAATGCAGGACCCAGTCATTGCATTTGTGCAAGAAAGTGACGTTACATTTCCAGTCGCGGAATTACGACTGCAGAATCGTGGCAGAATCGCGCATCTACGGTGGCCTCTAGTATGCTCTATTAACGGGTCGAATCGGAATTATCGGATCTTACGTCAGCGCAAGGATTAAAACTAGGCCAGCCTATGTATCTATATTTATTTTCGTTTTATTTCAAGAGGGCACTACACCTACAATATCTTTTAATAGCGTCATTATCTATTTATTTAATTATTTATTTTCTATTCATTCATTTAATTATTACTAATTAATTACTAATTACTAATTATTACTAATTTATCAATTCATTCGTTTCCGTTTCATTTCAGACTTGGATTTGCTTTCAATAAGAGTCATTATCAACAAAATAATTCCATCTCAGTAAACTAGGGTCTCAAAATACAACTGCTTTCGTTGTAGAAGACAGAAGATGCTTCCAAGTAAGCAGTAGATGCTGCTAAGACAGTAGGAAGAAGATTCTGCGAAGACAGCAGGAAGAAGATGCTTCTAAGACAGTAGGCAAAAGGCGCTCCTAAGACAGAAGACAGAAGATGCTGCAAAGACAGAAGACAGAAGATGCTTCTAAAGTGGAAAGGTATATTATTTAAAGGTTTGTCTCATGTAATATCTCAGTTTTAAATCTTTCCTATCAGCTCTTCAAGTGAGCTTCATTTCATCTTTTTCTTTCCTGGATAATGAGTAAGCAATATTGCGAACTGTTATATCAACGGTAAGCTCTTATGTCATATTTTCTATTGTCTCTTCCTCGGACGTATCTTATTCCTATATGCTAATACGGTTGAGAAGAAATAAGGATACGATGCTGAACTTTTACTTTCTATTCATCTCATTTCCTATTTTCTTTCATCCTTTTTATGCAAAGTTTCTTTCTTTCTTTTTCTTTCATTTACATAAAATTTACACCCATTGTTGCTTCTCATCTCAATGTTTTCCTCAAACTGACTGATCTTATTTAATCAATTGATCGATCGATTGATTTTATTTCATTTGTACATGAATGGACGTAGTAAAGGAAAGAGAGAGAACGTGTGTTGCATGTCCAGTGAATGGAGGGGGCGGGGGAGGGGGGGGGGGAATAACGCACCCTCATTTTAATATAGGATGCTGACACTAGGGCCAAATCACTATTAAAATGCATTTATATACATTGGCATAGAATTTCTTCTAGTCAATGCATTTCAAATCAATGATTTGATTTGTCCACGAATAGACCACCATTTCTATTGTGATGATGTGCAAATAGATTATGTTAGATAAAAGAAAACGACTTGATGATTATACACAATAAATCGTCAATTAGTATGAATAGGACAGATGGGCATCGCCGTTGACCAATGAAAAGCGCTGCCGTGGCGCGAAGCTACCTCCCTGGTCAGTACTAGTCAGCATTGGCCAGTGATGGTATATATATATATATATATGTGTGTGTGTGTGTGTGTGTGTGTGTGTGTGTGTGTGTGTGTGTGTGTGCGTGTGTGTGTGTGTGTGTTAGTGCTTTGAGCGTGTGTATATGTGTGTGTGTATTTGTGTATATATTTCTCTTTTACCGTCACCTTCTAGTTTTCATTTTCGCTCTCAGAAGCACAAGACAAGATCTTGCATAAACATAGGAGGTACGAACGGAACATAACGACACAAAGAGCGTAAACACAAACTGTTTTTCCAGGTCTGTCCCTAGCTGGCACGGTCGAATGGCCCCTGCGACAAAGGAACAATAGCATTGATATCGCTTTTAGCTCAAGTCCGATTCAGAGTGACCATTACACGCCATATGTCCGAGCGGCGGGACATTGTCACTCCGGCCATGACCCCGCGGGATTATTATATGAACAATTCTTATGCATGCATAATGAGCTCACCGGCACAATGTCGCGCCGGGTTAAAGGCAATGTATCCCTTTTACAGAAATAGACAACATTCCTTGAATCATTGCATGAACCGGGTTATAAGTATAATTGATCGTTCTACACATGTAATCAAGACATAGTGTTGATACAATTTAGAAATCATTCATCGCATTTATTGTGTTGAATCTGTTGTTGTGCAATTTTTATTTAATGTATTTGGTTGTTTTATTGTAACATGTATGTATAAACGGATTTCTGATGCGTCAGATACATCTCTCTGCATTGTTCCTCTTTGCATCCAAAATTAATTTAATCCGTCAGAGACGTTGCTTGTCATTTGTGTTACATCAAAATTGGGATAAACTAATCACAATGTTTCATTCATAACCAGTGAGGTTATTGACGTATTCAAACTATTAATAGAAACTGAATTTAGGGTTGCATATTTCACGAGAAAATGTGCATAATTATGTTCTTTCGTTTCATTAACCTTTCGATTTATAAGCCATGGTCATTTTATATATAAAAAAAGGTCAAGTTGGACTCCAAAAGATTTCAATGATATTTGTACATGTTCAGGCCTGTAGCTTAACGATAGTTAAGCTGTTGCTGATTGTAAGCTGATTGTCGAAAGCTCTTTAAAATACCTCCTCTGGTAACGTTTCTGATATGTGGGTTTAAAGTGTAAACACCGAGTATCAAAATTCAGCACAAATAGAGTTGAAACGCTGGTCGTAGATGATTGGTAAAGAGCGCATTTTCTCTGGACATATAGACATTGATGGATTAGCCAAGGATGATGGAGAGGGATAGAGATGGGGTGGGAGTGGTGTGGGATGTAATCGAAGCGCTGTTTCCCCAATCACTCGCAGAGTGAAATTTCACTTTTCCCCATTGAAGAATACACATTGTAGAAAGTTCTTTAAAAAGCTACCTCTGGTAACGTGTCTAAAATATGGGTTTAAATTGTTAACACCTACTGAAAATAGACACGACAGAAGGCAGGAGGTAGTTCACACCAATCAAGTGACCATATCGAAACAAAAAATGGTGCCATTCAACCGTCTCAATACTGTGTTATAGGTCCATCAAATTGTCAATGCTCGCATGATACTTACAGGGTTAATAGGAAAAAAGACATGTTTCTAACAGTGTTTACCATGATTCAAAATTAATACAGGGCAGAAAAATATCTTAAAGTGACCACGGTGACATGCCTGAGAGTTTCGGATATAAAGGCGTGTGTGTGTGGATCTGTGTGCGTGTATATACCTTGCCTTTATTTATACTATGAGACAATTAAACATAACAAAAAAGTAAGTCCCCCCCCCCCCACCCCCAAGCAAAATAGCATAACTTTTTATCAAAGAGGTTTTGGGGGAAATAATCTTGCAGGATTGTTCCTTAACATATTTACTAACTTATGTGGGACAATTCGGCTAGATTTTTTTATATTTTTTTTTATTTGTAATCCAATTATGTGAAACCTTATCATCACATGAAATTGCGGCTTTATGTATTATTGGAATGGAACTGAATAATCACTATAGAAAAAAACAAAACAAAACAGATACGTGTGTGTATGTATTTGTGTATGTCTGAGTAAATATATGTGTAGGTGTGTATGTATATGCGTACGTTCGTTGAAAAGGATGAAGTGGAAGTGGGAAGGGGTCTTGTCAACCCTTTAAGTGTTGGCAAATCTGCTGCTCTATGGGATATATGTCAATAACCGGTGCTAAAATGCGACAACTGGTTAAAGGAGCGTAAAGATGAGGAGCAAAAGAGAAAACAGCGGCAGCAAGATTTTGAATTAAAACTAAACACATAAAAACATATTCATACACACATATTCATCGTACACATCTATACACACAATGAACACGAACACACAAGCACACTCCTACACACATTTATAAAGACACATACATGCACCACCACCAACCACTACCTATACACTCCCAGTGGAATTATGAGTTCATACAGTGCATGTTCAAGTGTAATTGGACATGCAGCACACATCAACAATGGGACTAGCCAATTATATTTAAAGGGCATACAAATTGTTAGACAATGCTGCTTTCTTCTACGCACGATAATATATGTAATTCATCAAATAGCATTGGCTCTCAACCATAATAACTTATTTCCTCATGTCGTGTATACGAAATAGAGAGAGAGAGAGAGAGAGAGAGAGAGATGGAGGGTAAGAGAGAGAGAGAGAGAGAGAGAGAGAGAGAGAGAGAGAGAGAGAGAGAAAGGATAGACAGGTGAGGGAAGGGGTGCGGATAGGGTTGGAGTTGTGGGGTAGGTGGGTGGAAGGGGTTATCAAGTTAAAACTAATTGTAATCGCTCAATACATATTATGTCTATACTACTCTCTCTCCCCATATGATCACGTTTACCATGTGACCTATAGATAGAGACAAGCGCTTGTAAATTGTTAATGACACCAGACATAAACACGATAACTATACCGATGCAAAGAAAGAGGGTGGAGTTGCGTGCCCAAATGTCAGTGCTGCACAGCAGGTGATTTCGGTGACGGCTGAATGTGGTAACGTCATTCGCAGCTAAGCGACGGAGTGTCTAGAAAAAAAAGAACCTTTTTTGGAAAGCTGATCGATTATGAAGTGCGTGTTCCCGTGTTCGTTGATAGTATCGTCATGCGATCGACTGCCCACCACTCCGCTACCATGGTCATCGCAGACAGGCAATAGGAGTTTCAGTCTGCATATGGTTATGTGCAACATCTCCACCTCATGTATAAGCGTGCCGGCTCCCTCTTTGATACCTGAGAATGAAGAGAACGTGTGATTAAACATGATTATCATTTGACCGATGACTGACATACGATATATTGATAGAACGAGCTGAAATCAGCAGTGGATTAACCCAAGTCTAATTCAACGATAAAGGGTGCCATGCGTTGATATTCTCAAGCGCAAGCAAGTTTGACTCGTTCAGAGTCATTGGTGGAAAGTTATACACGGATATTCCACACAGCAACATTCTGACTGGCAGGTTAAAATACTCTATAGAGAATAGCGGTAAGAGGAAGATCGAGCTGTGAATCGGTCCCCGGATGCCGGCAGCTGGTTCTACATGGCACAGTCGTAATCATTACTAATGGATCATTGGATTGAATTGCATTGGAATTAATTCTGTTATATACCTGGAGTCCGTAGAGAAAGTGTTGGTTGTGTGGTCATGAAGTGGGATTGATATTATTGTATCTCTGGATGTGCCATGTGTGGTTTGTTTTCTCCTGTAATGCACACAAGTTATATACAGCAGCATTTTACCTGGTACAGTGGGAGTTAAGCCGACCTGACATGTACATGATGTAGGACCTGTGTGTTACTAAGAGCTGCTAAACACTAGACTGTTTGATGGTGACGAAAAAGGACTGACGTCAAAGGAACACGTGACCAATACAAAGTCTTTCTATACTGTATGCGCACGACGTATCGAAATAGAGAGGTTATTAACAACCCACCACAAGGCTCAGGTCATTAGGAAGGCATTGGGAGACGAAGTTCTCAATAATGAACATACTTCACGTGTGTCACGTGTGTCATTATGATCATTAAGTATAACCTGTCTTTAATTGCAGAATGCAGCTCAGATTGAGCAGCTCACAAGTCTATGTTTTAACAGAATGATATTTTTCGGGTTGAAATTGCGGTTGATGAGAAGCATGCAGAAGGCTTATCCAGCTTATCAAATCGGATCACTGACCATGATGACGGGTACGATCCGTCGTGCGGTTACGCGGAGAGGGCGTCCTACATGCAGGAAACACCCCGAGGAGCCAGAGAACCATTTCTGCACGGACTGTCGAGTCAATGTCTGTTTGAAATGCGCTGTCAGGAAGCACGTGCGGAAGAAACACAAAATCATAACCCAATCAGAGCACTTGATGGGCCAGGTTGGACAGGAACAGCTGGAGATGATCGACTCAAGATCTGCTGAAGATATGAAAGAAGTGGTGTTTGAGAAATACGACGAATTCCTTGACAAAATGAGGCTACACTTGAACAGGTTATTGGATAAGCGAGTGGCTGATATTGAGAGTGTTTTCGACGAATCGATTCGGCAGTTGGTGCAGAGGAAGGAGAAGGTGATTGTGGAGGTCAGAAAGCTGTTTGGAGAGCTGGAGACGGAGCTGGCAGATATTCGCCGAACAAGTCGTGACCATTCTGGACGCCTTCAAAATCTCAGGGAACGCGCACCATCGATGACTCGTGACAAGCTGCTCCAGGAGTTGGAAGACGTGCTGGAGCTTACCACCGACCTCGACTGCGGTACTCGCTTAATGCAATCATCGAGGAGAGGTGAAAGCATGGCTCTCGAAGCTCGTTTAGGAACAGGCGAGTCCCTGAATCCCTATAATGCCTCGACCAAGGACTGTGGGGATGGGTGGACAGCGGTGTGCGTGGAGCTGTCTCGCGGGATGACTGGCATGGCTGCGACACCTGGTGGTCTGATGGCCATAGCGTCCAAGAAGGGCGGGATTGCGATCTACTCCCCGACAGGTCGCCTGCAGGAACGAGTGTTTCCGGGGGTCAGGGTCAGACGGCTCGATTTCCTGTCTGACGGTCGTCTCGTGATCCGCAGCACGAAAAACAGGATAACCCTGTACACTCGTGACTTCCAGAGGGAGCTGTCCGTGCGTTTTGAAACCCTGCAAGAAGAGGACGTGGACCACGGGGGACTCACCGTAGATGATGACGACAACATCTACGTCAGCTACAGGAAAGCCAAACGGATACAAATCTTCGCTCCGACGGGAGGGATGGTAGTCAGAGAGATTTCCTGCGACGGGTTCGAACCCTGGCAGATTTTCACGGTCAAAGCTTCGAAACACCTTTTAGTCTCCAGCGTATATCGAGTTGTTAGCAGGATCGACGATACCGGTATCGTTCGGAACTTACTAGAGGCACCCAGCGCGTACACGTATGCGCTACCATGCGCGTGCTCGGATGGCTCGATTCTGATTGGCTGGCTAAAATACAAGGAGGGCCTCCTTAGTATCAGCCGCTACACAAGAGAGCTAACACACGTCGAGACACTCATCACTGACAGCCAGATTCAGAAACCAGCGACGAGTAGGCGTAACTGGTATTATCTCCAGTCGTTTTCTTCAGGGGAGATGGCTTTCTCTACTCCAGAAATGCTCTACATATATCGCAAGACGGCTAGCTGCAGGAATATGCTTGAAACGACTATGTGTGCGCCTACTTTAACTCTTGTATCCGACGCGTGATGCTAATTACGTGCCATTGCTGAACAAATTTAAAGATAATGCATTTTTATTTTCAGACAAAATTTAATTATATAAGAAGTCCAAGTACAACAAAGCTGTAGGTCCAGACATTTAACAGTAACGCACGTAGCATTGGAATACTTTACTAAATGACACTTAAGAGTTTGCCTCTTAGACATAGCTTCTTTTAAAAGTTGGAATTATCTTTTCTTGCAAAATGTTCCCGTCAACATTTCATGCGATTATATTGTTTAGACTGTGACGTTTGAAATGATTATGTCAGTGCATGTAGATCTGCATGAAGCTCACTTTTCAGATGACCTACTTTTTCAGATGAACTATATTTGATAAGGCATTTTGAACTTTATCAAGAGCGGAAATCGCTCCCCGAAGGTGGGGGGGGGGGGGGGGACATGTTTTTCATCGAGAAGTCGCTGAGCGGTGGGGGGTGGGGGTGGGGGGGTGGGTGATGATGATATTTTAGAGGTACAGGACCGAAAATAGTAGGGGGGGGGGGACATTTGATATTGTGTCCCCCCTTCGAAATGGTAGGGGGACGCGTCCCCCCCCCCCCCCCCGGGATTTCCGCCCATGAACTTTATTCACAGCCTGTCGTCTGTCTATAAGCCACTTCGTACTTGCAATCTGCGCATAACCTGAGGTATACTCATATGCTTTTCACACTGGCAAAAATTTCCTTAGCCCCGTACTAAGGCCCCCCCCCCCCCTTAGCCCCACCTATAGTACGGGGCTAAGCTTAGACCACTTTCTGTTCACATTGGTGTTTACCAAAGTAGGCTAGCCCCACCAATAATCCGGGATTATTTGGCCCTGCAAAAAAGCAGGGTTAACACCGCAATTGCAGGGCCAAGCCGAATAGTCCGGGGCTAAGAGCGCCAGTGTGAACAGAAACGAAAAATAGTACGGGGCTAAGGAAATGCGATGTCAGCTCTCAAGGCCGAAACGCCGAGACCAATCAGATAAGGCCCGACGGGCGAATGACCTTGATGCGGAGTGGTAAAGAGCAGATGCGCAAGACGTACACTCATAAATATTCAGAAGCTGTCGAGAAAGTCCGGGGCTAACGATTTCGAGTGAGAACAGTGTGAAAAGCTAGTCGGTTTAAGAAATAGTACGGGGCTAAGAAATGCCAGTGTGAAAAGCTTCATAAAATAGTACGGGGCTAGGGATAGTACGGGGCTAAGGATAGTGTGGGGCTAATTTTTGCCAGTGTGAAAAGCATATCAGATATACGTACAGATTTAAATGGAAACTTATTGGATAGTCGACCACATTTCAATCTTTTATCATGTTATATGGCAACAGCTTTTCAGATTTGAGAAGGTAGTGGAAGAACATTCCAACATGTGCACCTGCTTCTATTGTTATTCCGGGCACACTGTAAAATGTCTTTAGTCCACTATCTAACACACAGCTCCATGACCAAATCTCAGTCTGCAGTTTAGTAGTATTTATTGGATTGACCGACCATGGTGTAACCAATAATGTTTAAGTTACGTAGAGTAAAGTCAGTCTATTACTACAGATTCATTGTAGGTCTACTCTTTGTCTAGCCATGAAATAATGTTTTACAAATAATGCTCTTTTCTTTTTCCCCTAGATATGACGTATGAATAAAATAGGATGTGTAGATGAATTCGGGGGACGTATCCTCACCCAATATGCTTGCACAGTTATAACATGTAAAACCTACAATGCATCTATCAGGATTCACTCGAGAAACATTGTAACAATAATGTAAAATGTCTCCAAACGTGATTTTAATTTGCAGTACAAACGTCTCGATTTCACAATGTTCCGCATGCTATTCCATTAAAAAGGAGCTGGAAAGATATTTTCCTTTCAGAAAAGTATCATGACAAATATGCCAGTAAGCTAGTATTTTCATCAAGTGTTCATCTAGTTAGCTAGTATTTTCATCAAATTTCGTGTTTGCTTGTCCTCATTAACTACATAAAAAACACTTAGTGACAAAATTTCTTAGCAAAAGCTAAATTGTATGCATGTATAGGAATACGCATGACTTATTGCAAAATCAAGGTTGACATGATACAATCGCATATACATCATATTGTTAAGAGCAACAGCCAGTTATCAACATTAAGCGGCGGATTCAGACCTTGTTCAGAGGGATTGGATAGCCATTTTTTTAAACATATTTTTGGTGTACCTACAACCTTTTTTGTTGTCCGTACTGCTTATTAACCGAGTGGAAAGGAGTCAACCCGCAAATACATGGACCCAGTAAAGAAAGGGTTAACCACTTTCGAGTTTCTTTAATGTGAGGCCAACTGTTTCATCTATACCATGTGCGTTGTGGTATGAGGGTCCAACGTATTTAACATGTTCACATATAATGTTATACAGGGTGTATTTTACATCATTCAGGACGAAGGATTTTTAAAGGCAAAACTGATCACTATTTGGCTTTGGAATTGGCAACACTTTTTTTTTTCAAATGATTATTTTTTTTTCATAAAGCAGCGTATTGTAAATTCCATAATGAATCAATAAAACGTCAAAGTCATCAAGTTAGAGCAAACATCATGCCAATTTAAAAAGCGAAAGAGGGATGCCAGCCTTTTCATCGAGATGCCTACTTTAAGATTTAGTGACCATTTGCCCCTCATTTGCTTTGAAAACTAATTACGAACGTAATATGCCCAAAATTGATTCTTATTGTGCAGAAATGTATGCTCTTTCACGTGATTCATCTTTTATTTTTAACAGTTGATATCAATAGTTACAGCCCACAGTTACAGCCCAATATTTACAGCACACAGTCCTTAAAAAAAAAAGAAACACCCACACACATACGTACACGCATACACACAAAAGCGCACATATTTTCATCCTTAGCTGTTCTTATGGTTATGACCGGAAAGCAACTGTCATACATTGGAGCTGTTTTATGCAATAGGTCTACACGTGATGCAGTTCTCACATTGCAACAGTAGGAAATTATTTTTTTCGCACGTTCCATTGTTTAGTGGCATTAGTTTGCAAACTTATCCCCTAGGCAAATTTGTTAAGATCATATATTTTACATTGTCGATGAGGTCTACTAACTGCCACCCCCAAGGCGTATACCTTATTAGGGTTGTTTGCGTGAATTATTGCCGATAGCTCCATAGTTTATTATGTTTGCATAATATGCAATGCGTTGTGTCACAATATTGTCAAGAGAGGTCGGTGATGGAGTTTCAAGTGTCGATCTCTCGCCCTCACACCATCATGTTATATAACAATGAATAATGTAATCATATGTAAGCATACCCTTAACATGAAGTGGCATATTGACCTATACTTAATTCTCCTTCTTCGTTTTGTTGACCAAATATAATCATTGTCCACACATTCTTGTTGAAAGGGAATGTCATATCGTTGACGACAACGAGGCAAAGATTGTTTTTATACTGTCATGACTGAACAAGGGCTCGAAATCTGATCGAATGTACTTGCCCAGTGCACTTTTGAGACATGTAAGTATTTTGTGCACTTCTAATACGCACACTCTTAAAATGCCCCCCCCCCCCCCCCCGGCACATACTCCTTTAAGCAGGGATGTGTTATGGAAGGATATGAAGCAACTTTCTTTCTTTGAAGCCATGTGCCACGCCGCTGAAAAGTTATGTGTTCTCAACAGGTGCTCTTCAGGTGTTCGAACAATTATGAACATGATTGTATGGCAACGGCTTCTCAGAGAGAACAAAAGAAATATACAGTCTCATTTCGCTTGTCCCGTTCTGTTAATGTCATAATACTTCCATGAGCATAACGGGTATCAGCAAACACAAATAAATAATTTTTTTCAAGTAAAATATCTCCGCTGCACGCAAACGCACACAAATACCGATAACGTTAATACACAGCTTAATATATCATTTTGATAATGGTTGAATCCCACAAATGCACAAGATGTCGGAATGGAGAAATTGTCAATTTTGTAAGTAACACAAATATCTTATATGTCCGATTTTTTAATGATTCCTCATCATTTTTCGAAATACCAGAAGAGTAAAGGATTTGTCATGTTCTTTCCTTAACTTCCTTATAGTTTGCAAACATTTTTTTTTTCAAAAACAAAGGTTCTAGAGACAAATGGGCAATTAAAGACATTTCATTTCAAGTTGAAAACAGCTAAATGTCGGCCCGGCACATGGAACATCAAAGCAATGTTATGGTTATGGAATGTTTTTGAAATTCATGAGCACGCTTTAGAACCCATACAGATGTTGAATGTATTATGCTCGAGTTTCTTCTCACTCCTAACACCTCCCTGCTTTAAGTATACGCATACACACAAAAGCCAACATATTTTCATCCTTAGCTGTTGTTATGGTTGTGACCGGAAAGCAACTGTCATGCCTTGAAGTTGTATTATGTAATAGGTCTACACGTGATGCAGTACTCACATTGCAACAGTAGGAAATTATTTTTTCGCACGTTCCATTGTTTAGTGGCATTAGTTTGCAAACTTATCCCCTACGCAAATTTGTTAAAATCATATATTTTATATTTTCGATGAGGTCTACTACTGCCACCCAAAAAAGGCGTATACATGTACCTTATTAGGGTTGTTTGCGTGAATTATTGCCGATAGCTCCATAGTTTATCTGAAATACTGTTCGTACCTAATTAATCAAGATCATAAGACCTGAGGATAGAATGACATAACATGCCATCTGATTATCAAACGCAAATCTTGCCATGGCAACCGGGAAGTGAAGATAATTTTCATGACGTTTCAATTCAGGGCGCAGGGCGTTTTGACCCCCCGCACTCCGCGTGGGCATGCGTGTGGTTAAGAAGGATGCGATAGATATTCTTTCTTTGAACCCATGTTCGATTCCGCCGACAAATCAACAAGTGCCTTTCAGGCGTTTCAACAATCATGAACACGTTTGTGTGGCAACAGCTTCTTGGAGAGAACAAAAGAAATGTAGAGTCTCATTCCGCTTGTCCAGTTCTGTTAATGGCATCAATAGATTGTGAGCATAACATAGCAAACAAAAGAAACATAAATAGAGTAATTTTTAAAGTAAAAATCCTAGCTACATGCAAACTCACGCAAAATTAATTATGGCACTCAGCTTAATACATCATTTGGACAATGGCTGAATCCCACAGTAGCGAAAAAAATGTCGGAAAAAGAAGAAATTAGTCAACTTTGTAAGTCATACATATATTCTGTAATTTATATCCGATTTGTAATTATTCCTCATTCGTTAGAAGAAAGCCAAATACAGGATCTCTAATAGTGTTTCCCTTAACTTTCTTGAAATTTGCAAAATATTTTGATAAGAAACAAAGCTTTGAAGATGAAATGGGCACTTAAATATGTTAAAGATTTTTATTTCCAAGTTGACAATTGCTAATATCGGAACCGAGCATGTTACATTAAAGAAATACGTTTTTACACGCATACCTGAATGAAGAAAAAATCACTCCTTTGTTAAAAACAGAAATAGAAGAATTTATGGAATTATTCTGGGCACATGGAAGAGCACCTCACACGTGACATCACAAACTTGTAATTTCAAAAGATCATAACTTTCTCATCCTTTGACGGATTTTCGTCTAACCTTCACAAGTATGTTTCTTTCATGTTTCTGCTTTTATTGAAACTAACTGATCTCCACGGTGAACTATCTATTGTTACGATCAGTTCACGCCAGAAAGGATCGCACAAAATGATACCAATATTTAGTTTATGTGTTCTTTATTATATGGGGAATTTTCCCCTTTAAAAACCAAGACAAGCATTCACTATCAGTACATCAATACATCAATACATGTATATAGATTACTTTACAATGTATGGATACAGGTTAGCTCACAGTGCTGGAGGATACTGAAGTCCAATGGATCCACGGCTCTCGCTGATGGTCCAGTTGAATATGATGATACCCTTACTCCTTTGTACAAATTATTTAATTGTGCTCATATTGTTGTTACCTTCTATTGAAAATTCTAGCTTGGGTATAAATGGCAGATACTTCATGTTTCGTTCAAATGCCACTATACGCTAAACGTACATGTATTTTAATGATTTTTGTTCTTATTTTTTCATGTTGCCCCATCGTATTTTACTACTACTATGAGTATGTACCTCAAATGACTATAATTATTCAGCAACACTTGTACCTCAGCAAGTATTACTACTCTGAGATGTGTGGTTTTAACTATGAGTGACAATGATCCCATCATATCTCCAAATGTTAGGTGTGAATATTATTTACCTGCTGAGTTTAAGACAAGATTCCAGAAAAAAGGTCGACGGCAAACTTATTTGCATATGAATGCTCGTAGTCTCGCTAGGAATTTTGACAATGTACAACTGCTGTTAGATTCTCTCGACTGCACATTTTCTGTAGTAGGTGTCAGCGAAACGTGGTTACATAGTAATTCACCTCCTCTGTATGACATTCCTAATTATTCATTGATACGTTCTGACAGACTAGAGGGTAGAGGAGGAGGGGTAGCTTTTTATGTCAACAACGCTCTGTCATTTAAACTTCGCTCTGATCTCTCTCTTCGTAATGACAGTGCTGAACTACTTTCTATTGAAATTGATTCTTGTCTTTCTGGCAAAAATTATGTAATCTGTATCATATATAGACCCCCAAGCAAGGACAAGAAAATGTTTTTGGACGATCTCGATAACCTCTTACATGACTTGAATCAAGAAAATAAAAACATGCATCTTATGGGGGATTTCAATATTGATTTGCTTTCTGACAATGATATTACTGATAATTTACATACGTTATTAAATGTTCATGCTATGTTCTCGACAATTACTAAACCAACAAGAATAGATAAAAATACTAGTACCTTAATTGATAATATATTTACCAATGTTTCTGACTACGATATTGAATCAGGTCTTATTTATTCTGAAGTTTCTGATCACTTGCCTATTTTCTTGTTTCTTCCCAGTTATATATAAAAAAGAACTAATAGGAATGCCATTGAAACTCGTAAATTCACAGGAGAAAATATAGAAAAGTTTAAAACAGATTTAATGTCGGAAACCTGGAATGATGTTTTCAATAGCAATAACATCGATGTTGCTTATCAAAGGTTCATAGAAACATTAACAAACTATTTGAATGTCAATATACCAAAAGTTCAAATCAAAGCTCGGAAAAATGTACCCAAACATCCTTGGATTACTAAAGGAATCTTAAAATCTATTAAACATAGAAATAGGCTTTATAAAAAAAAGCCTTTGTAATCCTACCGACCTGAAGAAACTGGAATATAGGCAATACAGAAATAAACTAACTCATGTTATACGTACATCCAAAAGAATGTATTACACTAAACAGTTTGTACAGGCTAATGACTCTTCTTCAAAGTGGAAAATAGTAAACGATATTCTGAAAAGGGGTAATGTTTCCCATTCAACTCAGTTTAAACAAGGTGATAGAATTGTAAGTGATCCAAATGAAATTGCAAATGGTTTCAATAATTTCTTTGCAAACATAGGTGCCGAACAGGCCTCTAAAGTTAAGGGATGTAGTCAAAATTTCCAAGACTCTCTATTTAATCCCTCCGTAAATAGTATATTTTTTAACTCGACAAATGCAGTTGAGGTCATGAGGATTGTTGCATCACTTAATTCCAGTCATTCAACTGGACATGACGAGATGAATACACATTTGCTAAAGAATATTATTGGAAGTATAATTAAACCTCTCGTTTACATTTTTAACTTGTCATTATCCTCTGGTAGTTTTCCCTCAATGATGAAGATTTCAAAAGTAATACCCATCTATAAGAAAGGTGATGCTAGCTCATTTACCAATTATCGGCCCATTTCTATACTTTCATGTTTTTCAAAAATATTAGAACGACTCGTTTATGGTAGGTTATATACATTTTTGATTGCCAATAAGTTACTTAATAATGATCAATATGGATTCAGGAAATTTCATTCAACTGAATATGCTATTGTGAAGTTATATGATAGGGTATCATCTGCCTTAACCAATCATGAACTTGTCATAGGAGTTTTTATGGATTTAAGTAAGGCATTTGATACCCTTGATCATAGTATACTTTTAAAGAAGCTTTACCATTATGGGATTCGTGGCATACCATTGGATTGGTTCCGTAGTTATCTCTCTTGTAGAAGTCAATATACAACCTTCAATAATGCAAAATCATCTATGTCATCAATCACATGTGGTGTGCCGCAGGGCTCTATTTTAGGTCCGCTTTTTTTTTTGATTTATGTTAATGATATTCCTAATGTCTCCACCTCATTGCAATATATATTGTTTGCGGATGATACCAATATTTTTTGTTCCAATCCAAACTTACAAACTCTTGTTCATATGTTGAATACTGAACTGCCCAAATTATCAAATTGGTTTAAATGTAATAAACTGTCGTTAAATTTGGATAAAACCAACTTCATATATTTTAAAAGTCGTGCTCAGAAAGAAGAAATAAGTATTACATTAAAGATAAATAGCATTTCCATCCAACAAAAGAAAAACACCAAATTCTTAGGAATTCTAATCGATGAGTGCCTCTCTTGGCATGAGCACGTACGTGACCTTTCCCGAAGTTTGTCTCGGTATATTGGTGTAATGTACAAGCTGCGGTCATTTGTCCCGCTTCGTGTTTTGCTTATTATTTACAATTCTTTTATTCATTCTCGCATCTCTTACTGTAACATAGAGTGGGCAAATTGCAAAGCAAATACTGATACTATTTTAAGACTGCAAAAGAGAGCCGTACGGCTCTGTACTGGGTCTGGATACTTTGATCATACTGATCCTTTATTTTCTAGACTAAAAACATTGAAAATTACTGATATTCATTTCATGCAAATTGCAGTGTTCATGTACCGCTTAAACAAAAACGAATTGCCTGTATCATTTTGTGACGATTTCACTTTAAATAGAGACATTCATAACTATCCAACTAGACATTCTTCTGATTTTCATTTGTTTACACCAAGAACTGCTTTAGCACATAAATCAATTAGATATGTAGGACCTGACATTTGGAATGTATTACCATCTCATATACGAAATTGTAGCACTATTATATCATTTAAAAGGAATATGAAAGAATTACTCCTCTCCAAATATTCATCACAATAGCTTTTGAGGTACACTTAAGTGTTTCTGTCCTTTTATGACAGGGTAAGGAGGTATAGTACGATATAAGGGCACGATTAACATTTTTTTTCTTATTTTATTTGTTTTTATTTCTGTCGATTAAACGAAATCATGAATGTTTTATTTCAAGCCATGTTTTACGAAACGAATTTATTACCTACTATGTTATTCTAGGGACTCTGCGCTTCAAACATTTATGTTTATGCTTTGTTCCTACTATGTATTCTATTTTTATGTAATACGCTGTTCTTGTCAATGTGATTGTTTATTATGCATGGTGAAATAAATAAACAAACAAATATCCGATCCAGTATTCCCAAATTATGATCGCAATGTTGATCCCAACGTTGTACGCTGAAGAGCAGGTATTCCAGATAGTCAAGTCCAAATAGATGATCCAAGATGGTCAAATATCAATCCACAGAGAGTGTGCCTTCCACAGGCAGGGTCTCATAAGCACTATTTAACAGGCAGGTAGTTATCCACGTAGAGAAAATCCTCGTATAAATCCACAGGTAAGTATTGGGCCAGGGTCACAACAAAATCTTAGATGCAGGTTACTATATACCACAGGTGACTGGAGCGAGATGATAGGTAAACTCTAATGCAGGTTATCACAGGTACATGACTGGAGCTAGGATGATATGTTAAACTCTGAGGTCCTATATCCAAGTCACTCATATACTACAATCTGTACATTCTAGAATGTTCCATTAACTGTGCTTCCAGAAATTTCTCAATACACCCAGTAAGCTCTACATTGTACGTATACCTATGCTTGTAAACATGACAATCAATATTGACCTGACCCAGATTACATTGATGAGTCATCACTAGCCCATCTGAGCCCCTTTATTATGCTAATGAGTCTCAGCTAGCTGTAACATTCTTTCATGTAAATAACATTGCAGACTCTTCTGGGCAGTACACATTGCTAAATGTTTATTTCACCAGTGAGGAATTTCACAAGCACACAGAGTGCAGCTAATTCAAGAGCTACACGTATGGCTATATGTATAACTTATACACATTTGTAACACTTTCCCCCATGGAAAAAAGAAAAATTTGCCGTAGCAAATTTTTCTTTTACATTTTCAAACATTTAAAATTACCTAAATGAACATGTTCACCTTCTCTACCTTATGAACAATCATACTTTTATGTTTGAACACTTACAATATCATATTGTCATGCTTTATTTATGACAACTCATAATGTAACAATGACAACTTGTCTTGAGTATTTTGTTACTTTGAATTTCTTATTCAACCATTTTGATGACTTGTATTATCCATACAATAGTTTCTTCATTAACAGACAAACTGTTTTGATACCGTAATCAACCGGCAAGGCACTTACTTGCACTGAATGTTTCCACATAAAAATAAACTTCAAAATCTTTTTGCCAAAGTCTGTTAGATATATGGCAATTTTCATTTCTCACCATACTGAATCAATAACATATTTACATGTAATCACATACCTTGTGACAAAACTTATTACTTCTTTGTTGTGTTTTTTTTTCACACTCTGGACAATGCATCAGCTATGACATTGTTTTTGCCTGATACATGCACAATTTTGAGTGCATAGGGCTGGATCAGCAGACTCCACCTGAATATTCTACTGTTCTTGGTTTTGAACCGATCCAGGAAGACAAGGGGATTGTGATCTGTGTACAGGATTATCTCCCCTTTATTGTTGGTCAAATACACTTCAAAGTGCCGAAGGGCAAGGATCATACTGAGTGCCTCTTTCTCAATTGTTGAGTACTTTTTCTGGTACTTGTTCAATTTCTTAGAGAAATTGCTCACAGGCTTTTCTATGTCATCATCATCATCTTGGAGCAAAACTGCCCCTACTCCAACATCACTGGCATCAATGGCCACTTTGAAGGGCTTGGAGAAATTGGGTGCAGCCAACTCCGGCTCATTTGCCATGATAGATTTCAACTTCACGAAAGCATTTTGGCACTCATCTGACCAGATGTACTTGACTTTGCCTTTCAGCAAGTTTGTGAGTGGGCCCACTATAGTACTAAAATTCGGCACGAATTTTCTGTAGAACCCAGCCATACCCAGAAATCTGAGCAACTCTTTCTTTGTTTGGGGGATGGGGAAGCTGAGTATAGCTTCAACCTTGGCTTCTCTTGGCAGCACTTGCCCTTGACCGACTATGTGACCGAGATAGGTGACCTTTGCCTTTGCAAATTCACTTTTTGTGAGATTGATCACAAAATTGGCTTTGTGGAGCCTGTCAAACAGTAGTCTGAGGTGTTGGATGTGATCACTCCATGTGTCCGAGAACACAATAATGTCATCAATGTACACCACACAGTGGTCAAGTCCAGCAATCACCTGATTGGTCAACCTATGAAAGGTCGCTGGCGAATTCTTCATCCCCAAAGGCATGACCTTACACTGAAACAGATCATCTGGGGTCGCAAAGGCAGATATTTCTTTTGCACGGTCGGTCATTGGCACTTGCCAGTAGCCCTTAAGCAAGTCTATCTTACTGACGAAGGCAGAGTTACCAACCCTATCAATACAGTCCTCCAATCTAGGAATTGGGAATGAATATGTCTTACTCACTGCATTTACCTTCCGGTAATCAATACAGAATCTCTGTGAACCATCTGGTTTTGGTACCATGACGATAGGGGAACTCCAACTACTCTGACTTGGCTCTATTGTGTCATTTTCTAACATAAATTGAACCTCCTCCCTAACCTTCGCCAATTTATCGGGGTTTAACCGATATGGGTGCTGTTTGATTGGTCTAGCATCTCCAACATCAACATCATGCACAGTCAGTGGGGTGCAACCTACTTTGTCTTTGCAAACGTCCCCAAATTCATGCAACAAATCAGTTACATCTTTTCTTTGATCTTCAGGGAGGTAACTCAACACTTCCTGTGTTTTCCCTAACACCTCCGTGTTAGATAATCTGACACTAGGTGGCTCACTCATGTTTACATCCGAGTCAGACATGTCCACATCTGATTCCACCACATCTACCTTATCATCGGTTACCACCTGTATCACCCCAACTGGCTGGCTAGCCTCTCGCTCAAAGTATTCTTTGAGCGTGTTCACATGACACACCCTTTGATCTTTTCTCCTGTCTGGAGTACCGATCACATAATTGACATAATTCAGTTTCTTTTTGACACAGTACGGTCCACTGAACTTGGCCTTTAATGGCTCACCCTGCAATGGTAGCAATACAAGTACTTTGTCACCAGGCTTGAAAGTACGCACTTTAGCATTTTTGTCTGCTTTCTTTTTCATGCTTTCTTGGGACGTTTTCAGATGTCCCCTAGCTACCTCACATGCCTTAAACAACCTTTCACGGAACTTTGACAAGTAGTCAAGGAGGTTTACCTCATCATCCTGGGACATGAACCTTTCTTTTATGAGCTTTAGAGGGCCCCTGACCTCGTGACCGTACACCAACTCAAACGGACTAAATCCTGTTGACTCATTCGGGGAGTCCCTAGTGGCAAACAACAAACATAGGATGCCCTTATCCCAGTCCTCAGGGTGCTCCTCACAATATGCCCTAATCATGGTTTTCAGGGTTTGATGGTAGCGTTCTAATGCACCTTGAGATTGGGGATGGTAAGCTGATGACTTTAGCTGTTTGATACCCAACTGATACATCACCTCTTGAAATATGTTTGACATGAAATTTGATCCCTGGTCAGACTGAATTTCCTTGGGCAGACCATATCTAGTGAAAAACTGTACTAGGGCCTCTACTACAGTCTTGGCTGTAATATTCCTGAGTGGAATTGCCTCTGGGAAACGGGTAGACATGTCCATGATTGTCAAGAGGAACCTATGACCTGACCTAGTTCTAGGCAAAGGGCCAACACAGTCAACTAGAACCCGAGTAAACGGTTCATCAAATGCGGGTATCGGAATCAATGGTGCCGGCTTGATCGACGGCTGTGGTTTACCAACCACCTGACATGTGTGACAAGTTTTACAAAACTCAGCCACATCTCGACTCAACTTTGGCCAATAGAAATGCCTCATGATTGATCTTTCGTCTTTCTGACACCTAAATGGCCGCCAACAGGTAACTCGTGGGCAATTCTCAAAATCTCATTGCGATAACAAGGAGGGACAACAATTTGATGGACAACAGTCCAATCCTCATCAGCTGGCCTAAGGGGAGGTCTCCACTTCCTCATCAAAATGTCATCTTTGACATAATAGCACTCAGGGACATTAACAGCCTCAGCCTCAGAACACGCAGTCTGAGACAAGCCCTTCAATTCCATGTCTGCCTGTTGTGCCTGAACCAAGGAAGACTTACTAAACAGCTCACCACTGCTAGCCTCGGAGCCTAAAACAGCACCCCCTTCATTCAAATCCTTGAAAAAGGTTTCAGCCAACCAAACCCCAGTATTCTCCTCCACGTCAACACAATCCGCATCATCGTGCGCATCCCTACGAGCCTGAGACCTAGTAACAACACAGGCTGGGAAAAGTCCCGGTACTTCTTCCTGGAAGTTCTCAGTTTCCGGAACCTCAACTGGTTTTTCCAAAACGACAACACAATCCGGAAAAATCCCTGGGAACTTCACCTGTAACTGTTCAGCTTTAGTAACCTCAACCGGTTGCTCTGAAACATCTGGCAACGCAACAACCTTGTCGCCAGCCAAGTCATTACCCAGCAAACAATCTACACCCTGCATGGGCAACTCTGGGATGACTCCAACAGTAACAGGACCAGAAACTAGGTAACACTTCAAATCCACCTTATACAAGGGGACGGTGATACAACTGCCAAAAATAGGCTGTATCAATGCCTTGGCATTCAATGCACTCTCTGGTGGTAAAGTCACACTACCTTCCACCAACAATGTCTGATTGGACCCTGTATCCCTAAGGATAACCACTGGCTTACCTGCCTCACCAGATGAACTAGGGGCCACTATTCCCTCAGACAAAAAGCTACGATATTTTTGATCAACCTGCGTAAGTTTATCGTCAAAATTGAACGGACGATTTTCAATGACCTGTCTATCTCTACCTGGGACACTTCCTTCTGTGAGGACACTTTTTGGCATGACAAACCCAACTTCTTTCTTTTCCTTATTTTTCAATTTCCAGCACTGGGCTTTTAAGTGCCCCTTCTTGTTACAATGAAAGCAAGTTGGAGGTGGTTTTGCAGTACCTGAATTGGCAGACTGATTTTTGGATGCCGGAGGTGAACCACTGCTAGTATTGCCGCCTTTACTTTGCACATCTTTTGCTTGGCCAGTACCCTTTTGTGCATCATTCTGATTTTTACCTCTATAACCAGAGAAATTCCGGAATGATGGTCTGTTATCATTCTTGTGAGTTAGCTCGTATTCATCAGCCATTTGAGCTGCTTTTTTCAGATCTGTGATTTTGTGATCATCTAGGTGGGATCTCACATTGGAGGCAACATTCTTTTTGAACTCCTCCAACAACACTACCTCTCTGAGGCTATCAAAATCTTCCTCCACTTTCAATGAACCATACCACCTATCAAACATCATTTCTTTTTCACGAGCAAACTCAACGTGTGTCTGACCTGGCTTGCGGCTTGTATTTCTGAATTTCTGTCTGTACGCCTCCGGTACCAATTCATATGCATTCAGTACTGCTTTCTTTACAGTAGCATAGTTACATGACTGTTCTGCTGAGAGAGATGAGTACATGTCTGCTGCTTTACCAACAAAAACACTTTGGAGAAGCATCGGCCAAAATTCCTGTGGCCACTTCATCGTACTAGCCACTTTCTCAAATGAGACAAAATATCTGTCAACTCTGTCCTCTTCAAATTTTGGCACCAAACGGACATTCTTTGCCACATCAAATGTATGGGACTTAATGTCTTGTGCACGAGTCTGAGATAATTCAAGCTCACGAAATTTCATTTCCATTTCTAGTCTTCTCATTTCAATTTCTGCCTCTCGCTGTCTTTGTTTTTCATCAGCTTCTCGCTGTCTTTGTGTTTCTTCTCTTTCAAATTCTAATCTCATCTTCTCTCTTTCAAATTCCATTTTAGCAAGCTCAAGCTGTGTTTGATCTGAACCACACATAGCTTGGGCTTGTTCAACTGGTTGGGTTTGTTGTCTGTCATGTGACTAGCTATACTATCAAGTATCTCTGCCTTCTTCATACCCTGTGTCAATTCAACATTCAAATGTTGGGCAATAGCGATCAATTTACACTTTCTTAATCTTTCCAAATCTGTGTAGGACAAATCTGTCCTCTCGGCAAACGCCTTAGCATCGAAAGTACTCATGATTGTACACAGTATACAACATACACAATCAAAATATGTGAAAGCTTGTCTGTATGTATTCTAAGATGGATCGATCAAAGTTATGACCAAAATTTCACTGAAATTTGAACAATGTTGGCTTATTAACAATGTTCATTTCCCGGACAAGCCCCCAAATTTTGTTACGATCAGTTCACGCCAGAAAGGATCGCACAAAATGATACCAATATTTAGTTTATGTGTTTTTTATTATATGGGGTATTTTCCCCTTTAAAAACCAAGACAAGCGTTCACTTTCAGTATATCAATACATCAATACATGTATATAGATTACTTTACAATGTATGGATACAGGTTAGCTTACAGTGCTGGAGGATACTGAAGTCCAATGGATCCACGGCTCTCGCTGATGGTCCAGTTGAATATCCGATCCAGTATTCCCAAATTATGATCGCAATGTTGATCCCAATGTTGTACGCTGAAGAGCAGGTATTCCAGATAGTCAAGTCCAAATAGATGATCCAAGATGGTCAAATATCAATCCACAGAGAGTGTGCCTTCCACAGGCAGGGTCTCATAAGCACTATTTAACAGGCAGGTAGTTATCCACGTAGAGAAAATCCTCGTATAAATCCACATGTAAGTATTGGGCCAGGGTCACAACAAAATCTTAGATGCAGGTTACTATATACCACAGGTGACTGGAGCGAGATGATAGGTAAACTCTAATGCAGGTTATCACAGGTACATGACTGGAGCTAGGATGATATGTTAAACTCTGAGGTCCTATATCCAAGTCACTCATATATATACTACAATCTGTACATTCTAGAAGGTTCCATTAACTGTGCTTCCAGAAATTTCTCAATACACCCAGTAAGCTCTACATTGTACATATACCTATGCTTGTAAACATGACAATCAATATTGCCCTGACCCAGATTACATTGATGAGTCATCACTAGCCCATCTTAGCTCCTTTATTATGCTAATGAGTCTCAGCTAGCTGTAACATTCTTTCATGTAAATAACATTGCAGACTCTTCTGGGCAGTACACATTGCTAAATGTTTATTTCACCAGTGAGGAATTTCACAAGCACACAGAGTGCAGCTAATTCAAGAGCTACACGTATGGCTATATGTATAACTTATACACATTTGTAACACTATACACATGTTTGAATATGCTGTCTCCTTCCTAGCACCTCCTTGGTGTTGGCATGGCATGCCTTTCACTAATACTCCACATACTGGATGAGGATTGGGATCGATACGTTATATTTATGTACACGATGCGATCAATCGATATACATACGTTGGGCGATATTGATTTGTTCATACCTCGTGGTATACATTACCAAGCATGTTGGCACAGATTGTTTTGCACAAAGCAACTTCCTCAAAACAAATTGATTTTTTTTTATATGCAACGCGTGCTGAATATTGAATTGTAACTCACATTATCCCAACATCACCCTGTTTGACTGTTTTAGCAAGGTATGTTGCTCACAGGTTTTACTATATACTATTGATAAAATTAATATGATATGGGCACACTTCTTGAATATACTCAATATACTCACGTTCACCCCCCCCCCCCCAACACACACACACGCACAAATACGCACACAGACACACATACATACACATAATCACGAGACATTAGCTTATAATAAATACACAAGACAGGCGCATATTCAGTATTTTTGTTCTGATATTAATATGCATAAAATAGATATATGCAATGTACACATCGTACACACATACTGGCTGAAATAGCAGAGCTAGCTATGTCTTGTTACTGCAATCTCATCGTTACACATGTACTCGTGATGTCCACGTGTATGAAGCCGAGCCAACGACCACATTACAGTACACACAGGCCGGTACCATGGGCTTTACGCTAACAATAATCCAAAGTGGTTTTGGTTGATGAACATGAATACAAACCAATGACAACAAGACTGTTTAACGAAAGATTGATAGATTGATGTCTACGTGATCGTGTCCAAATACCTCAAAATGAATGGAGTCATCACGCAAATTGGGTAACCCAAGAATAAATATACATCTGGTTGGAGCAGATTGATTTCTACGGGATCGTGTCCAAATATCTCGAAATGAAAGGAGTCATCACATAAACGCACATTGTGTAACCCAAAACTAAGTATACATCTAGTTAGAGCAAGTAATATTATACATGTGCACATGTGGGTGAACAAAGATACGCCTCTGGGTAAGTTCGCATTTAAACGGTACGCTGCGGCAGCTTGCCGAGTGCAGCGTGGCGCTGTTTCTCGGCGCCGTCGAAGACAAAAAAAAGGTATTAGGTGCAGTTAGAAATGTCGCGGCAGTCGACCCAGGGATGTGTTAGGAAGGAGGGACAACTCAACCATAATATATTCAAACATCTGTATGGATACTAAAGCGTGCTAATGAATGTCAAAAGCATTCCACAATCACTGCAATGCTTTGAAGTCCCATGCGCGGCACCGTCATTTTGCTATCGTCAACTTGGAAAGCAGTATCTTTAATTGCCTGTTTTGTTTCTCGAAGCTGTGTTTCTTATCACATTTTTTTATAATTTTCAAGAAAGTTAAGGGGCAATACCTCTAAAGATCCTGTATTCGTTTTTCTTCTAAATAATTGTTGAATGATGCACAAACGGAGATATAAGATAATATTCTTACTTACATAATTAACAAATTTCTTCACTTTCCGGAGATTTCCGGAAATGTCGGATTCAATCATTATCAAAATCATATATTAAGCTGCTTACTTTCATTAACAGAGTTTGCGTGAATTTGCGTGCAAATGAGGTATTTTACTTTAAAAAACTGTTTATTTTTGTTCGCTGATATCTCTTTTCCTCACAAAAGTATTGATGCAATCCAACAGAAGTGGACAAGCGAAATAAGACTCTACATTTCTTTTGTTCTCTCTGAGAAACCGTTGCTAGGCAATCGTGTTCGTTATTGTTAAAACACGTGAAAAGCACATGCTGAGACCACGCAATTTTTCGGCGGTGTCACGCATGGGCTCAAAGAAAGAATGTTGTTTCATATCCTTCCATAACATATCCCTGGTCGACCGAAGCGGATAAACCGTGTGTATAACAGTCCCCATTATAGTGGCATGTGAACAGACCTTAACAGAATTCCTACACCATTTTAAGGTACGTTCTCATGCACATAAGCGGTTTGCCGCCAACGCTCGCTGCTTGCATTTTCCCGCAGCGTGTGTGCAAGCGAATCGCTCCATGCAGCGGCTTTTAGATATCGATCAGCCAGCTTTGCGGTGTGGAGCAATCGCAACTCTTTATCAGACAGGGCAGTGGATAACGATTGTGATTGTCGCTATGGCCCATTGCGGTAACCCGCTTTCATGGATTATACCCGTTTACTCATGCGTATATCATTACCTCTTAGCATTTTTTAAAGCATGATTGGGGACGGGAACAACAGCCCTCATATTAAGAGGTGGGCAGCTATGCGTTACCACCAACCAATTAGCATACATAGAAAGTACAGAAGTACATGTACATGTATGTTGCCAAGACAACTGGTTCTAAACTGTGTGAGTATAGCAAACACCAGTGATCATAGCGGGGACTCTCTTTGGGAATGCCCGACACATGTCCGCTAGAAAATGTCGGACCAGTGAAACCCTCACCTAAGTGATGTTGTTAAGAATGGATATGAGGACACCACTTCGGTGCTCTGCTGACCCTCACAAAAAAAAAAAAAAAAAAAAAAATACCACTGCGCTATTATTCTAAGGTTGCGTTCATGCGACCATTGCCAGAATCCTTATTTGAATCATGATTCTAATCATGATTCAAAACGCAAACATGAATCACGATAACGAAAGAATCGGCGTTCAGACGACCTTCTCTCCAATCACGTTTCTTCTCGGATTCGGGCCGATCCAGTGCGCATTGCAGTGCGCAGTTTGACCCAGGAAGTATATGTCACCTTTTACGCGCAATGACATGAGTGAAATGAATCACAATAACGTCATATAATCATGATTCAAAACACGGTTGCGTTCAAGCGACCTTTTTCGAACGTGATTCTGCAGGAAACGCGTTTCCAAACGCCCCTTTTTCCGTGTTTCATGTTTGTGTTTTTTTTTAATCACGTTTATATTCAACTTCGTCTGAACGCAATCGTGATTCTGCAGAAACACTTTCTGAATCATGATTCAAGGGCAAAAAAAGTCACATGAACGCTACCTTAATGTGATCCAATGGACCTTGGTCATTTCTGTTCTCATTCCGATAAAGTAGACCAACAGTGTACTTTATTGATTCGTTTCCACATCTACCCTTAACATTTGAATCTAACCTTGGGTTAGATAATTTATGGACGTCATAAATAGTTACTACATGTACATGTTTTTTTCCCCGTATGGATGAACATGTGAATCCTTGTATTGTCTGAGATCCCCTACCTCAGACAAGAGTCTGGCCAAGCAATTTCGTTATGTATTTACAAACAATGCCATACTAAGAGTAACCCCAATGCTTCTCTGGGGTTTGTCCACGCAAGTAGCAAAACCTAATAAATTCAGAGTACATTCCACCAATTGAAATTGAATAGGTAGGTACAAGTAATAACGTGCTACTGCGCAGTTTAGGGGCGGAATTGTAAATACAGTACGAAAAAGGATCATCGCAATCTAACTCAGACATTGGCTGCGTGAAAAGACACGATTCAGCTGATTTGCACAATGTGCCTTACCATCGCCCACTTAGAATGATCACCACATGTATTATGTAATACTTTTAAAATAAAAGGGCCTAGACAGTCTGATTCTTGTGGTTCCGAGAAAGCTTGAGAGCATTCGGGTTGCGTCCATGCGACCATCACCAGAATCGCGTTTTGAATCGTGATTCAAAACGCAAACATGCTTCACGATAAAGACAGAATCAGCGTCCAGACGACCTTCTCTCCAATCAGCTTCTACTCGGATTCGGGCTGATCTAGCGCGCATCGCAGTGCGCAGTTTAATCCAGGTCAGCTTTTACGCGTGCGTTTTCTGACTTCTACGTGGGCTGCTTTACTAGCACCGGAAATAGGCCGACACAATAACTGCATAGAATCATGATTCAAAACCACTGAACTATACCACTACGTAGTGGTATAGTTCAGTGTTCAAAACGCGGTTGCGTTCAAGCAACCTTTTTGGAACACGTTTATATTAAGTTTCATCTAAACGCAATCGTGATTCTGCAGAAAGGCGTTTTCAATCATGATTCTAATCATGATTTTAGGGCAAAAAAGTGTCACATGAACACAACCTCAAGAGTACCGAGAGGAAATAATGTATTACATAATACTTTTATGATGAAAGGGGCTCGGTTGTCCGCATTCAAGGCACCCTGAACATTGTTTTTTTGTAATGCGGGCAATTATTTCAAAAAGTCTCTTTTAAATTTTGTCCGCGTGTAACAAAAGACAATATTCACAGTGAAGGGTTCTGAGAAGTTGAAAATGATCACTAACGTGTAGCCGATCAAATGCTAACACAGCTAATATCTTTGTGGTGTTATTAAAGTGTTGCAATGTCACCTGCTTACCAATGTTAGGCGATTGCTAAATTGTATTATATATTTTAATCTAAAAATTGCTTGTTTCGATGAGTGGTATGAATTATGTCATCATAATTTAGTAATTAGCACAAACTTTTTGGTAAGCAGAGATGTGGCATGTGACCAAGCATCAGATTCCTAACACAAAAGAAAATGGTGCTGGTAATGATCTTGAATTAATAACTGGATTCTTCATCATCAAAGATATGCAAAAAAAACCCCCAACATTTGCAACTGAAAAATGCAAATTGGAAAAAATAATCAAGATAAAGCATATTGATATCTGTAATTTCACGCCATGGGATTGAGAAATATGCTTATTTCATTGAATTATGTGGTGTGAGCTTGGGAATACATTTTACTGTAACTTGAATCTGGCTTCAAGACTGTAGGGCATTTCCAATTCAAAGTAAACAATAAACATGTCTGGTTGAAGTAGACTAAGCACTCATCTCTGCTTGAACAAAGGGAACAGATGAGAATTAGTCTTTTCCATACTAGACCCAAATGTAGTATAATATGGCTATTTGGATTTTTAATATCCAACAGCCTAGAAGCCAGGCTATGCTTAGCAAGCAAGCTCATCTGGGACAAGGTGATATTAATACACCATTTAATTTGTGCTTATACACTTCATCGACCATTAAAACAAAAAAGGAATAATACAAAATATAAACTATAAATATAGAGTGACGTGTCTGATAATAACAGAGTTGTGATATCGCATTTCGGAGTGTGAATTCTGTACAGCTTGAAAAACTCTGCCATGCAGAATACACGGCAAGTAATCAGAGATGAACAATTAATTTATCATGTTATCCACTGCCCTGTCTGGTAAAGAGTTGCGATTGCCCTGTATCGATCGTGAGTCCAATCCCCCATTCCCTAATGTACAGAGTTACGATTGATAACAAGCAGTCAGACATGAACAGTGACTTACATCATGAAAGCCAGGGCCCCGTCTTATAAAGAGTTGCGATTGATCTGCATTGATCACAAGTCCAACCCCTACCGGAGTTACCATTGATATCAATCATAAGTCAAGTGGCGATCAATCACAAATCTTTATGAGACAAGCCCTAGCTCTTCTTTATTGGGAAAGCTCGGTAAAGTCCCAAATTAGCTGGTCCTATGCCAGTCTAAATCTTGCAGTATGGTATTTGTTTGCATTACGAGTGAAAAAAATACACATACACATAAAGAATTAATCACTCATGTCATGTCTTGGTGAATATATTGTGTGAATGTCCAAAGATTTACATTTTCCCTCGAGACAAAGAGCACTGGTCCTGCAATCTATCTTCATACGCCACAAGGTACAAATCACATGTCCGATTCTCCTTGCATACAATCGTGCCCGACAGTGCATAGCCGCCCTTTCAAAACAGCATTCATCCCTAGCGTTTTTGCCTATGAACAGAGAAGCATATCTACAGAACATACAAACATACATACATACATACGTGTCAACAAAATACATTAGGCTCATTCAATAAAACATGTACATACATTAAATTCTGGCAAGTTGTACATATGTTTCGACTTCTTACTATACAAGATAAACTGTACACTAAAGCATGAACCAAGAGCTTCAGGTCCTGTACATAAATATATATTCACACTTTGTACAATACATTTTCTTTCATTACATACAAGCGAAGATACTTTAAATTAAGTTCTCCTCCTCCATTTTAAGTATACATGTACAGTACAGATGAAAACAGAAAAGCAAGTGGCATGATTTTGCTGTCCTGTCCTCAAGTATCCCTCATTTTCTCAGTGTTTCCTTCCTTCTGCTTCTTCATAGTGTCATTCCCACTTTGTTTATTTTCTCTTCCATCTTTTATGTTTATTCATATCCTTCCTCTCTATCATACTTAATAACATTCTTAAAAACAAGTCATAATTCTCACATGCGTTCTTCCCTGATGAGTAAATTTCAACACAAGGAATGTCCGCCTACCTTCCACATTCCTTATCCCTCAACAATAGTGCTGCTTTTTTAACACATACCGTACCGCACATTCAAAATCTACATCATCCTGTGATAGTTTGACCACCTACGATCAGGCATATACATCACCAACCAGTCAGTGTGAGCAATCTGTGGCAGGCAATTCTTAACATCAGCCTGAAATAGATGTGACACATATCATTACTTCCTATATATTTAATGTTATACAATTGATATTTAATTTCCTCTTAATGTTATACACTTTCATATCTGTCTCCATTTAAATTTATCATGTTGTACTTGTGTTATTTATATTCTGTTTACATTATAAAGCGCTTAGAAAATGTATTGTATTAAGCGCTATAAAAAAGCTCCATATTATTATCATTATTATCATTATCATAAAGAATCTGCACCAAATTATGGAAATCCACAAGATAGAAGGAAGGGATGGTGGTATCCTATGGATGAAAAGTAGTTTGGCTTGCCTTTAACCCTTACATTACCAAACCTCAAAAAGCCCAGTGGCTTAATACATATCTTTATAAAAATAGTAATGAAAGAGTAAAGTTAGGGCAACACATATTTTTGTTTTCATACATCACTTTTTTAGTGCAAAGATTATGTACTGTTCACAGTGCTCAAAGATTACCACAGTCTTAGCAGCCATGTAAAGCCACATTACGATAGTGATCGATGCTGTATTTCATTGAATGACGTGTGACTGCAAGCCTTGTAGACTTATGTAGTCCATAGCTGTGTGCACTGAGAGGTCTGTCACCAGCTGTTGTAAATACTACATGCCATATATTGCTGGACAGCTGTGTTGCAAATATATCGCTTGGATGTGGATTTCATACATGATACAATTTTGTTTTGCTATTACTATCCGTAGAAATAAAATTGATCAATCCGTTAGATAAATCTGAATATAAGCAAAGAAAAAGAGGACCATATGGGACTAAACTTGTAATCTACTGCTTGCCGGGCAGCGACACTATCCAGCGAGCTATCCGCTTGGCTTATGAATAATAACACAATACTTCGGAACCAGTACACAAGGCCTCCTTTTCAATTGCTTACTTGTATGCACGAGTCCCCACTAGAATTCAAGGAATCATATGATTTTGCAGAGAGACAAAGATGATACCATCATGGTTTTTGCTGTTACTCTGTTCATACCAGCTTGAGATTAACTTCCTGATGGTTGCAATCAAATGCAACCAACTCCATGTATTGATAAACCTTGACTACAATCAGGAGGAAAATCGATCCCAGGCAAACATCGATCAATTCTGTAATTGTGTGACATCTTGAGTATGCAAACTCAACGATGGATGAACGTCAATGCCAAATATTTCTGAACCCATTCCACTGAAACTCTAACACCTGTACCTCTCTATGTACAGTTGGCAGCAAAATTATTCAACCCCCCTCTCATTTTTTACATTCTGTCATAATGAATAATATTGCAGCAGCAGATTGCTACTAAACCATTAAGATAATTAGCAGACAGTTAATTACTTACGAATACCGGAGAAAAAAAAAATCAAATTTTACTGCATAGGTCATCTGAAATTGCAATTTGCGCCCAAAAAGCATGTTGCAAAATTATTCAACCCCCTATTTTACACACAAGAAACGAATGCACAAATAATGACAATTTAAAAGCCAGTGCTGAGGTGAATGCTGATTTTATTTATCCTACACCTGAAAGTGGAACCTTTATATGCACAACTAACAAGTTGTAACATTATTCAACCCAGATGGGTGTGTCTTTTAGTACTTTGTGCAGCATTCATTTGCTGCAATGACCTCCTGCAGACGAGATGAATAGCCTCTCACAAGCTTCTCACAACGCTCCTTGGGGGTGTTGGCCCATTCCTCTTGCACACCTTGAGTGACAATCACAGTCTCTAGACCTAAACCCAAAAGAGAATTTGTGGTGGAATTTGAAGAAAGCTGTTGCAGCACGTAGACCTACATGCATCGATTACCTTAAGACCATTGCGCAAGAGGAATGGGCTAACATCCCCAAGGAGCGTTGTGAGAAGCTTGTGGGAGGCTATTCATCTCGTCTGCAGGAGGTCATTGCAGCATATGGATGCTGCATAAAGTACTAAAAGACACACCCATCTGGGTTGAATAATGTTACATCTTGTTAGTTGTGCATATAAAGGTTCCAGTTTCAGGTGGAGGATAAATAAAATCGGCATTCACCTCAGAATATATTCACTGGCTTTTAAATTTTCATTATTTGTGCATTTGTTTCTTGTGTGTAAAATAGGGGGTTGAATAATTTTGCAACATGCTTTTTGGGCACAAATTGCAATTTCAGATGACCTATGCAGTAAAATTAGATTTTTTCTCCGGTATTCTTTAGTAATTAACTGTCTGCTAACTATCTTAATGGTTTAGTAGAAATCTACTGCTGCAATATTATTCATTATGACAGAATGTCAAAAATGAGAGGGGGGTTGAATAATTTTGCTGCCAACTGTATGTATCAACAGTATGGGGATTAATATTTATGTCTTCTATGCAAATTACACGACAGCCATTCATTACGTTTTGTAGGTATTGACTCTCAACAATGAATGTATGTCTATGCTAAATTTATAAAAATCCAATTCAAAGAATCTTGTTATATATGTGTATACAAAATATGGATCAATGTCTGTGTCTTTTGCGCAATTGATAAAGCAGCCATACATTGGATTTTGTAGGTATGGAATCCCAACAATGAATGTATGTCGATGCAAAATTTGTAAGAATTCAATTCAATGAATCTCGCTATGTATGGATAAACAAAACATGGATGGATGTCTTAGCTCTCTGTGCAAGTAATAAAGCGGCCGTACATTGCTTTTTGTAGGTATGCAAACTGAACAATAAATGTACGTCATTGATGAATTTGAAAGGATCCATTTCAACAAACCTCTCTTTGTATGTATAAACAGAATGTGGATTAATATCCATTGTGCAAATCACAAAGCAGCCATACACTGATATTTGTAGGTGAACGTGTGCAAAACAGTGATATCCATATATATATCCAACGCATCCATCCTAAAGTCCTTTTCCATTATATCGTGCATGCAAGCTCTGCTTCGCACAGCACTGGGCGAGTATCAGCCAATGAACATTATCTCAACATATGCCAAGGGTTAAAGATCAAGTACTCGTAGTCATATCATGGAATGTTTCTAAGATGGCTTGATTAAGTAACATGAGTAACAAGCCTTTGCTCATGATTCGATACCTGTGCTAGGTTTCACTGTGCTAGAAATAATTTGCATATATGCAAAGAAGGTAGCACATTGCAGGGTACTGTACTTATATATTGCCACTTCCATCACATTAGACTAAGAAAATGCCACAGTATTACTGCTCACTAAATGTATTGGTTTGAAAAATAGAGCAACTTAAATCATTGAGAATCATATCAATGAACTTTAATAAATAGAATTGTTGAGTAAATCAATATTAAAATTCATCCTTTGTTCTAATCTATTATATATTATACCGGCACTGTGTTGCAAGCAAATATTTTGCACTCGTATAAGGGCTACTGAGCATCTACATGATTATCAGGCTTGTCCAAGGCCTGTCTGGCATAGCAGCACATTATAATTATCATCCAATCTCTCCTTTTCCCTTTCAATCTCATTCCATTTCTCTCATGAAACACATCACCCTATTGAAAAAGTGAAGCAAACTTTAAAGCATCGATACACAGGGAAATGCAAGGTCCAACATCTGCAGCCGTGCCATTAAGAATACGAACACTATAAAATCTCTATATATACATACACATACATGTACACAGTTTAAAGATGACATCACACAGATGTACGGTAAGCAAATGGTCCATTCCCCTGATGTATTGGTTAAGTTGAGTAAAGCTTCACATCATTCCCTTATACAGATGAACCGGGGATAGACCTCCAAGTGATTGCAAACACAGACTGCAATTGATTACAACCACATGCAATCCGCTCCACGCATTTGTACGTGCTGATTGCAATCAATGACATACTCTGATTGTAAGCAAATGCAATCAGCTCAATACATTTGCACACATTGATTGCAATTCCTGGTGGTGGTCTGAGCAGCAATTGAGTGCATTCAAATGCAATCAGCCCCATGCATTTGTACACACTGATGGCAATCACTGGACAGTCAGTTTATCTCTGGGTACACTGTACATGTATATGCACAGATATTTGTACATTTGTTTGTCTCTATGTTGAACATACCTGTACAGTAAATATGGTAAGCAATGCTTTGATTCATTGGCAAAATGAGCCACGCACTGGTGAAACAATCTCTCTATACGTGATCATACATGCTTACAGAGTCACAGACCTTGGTCCAATGTGTTGATCACTGGTGTAGAGTTGGCAAAGCAACAGACATTTGTTAAATCCCACTGACTGTAAAATCTTGGTATATACATGTACCATACACATTCATGTAGGTACAGACAAGATTCAGATGTATGTCAGTGTATGTGTGTGAACTGTCTTTGTCATAAAAATGCAATCAGATAGAGTGGGGCCCAAGACAACTTCCCAGCTAACTGCAATCAAGGGCAGGCAGTGACTCAACTCAACATATACAAACGCATGGAGCTGACTGCATTTGATTGCAAGTGATTGAGAAATAGTTGATCTCAGCCTCATCTGCTCCTAATGATAGCCTATACCGTAACTGACAAGGAAAATAGTTCTGGAAATCGGGGAATGTTGTGCTCCCAGCTGTGAATCACTTTACTTGCATTGAATACAAAGGGTCACGCCAAGTTGGTTATGAAGAAAATGAGTTTGAGACCAAATTTCCAGTGGTGCAGTCACTGACCGCAATCAATTGCGGTCAAATGCAATGAGTTCAATGGGTTTGTACACAGTGATTGAAATCACTAACCACAATCAATTGCACTGTTTTGTCTCCACTGATACAAGTGTGACTGCTGACTGAACTTGTAATCAATTATTGATTGTTTGAAAGCTTGTCTGTCACAATACTGTGCAAGGAACAGTGAAATGGATGCATGGAGCGAATGACTAGGAGACCCTTTACAGATTTACTGTGCTACACCAGCCTTGCTTGACCAACCACATGTGACAATTCTAGCTAGACCAGCCTTGCTAAACCAGTCTTGCTAGACAGGTCTTCCTTGATTAGCCTTGCTAGACCAGCTTCTCCTGACCAGTCTTGCTAAACCAGCTTCACTAGACCAGCCTTGCTAGACCAACTTCACTAGACCAGTCTTTCTAGACCAGGTTCACTAGACCAACCTTCCTAGTCCAGCCCTACTAAACCAGCTTCTCTACATCACTCTTGCTAGGCTAGCCTTGCTAGACCAGCCTTCCTAGACTAGCGGAGCTTGCCCCGCTGTGCTAGGCGCACTGCTACCTGGTCTGCTTCTTCCTCTTGAAGCTACTGCGATTGGGCTGGAGGGGGTGGCGGCTGTGCAGCCCAGTGGACGACGTTGACGACACAACGCTCTGGTGGTCCGAGCAGTGGCGTAGCCGGGTGGACGGGGCCACAAACAGCTGAGCGCTGCGGGAGGAGGAGAGGGGCGGGTCCAGCTCGGACGCAGAGTGGGCGGAGCATAGTGATGACATGGAGCTAGAGAGGGCTCCTCCCCCGGCAACCAGGGGTGCAGCTAATGAGAGGAGCTCCAGGGAGGGCAGGGAGAGCCAGTCGTTGGGGTCATCACCGGTCTGGCATTGCTCGGCCATCGATTGCAGCAGCTTCGCAAAGTGGTCTGACGTCCCTCTGATCTCAGACTTCTGCTCAAACAATTCACATTACAGAAAGGACACATGTAAATACATTTACTATATGAAGATCAATATCAAGATCATGATCACTCTACAACAATTTCTTTTTCAAAGAAATATCTTTTAATCTCAACAGCAGCAGATGACTGATAGCATGAACACAAATATTTCCCTTCTGCAAATTATTTGAGGCAGTAAATCCAACATAAACACATAGTATAGATCCAAAGTAAGAGCATAATAAGGATGAAGAGAATCATTCAGCTGAATATTTTCATTTTTCATCTGATTATCTTGGTTACAAGTAAATATATTTAGATAATGTTCATGCAATGGAAATATAAATGGGTAAAAGTTGATTTGTCTTACCTGAGGGAATTGACTGCTAAATCTCCACAATCCACCAAACCCAATAGCTGTGAAGAAGAATAAAAGACATTTGTGTTCACAAATTGAGAAATGTACAAATACTGGGAGAATAGGGAAATGATATATGTGACTAAATAACATTCATGCATTTACATGTTATATCAGAAACATGTTTGCATTGATGGAATTGATTACATATATATCACACATCAATTGACTTACGAAATACCAGTGTGTTGTGAATAATGCTCAGATTAATTTCCTCCTTTTTCCACTCACCCCCCCCCCCCTCATCCCACCAAACATATCTCCTCCTCTGCCTCTCCCCCATTCCTTCTTCCCCTCCTTCTTTTCTCTCCTTTCTCCTATCCTCTCTCTTTGGTATCTCACCTTGAAGGTTTGTGGGTTGCTGTTGGCCTGCCTTGCTGGCCAGTATGTTCTGAATAATGCTCAGATCCATCTCTTCCTCTTTCCACTCCCCCCCTCCACACTTCTCCTCCTCCTTATTCCCTTCTTTCTTTTCTCTCCTATCTTCTCTCTGTGGTGTCTCACCTTGGAGGTTTGTGGGTTGTTGCTGACCCTCTTCGCTGGCCAGTGTGTTCTGAATAATGCTCTGGACAGCTGCAAGCATGGCCTGATTGTGGCAGCACCGCAGCACGTTGCTTATCTTGGAATCAAGCAAGGAATACCTGTAGGCAGAAGAGAGAGAGGAAATGGGGAGGGTGGGGCAGGAGAGAGAGACAATGTTGAGGGTGGGGGAGATAAGAGAGAGAAAATGGGGGTGGGTGGGTGAGGGGACCCAAGAGAGAGTAAATAGCAGGGAGGGTGGGGGCGGGGAAGAGAGAGAAGACAAGAGAGAAGGAGAGGATGTAAGTGTACATGTGTGTGAGAGGGGGGAATGTAGGAATGTGGATGACGAGCACAGAGAGAGAGGGAGGGTATGGAGTGGGGAGAGAGAAGAGAGGATAATCAAAAGGAGAGGTGTATGTGAGATAGAAAGGGAGCGAAAAAAAAGATAGATTAGATCGTTTGAGCCACTACAACACAGAGTGATTCAAACATAAAGGATAATTCCCCACTTTTCTAGAAAAGGTTTGTAAAGTTACAACTGTGAGATTTAATACATGTTATCATTAGGTTATTTTGCTGATTCATGCAGTGTTTCATGGCTTTTATAAAATGGCAACACTACTGCAAAGCCTTGCAGGAAGTAAACCTCAGCCAGCCTGCCCCTTCAGGATCTATTCATAATGCTCAGAGTGGCCTCATCCAAGGAGATTAAGCCCAAAGTGCAGCAGCTGTAGTTCCAGCCAGACCCCTCCTCACACACACCCCACCCCTTAACTCTTCACTTTATCCCTCTGCCAATGGATGACATCATCAGAGGTGTTACCAGACATAGGATTATGCTGTCACAGCTGATTTGATTTTAATTGCTTACATCTACCACAATAAGTATGACTTACTCCAATAGAATTTAAAGTTAGGCTATGAGTGACAAATGCTACCTCACTAACAACTGGAATAAAGTTACAAAGTGCATGTAATATTCCTTCTTCATACCACAAATAGGGTGTCATCCTAAAATGTCACTTTATATTATGTTGCAGTCATACCCATTTCTGGTTTAACATATCGGACGAGGGCCCCATTGCATAAAACTTACCATTAATGGCAACTATGCCATCAATGGTAACTACCATGGTTATATCACTTGATAACCGATCAAATTCAAGGCTTTCATACAAATTGCCATTCGTAGCAAAGTCACCATCAATGGTATAGTTTTATGCAACTGGGCCCAGAAGTGGGTATGACTGCAAAAAATGTCCAGATGTGGCTGCGTGGTGCATCATGGGACGACTCGTCCTTATATGCTGGAAAGAAAATTGACCCTGTCGCATCCTGCCTAATCAGAATTCATGTATTGATACTTACACTGTGGGGAATACTTGGGGGAACACCTGGCTGGCCTCTGCAAGGTACTCATAGAGAATGCCCACGTCTCCTTCGTTCATGTTCCTCACCAGAGTGGCCTGCGGAAGACAAGGAGGTGAAGGTCAAGGGTTAAACTCATCATATGCTGACTGAATCATGTGTAAAGTCAAAGCCATTGTGTAGGCCAGTAACCATTGCATGAGTCTGTATGTGGAGATTTGTATTTACCATGGTCCTCTCCAATAATCAATCACCAACTGGTGAATGATCTGTGACTGACAGTAGTTGTGACTTCTTACATGTAATTACCAAAGAGAAATTCTCCTCCTATTTATCATTACCCTTCTCACTATCCTCATCTTCACCATTATCATTTATGAGTGCCATCACCAACTTCAACCCTCAGTTTTTTATCAACTAGTTTTATCACGGAACTTAACCCTAACACTCCCGGGGTATTTCAAAGCTTGTTATTACCGGGGGGGGGGGGGGGGGGCCATTATCGCCCCCCCCCTGAGATCTCAGCCATTGATCGCCCGCTTGCCTCAAAATTTTGCACAGGGGTAAAGAATTATGTAATCTACAAAGTTGTATAGCTAAATTTACGAAAGTCCTTTTATTTTTTTTTTTTTAACTAATTAATTTATGCTAATTGATGCACGAAATCATAGATATTGGTATTTCTCACTAAATAAAGCCTCAGGAATAGCAATTTTTGGTACAAATGTCTTTCATAACTCCCTCATCAATTCTTGAAAGAAAAAGATAGGTTGTGGTAATTATTTCTTATGTATTTTATTGTTTTTAAATTTTCTTATGTATTTCTTTGTTTTTCGTCAAGCGTCTTTTGCTATTTGACAAAATTACAACCACATTTCATTTTATATTGCTCAAAAATACATTTGTATCAAAAATTGCACTGTTTCTTTATTTACCACTATATTTTCAAGTGAAACATTGAAGACAGAGGAAAGAATGATACATGTGAAGATTCAGATGCGTATGTGTGGGTGTGGGTGTGTGTGAATGTGGGTGTGTGTGAGAAACTGAGTTCAGCTTTTTGGGAATTTAGTGGAAGAAGTGAAAATATTAGGGATATACTTTACACGAAATTTGAAACGGAAAGAGGATTTAAATTATAAAGAGATATTGAGCAAAATAAAAAGACTTGTGGGATGGTGGAAACAAAGGGATCTTACCATAATGGGTAAAGTGCAACTGTTAAAGACATATGTTCTATCTAAATTTAATTATGTTTCTTCTCTCATTACTGTACCAAAACCCATTCTAGAGGAGGTGGAACGCATATCATTTGATTTCATATGGGGTGGAAAGGACAGAATAAAACGGAAGATTTTGTATCAGGATTATGAGTTCGGAGGGATAAGAATGACAAACTATGAAACATTTATTAAATCTCAAAGGGTTATGTGGCTTAAGCGTTTACTCTATGGAGAAAATTATTCAGGATGGAAAATTTCATTTGACTATTTTGGTAGGGCATTTGGGGGAAGATTCATATTTCTATGCGATTATGATTTGGATAAAATAGATTTAGACAATTTCGCACCTTTCTATAAAGAAATGTTAAAAGTGTGGCAAGAAATGGATAAATGTAGACATTTTGAAGAGAACAAAAATAACCCCATTCTTTTAAATAACAAACATATTTGTATCAGAAATAGAATGATATTTGATGAGGATCTATTAAAGAAGAGAATTGTTCAAATAGATGACATAGTTGATGGTATAAACATGAAACCATACACTTATTTTTGGAGTTTAGGTATTGATAGCAAAGGATTATTGAAAATCCATGATATTTTTAAAGCTATTTCAAACGATTGGAAAATGAGAGACCATATGCAGGTGGATATTCAGAACTATGGTATTAGATTAAACATTGGGGGCAAATGGGCACACTGCTTAGATTAAAATCTAAGGAAATATACAATTATTTCATTGGACAATATCAGGAAGATTATAACTTACAAATACGAGATGGATGTAATCAATATAACCATGATAAGGAAGAATTCAAGGAAATATTTTTGAGAATAAGACGTACAGTAACTTGTCGTAAGCACAGGGAATTTCAATACAAATTACTACATGGTGCCTTATATACGAAAGAACACCTCTACAGATTTGGATTTGTATGTGATAAATTATGCTCTATATGTAAAAAGGAGGAGGAGACGTATCCACACCTATTTCTTTTTTGTGAACAGGTTCAAAGAACTTGGCAAGAAATAATAGATAGATTAGAGTTAAGGGAAATAAACATAAGTGACTGGAAGTTAATTTTCATGGGGATCAAAGGAGATTCTCATAGAATTCAATTATGCAATTCCATTATTTTCATTATAAAATATATTATATATTTTTCGAGATCAAAAGGAGTTCTTCCTTCAATAAACAAAATTCTAATGAGGATCACAGATTATAGAGAGAGGGAAAAGGAATTAGCGATTAAAACTGGTAAAATAGGGCTACATATGATAAAATGGCAAGAGCTAAGTATTTAGGGTATCCTAGGATAGTATATTTGTCTTTTCGTTTTTTTTTTTTTTCCCAATCTTATTGAAATATAAAAAAAACCTTCCAGTACACCCACAATTATGATTCCCTGGCAGCATAAGCTCTGTAACTTTCTTATTTAAACATTGCGGAGGTGAGAGTGTGAGCGGATATACCGGACATGAGGGTGTCGGGAGGGGGAGGGGAAGGGGAGGGGGAGGGGGTCGCCTTTTATATATGGTGGGGTTGGTGTTAGGGGGTGGCTGTCCAGATGGGAGTTAGGAATGGTTAGGACTAATTTTAGGGGTGTATTATAGGTTGGGGGATTAGTGGACTTGTTTATTTAAAACTTGATTCCGGAAGCTATTCGTTCAGTTTATTTGATTAAACATCGTTACATGATTATAACAATTGAGTAATCATATTTAATATTTTCAGCTATTTTATTGTAATTAATTTGTACTTACAAATGCATATATATATAAGTTGCATGATTGTTTTGTTTAATTTGTGTTAATATATTTGAACTGATTATATGAATTTAATTTGTATTATTATGGAATCAGAATAAAGATCATTAAAAAAAAAAAAAAAAAGTGTGTGGGTGTGGGTTTGTGTGTGTGTGTGTGGTAATTATTTACACTATTTGAAACAATGATAACACTTATTAGAAAAGTATTTACATGAAAAGCTCCTGATTTTATCCATAGGGTTATACACAATCATATAGAGAAATAGCGAAATTTCAGTGACATGTGTTCAGTAAACGTAATCTGACACCCGCACGGTAGGTCCGATCACCATAAATTTGGTATCAAAATGTGCAGGAAGGATCAGAGAAAAAAGTCAAGAAATTTCGTTTTGAAATATTGAGGCGTTAGCAAGTACCGACAAAACTTCGACAGGGGGGGGGGGGCCATAATGCCCCCCTCCCCCCCGGGAGTATTAGGGTTAATATTTTACATTTTCAATAAGTTAGTACATGGTGAGTTTAGAGGAGTTCACTTGCTGATTTGCCTGAGGGGTGTACTCACCAGCACAGTGAGGAGCAGCGCCTGCACACCAGACTCGGTGAGCACCTCGTCGTTGAGCAGGACGTTCTCCGAGGGCGTGGAGACCTTCCTCTCCTTCCTGGGCTGCGGGATGGTCATGCCCGTCCCACTGGTCTTCCTCTCGTGCCTCACCCTCCTCTCCCCGACCCCTCCCTCGCTGCCGATGGCGCCGCTGATCACGACTTCCGGGCCCCGCATGCCCCTGGCGGACACAACGCCACCGCTGGACGTCGTGGTGGGAGGCAGATCCAGGCTCTTGTACTGCTTGAGTGGGGACTTATCCGTAATGATGATGGCACCGCCGGCTAGAATCTGATGCTGCTGCCTCTGCAGAGAGTCCAGGCTCCGCTGCGTCTTCACCGCGCCGGCCACGCTGGCGATCCCGGGCGTCTTATGCGGGGACCGCAGCTTCTTGGAGGGCGACCTCTGTTGTTGGTGTTGGGAAGAGGAGGTTGGCTGGTTGGGGTACTGGACGTGGACGAAGACAGAGTTGTCGAGGTCCAGCACCTCGGGGGAGAGGTTGGGGTAGTTGCGGCGCATGCTGCAGCGGCTGCGGACCTCCTCAGACACGGGAAGTAATGCCGCCAGGTAGGCCACAGACTCCATGTTCACATCAAACTTGTCACTGTCAGAGAACACATAGGATCAATTCTTTGTGTGCCACATGTCCATTTATTCACAAGTAATACACACAAATCCCATAGAGCGCCACTTTTTTCTGGCACACACACACAAAGCTAGTTTATCCCTTTTGCAGACAAACTCAAAATCATTGCCTGAAGTACAACGCATAGGTCCAATTTGTAAAATATGAGACTTGACAGTGACATTCAAATACAGCATGAAACACATTCTGCTTTATAGTTTACCTCTCAGCCTTAGATTCAAAGATACAGTAAAGTAAAAGGGACCCACATGCTCTATCATTCTTCTATGTAAGTACAAAGCTGACAAGGAATGTCCAAGATAACACCATCAACACTTAATGTGCCACTGAGGAATCTGTACAGAGGTAATATTCTAGGAAGCAGCAGTTTGGTTTGATTTGGTCAATCAGAATGAGCCACTTAGATTGTGACAACAACAAATATTTGGTCAGTGCAAGGCCTCCAGGTTTTAGATCATAAGTAATTACAAACTTCCCAACAAAAAATCCACAATCATGAAATGTAAAGATTGATATAAAACTTGATAAAACTCCCTTTGGAAATGCTATATGCTGATCGTTCTGAAGTTCTGAAGAGAACTTGATCTTTGTATATCACTCCAGCATCTTACCAGTTTCTGTGCTTGCATACAATGTCCAGCATCAGATTGAGAATACGGATGGTACGAGACACGGTCGTGCTGGAGGGATGCCTGAAACCTGAAGAAAGAAGTCAATATTCCAGATTGAATTCATTCATGCATATCATACAAGATAAACATTGACAATTTATGTTCCTTTTGACACCTGAATATTAAAAAAAGTTAACATGTACCCAACAGTCAGCTATGTTTCGGTAATAAGGTGTGCAGTCGGCTTTTAACTGATGTACAGCAGCTGCAACCACAACTCAGCATGGAAACCTACTAATACTGTCTCTCTAGAGATGGATGCCTAGTTTACATACTCAAACTAAGTTATGATAGCAATCCTTTGTGTCGGTGACCACACTCAAGCTTAAAATCTAGGCTATGGTCGGTGCAAGTAGGGGTAACCTTGACTTCAGTAAAGAGTAAATGATCTGAATCAAGCACAAATCCAATCCCTTATCTCTCATATGCAGAGTTACAATTTACATGCATATCAATCGCAAATGAAGTTGCAATTGCAATTCTTTATATGTGTATCGCTTGTGTCTTGTTACTTGTTCTTTAATCCTTGAGACAACTTGTCTGCATACCTTTGAGGAGATGTCCGACCAGAGCAAAGTTGAAGTTGTACTTGAAGCTGAGCCCTACTGCCAGGTCCATCTGCTTGAACTGGAAGTCCAGGGGTTCCCTGACCGCCATCAGCACAACCTCTGGGCTCTGGGAGGGGAGACACATGGGTAAACCTTTAGGTCCTACTGATCCATCTTTACATGCAAATCCCATACAACAGCCATTTGTGTGGCACTTTCAGGGTTACAAGAAAAATGAAAATGTCTGAATTCCCTTTATTTTCATCAATACCTTCTTCCTTTCTGATGGTTTTTTGTGGCTTTTCATGTTGTTATTGAAATTTTCATAATGCTTTGCATAAATATACGCACTTACGCATTTTTTTTCTTTTCACATTTGCACATTTGCGATGTCAATAAATGTCAATGTGAAGAATGATTGCCTATATCTCACTTTGTGGTTGAACAAACAAGTCTTATGCAACAGCAGATTTTGTGGGAGTCTGAGGCTAACATGAAAGGTAAGAATCCTGTTTTTATATTTGCACATTTACAATGTTAATAAACCTACACTCGGTTCTCATACACTAGTTCACTAAAGTGGAAGCTACATGACTGCAAACAAAATCCGAATGAGGCTGGGCAGTGCATTATGTGACGACTGTCCCTTACATGCAGTATGGACAATGGAATGCAATCAGCCGCATGCGTTCCTTCACGATGATTGCATTCTGTGATTGCTATCATTTTCAGCAATTCTCCATTAACGCATGTAGGGGAAAGTCATCACATAATGCCCTGGCTAGCGACATCCAGATTTTTTTTTTTCAGTTATTCCCACTTCTGGGCACCGTAACATAAAGGTTTGCAATCAATCGCAAGATGACAATGGCCAATCGACACCATTGGTACACACGCTTTTTGTTCAAAAGACTGACCAGTGTGTGCATCATGGAACACCTCTTCCCTGTAAGTACCGTATTGACCGGTAGATAAGACGCACCCCGACTTTAAGCACGCAATTTGAAAAAAAAAAAAATAAAATATGGTCTCACATATACACATGTATGGGACTATGCATTGTGTGACAACAATCAACATTCAACTACAAAATAGATGGCTTTGATAGCCCGACACAATACCGGTAATACGATCTCAATCACATCATCGGCATGATTACCGGTACGAAGAAAGCACCAGGGCTAGTATTTGTCCAAGACACCTCAAAGAAACCGCTAGCTAGAAAGCTAAGCCCTAAGGATGACCTTTGCCCTGTTAGATCGGAGCCGCTATTGTTGCTTTGATTCGGCCGCGAGGTGGCCCTATACACGTTTTTGTACGGCGGAGATTATTATTATTATTTTTTTCTATCTCTGAGGCGAAAGGGGAAAAAACATGCGTCTTATATGCCAGAATATACAGTAGTATAAAGGATTGATTGCTGTCACTTGGGAATTTCATCTTCACGCTCCACTGTAAGATGAGCTAACGGGGGACTTACGGTGTCCTCAAAGAGACTCTGCTCGTCAAGGCAGTGGAGGTTCTGCTCCAGCATGGCCATCCCCGCAGCATAGAGGGCGGCCTCTTCCAGCTGCAGCACGGCGATCGACACCCAGAACAGCAGTTTGTGCTGGGGAGACTCCTAAAGACAAGACAGGGGAAACTGTTGAACCAAAGCTCGTATGTATAGGCTAATGCAATATGGTAGGATTCCATTTCATTTATCCTAGTAGTAGGAGTACATGAATGGTTCATGAGAAATAACTGAAAAAAATGATTAGCACATAGGCTAAATACCTTTGCAACTTTCACACAAATAAGACAATTTTAAACTTGACATTCTGATGTTTTCTTTTACTTTATATTCATAAGCTGGTATCTTAAACAGCTTCAGCTCACATAAAAAAAAAATACATGAAAATTACATGCAATCTAAAATCAAATAAATATATGCAATCTTTTTAGGGGTACAAAATCAAAACAAATCAAACTCAATCAAAATGGCAACAAATTAAACCAAAATATCATATCATATCATAAATGCCATTTTAAGACAAATTTAACTAAAACAAGTGAAAAACAAAATAGGTAAGTGGAGCTAAAAGAATTGCTCCCACCTTATCCGGCAAAAAAAAAAAAATTGATACGAATGTAAATTCTAAATAAAATCTACATATCACACTGAAAAGAAAAATATAACACAAATTCAAAACCCTAATCATTTTAAATCAAAGCGGAGCTGAAATCTCTAGTCCCACCTTGTCTAGAAGGGGCTGTAACCTGGTGCTGGCGATGACGATGGATTCAATGAGGAGCAGGGAGGAGTTCTGCTGGGCTCCGCTGCCGTAGCAGTCCTTCTGGTTGATGGCGGTATGCACAGCCTGGGCCAGCAGGATCAGCAGGTGCCGCATCTCAAGGGGCGTGGTCGCCTTGTTGATGCACCCAAACACCACCATGGCACGCGGCTGCAGCGCAGGGTTGTTCTGGAATGCAAACCTGCAGGAAAATAATATAATGTCAATCTTTTAAATGCCTGATTTTAGGAAACGAATGCTGTGAATAACAGAATGTGACTAAAATTATATCTTGTTGATGCACCCAAACACCACCATGGCGCGCGGCTGCGGCGCAGGGTTGTTCTGGAATGCAAACCTGCAGGAAAATACAGCAATATAATGTCAATCTTTTAAATGCGTGATTTCAGGAAACGAATGCTGTGAATAACAGAATGTGACTAAAATTATATCTTGTTGATGCACCCAAACACCACCATGGCGCATGGCTGCAACGCAGGGTTGTACCGGAAAGCTGAGAGATGATGGCAAAAAGTGACTAGAATCATATCTCACATCTAATCACCAAGATCGTGTGTAGCTGCAATGCCAAGTTGTTCTGGGATGCACATCTGGAGAAGAATAACACAAGTGTGACTGGACTTAAGGCATGATTTTGAGATGATTCATATCTGTTATCCTAAACAAGACTTTCACCTGTATGGCAGAATAACAGTGCCATGATTGGAAGGTCCTGTATTCTTTTCCACTCCTATCCTTCCGCACTTCATGTTCAATATTTGATTGCATTGAGAAGAATGAGAAATGAACTGAATTGAATGTAAAGAACTTACTTTCTTGTGAGTTCCGTCCACTCCTTCAGCCACTCACAAGTGGGAATATCTTTGGTACAGGACTGCACGAAGAGGGAGAAAGAAATGGATGAGAGATTAGAAATCAAGACTTGTTTGAGTGAGGAAGTATGTCTTATGATATGGGGGCATTACCACCACCATGCCCTTCACATCCATTATCATCTATGAACACCGCCACCACACATGAACACTATCCCACCACACCCGAGTCCCCACCACTACTACGTTATTCCCACCACTACCACTATGGCCATTACTACCATTACCACCACCATTACCACCACCACTACCACTGCCATCATAACCACCACTCCACCACCAACCACTACCACCACTACTACCACTCACCTCCATAATCTCTAGCAGTGTGTCGATGATGGACTTCAGTGAGCTGAAGATTATGTTCTCAGCCTGCTGTCCAGACGGTCTCTCCTATTCGCTAAAACCACTACCACCAACAATCAACACCAACCAAAAAAATACACGGGGGCGGCGGGCGAATTCGCCCCTGAAACACCTAAAAGAGCCCCCGAAACTGGCCAAAAATGCAATTTGGTGGGCGACACAAAAATAGGAAATCGCCCCCGTAACATTTGCCACACGACTAGACTACAAGCAGCCAATCCTAGCTTGACGGCCGCGCACTGCACTGCGGCAATTTGCACAGCGAAGATTGAGAGCGCGCAAGCAAACACAGCATGTTTCACCGACTCACTGTACTGCTGAATGCATGCTGTGTGTAGTGCAGTATCCATCGCATGTGGAGCGTTTCTTCCATGCGCGCGCGCCCGATATCTATGGTAAGCCGTTCCCGCCATAATGCGTGCCAAAAACACGTACGTTCTGACTTGCACGCGTATAGTTTTGGCACGCGTTTTGGCGGGAACGGCTTTTCATAGTTTCTTCCATGCGCGCGCGCCCGATACGAATGCATAGTGCATACCTAGCTAGGCCTAGGCGCTGGGCTAGACGGCCAGTCGGCCATGCATATGATCGTACGTGTACTGTGTACATGTATGCAAAGCATACGCGATACATGAATAATGAATGCTTCCGTCGCGAGCTTTGAAGTTAGAGAAGAACATGGATAAATTCCTGGTTCGAGCGGAAACAACAGGGGATCAGTATCTAATGACCCGTTCATTAGCGGTACGACTAAAGCAAAGAAGTTTTCGGCTTCCCGTAGAGCCGCTCGAACCAGGAATTTATCCATGTTTTTCTCAAACTTCAAACTAGCTTAAAAACTTCGGCCGTCAAGCTGCTAGTGCTATGCTATGCATGGCATAGTCAGACGTCAGCGACTCAGCTCAGCCAGAGCCAGGGGCATAAACGTAAACATGCACAGTACATACGGTACGGTAAGTACAATTTGGTATAAATCTTGTAATCTAAATTTAAGATTTGATAAATGTTATGTAGATCTAATGTAGTTGAATTTTGAAGATTTTCAATGTCAAGGAATATGAAAAAAAAATGCAGGGCAAACTGTGTTGCCCATGAATGGTCACAACGGGATAGTCATAATAGCTCTCCCATAGTTACGGCCGCCTTACTAGTCGGCAAACGGGTATGGCAGCTGCTGTGGCATACCAGTTTGCCGACTAGTAAGACAGCCGTAACTACGGGAGAGCTATTGTTTGATTGTGACTGTCCCGTTGTGACCATTTATGGCCGGGCAACACACTTTGCCGTGCATTTTTTTTTTCACATTCCTTGACATTGAAAATCTTCAAAGTTTAACTTCATTAGATCTACATAACATTTATCAAGTCTTAATTGCAGATTACAAGATCTATATCAAATTGTACTTTCCATATGCATGTTTGTGCCCCTGGCCCTGGCTAGTCTGACTATGCCTGAAAGCCGAAAACTTCTTTGCATTAGTCATATCGCCAATGAAATATTTAACCTGAATCAACTTTTGAATTTGTTAACCCCCCCCCCTTTTCGTTTTTTTTTTGGGTCAAACCCCCCTCCTCTTTCGCCTCCATTTTTTTGAAGTTTTTTTGTCTGAACCCCCCCCCCCCCACTAACTAAGAGCACTGTTTGAGACTTGACGGAATGGAGAAATTTGTGAAGAAAAACACTCCCAAAACCCACCACTACCACCCCCCCCCCATGCTCATCAACTTCTCGTAACCCCCTCCCCCCCCTTACAAAAATCCTGCGTACGCGCCTGACACACACACACACACACACACACACACACACACACACACACAAAAAAAAAAAAAAAAAAAAAAAAAAAAAACGCAAACAAATCCGCGAAATAGCTCCAGAAATTGTAGCCCTGGAAAGTGGAAAAAGAGCCCTGGAAAATGAAAAAGTAGCCCTGGAAAATTTTTAAGTTTCTCCAAAAAGAGCCCTGGAAAGAAAAAAAGTAATTTTTTGGTTGATCAACACCTCCACCACCAACACCCCCACCACCACCATTTCAACCACCACTACTACCACCACCACCACCACTGACCTCCATAATCTCCAGCAGTGCATCCGTGATGGCCTCTAGTGAGCTGAGGGGCATATTCTCAGCCTGCTGTCCCGACGGTCTCTCCCGGTAGCTGGACCTGAAGGCAGCCACTGTGGCAGACTTGACCTTGCTGATGCCAAACATCTTCTTGAAGCGTGTCAGAGAGAACTCCGTCAGGGCCAGGTGAAGCACCTTCTGGGTCTCCTCTGTTACGGCAACAGGGGGGGGCGATTCCATGGTAATGGTAAACAAAATCCCTTTCAGATACGATCAGTTTTAATTCATTGTACATGTAATTCAATCAAACTTGTCTACAAAGAACACTATCTACAGATCACTCAACTGGAATCCCTTCAAAATAATTCCAATGTAATTGTACTTTTAAATATTACCTGCTTTTTAAATATATTCCATTCTGGAGAAAAAATAATGCTTATATCAGTTCAGTTCATTCATTTTTCATTAACACAAAATGATATGCATATACCAATAAATATTTACAGAATCATATAGAAGGACCCCAAAGGAATCACAGCTCATTATAAGAGACCCTAAACAACAAAAAATTGATTGAACATTTAACTTTTTTACAATTTGACTCATAAGCTGCATAATCTAACCATGATCCTATGAATCCTTTATATGCCAGATAGAATGCTGGTCTGTGGAAGCTGTGTGCACTACAGGTGCCAAAATCCACAGAGGGACATAAAAACACAGGCCCATAATCAGTGGGGTAACGAAAACGGTGCACAAAACCTAAACTAACCTTATGGGACACCAAATAAAATTCATCAACATTTAAAGTCCATTTTTCCCATTTTGTGGGGTTGGATAGTTCATTTCCTTGATATGGCTCTCCTCCATACTGTCCTGTCATTTGGGTCAATGTGGGTGATGTTCAACATTTTTCTATCTGCTTTGATTGTTTCTTCCCATGTCTTTAATCAACTTTAACATTATCATTGATTCCATATAATTGAATTTGTCCTCGGAATCACTGTGGTAAATTGAGTTTGTCCACTTAATAATCATAGCAAATAATCATAATTATTCACCGTTGGGCTCAGGTGGTTTATTTTGCACCACATAAAGTTAGTCTAAATTTACTACACGGGCTAAGTTAAACCAGCGTTATGAATACGGGACATCATGGATCACTTCCCCCAATCCTTCCCCTGTGCCTTACCGCTGAACTTGAGTTGTGCACATGTGCAGAGCGAGTGGATGATGTTGATGACGAGACCGTGGATGGAGGCTCGGAGGGCCAGTGGTCCAGTAGACACCAGCATCGTGATGATGTGGAATAGGGCAGGAAGGTTGTTGGCAACTGTAGGAAAACAGGAAGCAACAGGCAATGATTATAAAACAAGTTGTAGGTACTACAGTGAAACCTGATCTACAGACCACATGTCCATAAAGACCACATGTGGTGCTCCCCTTGGATAATGTTTCTCATTAAAGCCTGTATTCAATGGATTGTCCACCCTGAAGTTAACAGTCACTTTGTGGCGGAGGCATAAATATGGAGTATCAATAGGTTGGTAGTAATACTGACCATCGAGGCAGTTGTTGAACGAGAGCATGAGGAGATAGCGTGTCAGGATGGCGATGTCATCCCACATCAGATGCTTTTCAAGGGTTGCCGTGGGCGACAAGGATGTCTTCTCCAGAATCTGGCCGAGGCAAGTACATAAGCATAGAACACATATGTAAGAAATAGCTTTTATCTACAATACCATCATCACGATCATCATTATAATCACCATCATCAGTATTATCGTTAACATTGTCATCATACTTTCAGTATTTTCATTATACTGTTGCGTACGCAAATATAAAAGTTTCTCACGAAACTGTTTAATTCTGCTTATCTGTGCTTACAAGAGCTGTTGTGTTAGATAGATGAAAAGGATTTTACAGATACAAACAACTTTCACATACACCTTTCCAAAATGAGCGCTGACGTCCATTGAATTCCAAACGATGGATTAACTCTCCCTGTGACAAATAAAATGCTATTTTATGGACTTATGTTTATTACTAGTGAATATCCTTCGCATTTAAATAGCTAAAATAATCCTTTACATTTAGAAATGACTTCTCTTACTTTATGTCTGGGTTTGTGAGAAAGTATTCAAGATGTTATACATAGTATGAATAGAAATATGCACCTTGCAGAGCCTTTCTATGACCTTGGCTGACACCAGCTTGACATTGGCTGAGGCCAGGGCTACTGCTGTGTCTGCCATCACCTCAGCCCTGGGTAGCCCACCACCAGAGACACTCGTCTGAAGAAGAAGATCAGAACATATTTAGCATTAAGATCAGAATTAATGTAAATTAATTACATTGATTATTTTCAAAAACAAAGACGATACTTTGATGTTTGATGGTTAAATGAGAATCAATATAGTTCTTTAAGACTCATTATTCTTATAAAGATTCCTGTGAAGGGAGAGAATAATTATTCATCTCCATCTCCTTGTCCTTTGCTAATATGTGACACCATGTAACTTTAGTATAACAAACATTAGCTAACTATCAATATCAAGTTTCATACCGATTCATTATCTTTTTTTTTTAAACATTAGTGTTGTTGCTGATGTCCAAATCCCTGTCTCATCCTGATAAAGCTAACCTATTGCCTGATGTGTCCCTTTACCTTGGTCTGGATGGACAGGTACATGTACATCACATAAAGTCACCTTAATCTTAATCCCAATCCAATCCCTAATCCTAGTCTAAGTCTTACCTTGATGAAACTGTCGAGGACACAGTCAATGAGGTCCTCCACTTGACCAATGTGTCCCCAGACCTTGGCCTGGATGGACGGGTACATCTGCTTCTCTGTGATGGTCATGTGAATCAGCTTGTCCAGTACTACGGTCAGCTTGTAGCGCTTTGACTCGTCTGACCGCTTGCTGAACCTGAAACGATGCAGGGAATCAAGAATACAAAACATATAAAGGCATAGTGAAGACGGTTGTAACATTAGAGTAACATATGACAAGTGATCAGACATCTTTCAGGAATAACAATATTATTGATGTTATGTTAAGATCTTGAAACCTGACATGACATTTTTGTTTATACCTCCTGTTGTAACATTTTTAAACAGAGAAGTAAAGACAAAGTCTACTTTATAAAGCGGACTAATCAGCACGTCACTTTAATATCTAAAAAATGGAAAAGAGATAGAAAACACCTATACATAAATACAAACAAAACATTGCTCCACAAAAATGAATTAGTTTATACAGAAATTGCCAGTGTTTTCTTCAAAATGTAACTTAATGATACAGTGGAGCCTGCGATCATTTTCTCATCAGACTGCAGTGTATTGCAATTAGTGATTACAATCAGCAACGGATAGAGCTGACTGTCTTTGAGTGCAATCACTGGGAAGTTGATATCCGGCTGATGTGTAACATAGGCCCCACAGACATTTCACCCTCTAGCCCTTTTCTCACTTGGATTTCTTAACCCCGTACTATCATTAGTCACATACTTTCCCTAACCCCGGACTATCAATAGCCCCTTTTCTCACTGGCAATTTTAGTCCCGTACTATCGACGAAACCAGGGCTAAAAAAAAATCACTCCAGTTCTCATTTGCTTTCGTTAACCCTGGTCTTTCTATGTAATGAATATTCATAATTCTCCATGCTCGTGTTTCACGCACTGGGCTCGAGAATGCGTGTGAAATGGTCTGTTTTCATCGCCTTCCTTGACCCAGGACTATTTTTTTTGTGTTCTCACTGGCTTTCTTAGCACCGCAATTGCGGTGCTTACCCTACCAAATTACCATGCTGGATAGTTCCAGACTATCGTTAAGGCTAGCCCACTTTCCCAAAACACAGTGAGAACAGAGGCGGGGTTAAAGCTTAACCCCGGGAAATTGGTGGGGCTAAAGGGGGGGGGGGGGGGGGGGGGCCTTGGCACCGCAATTGCAGAGGTTAAGCGAAATTTTCAATAGTGAGAAAAAAGCTTATGTGAGCCAGAAAACTGATTCTGTACGTGATTTGTTTGCCTGACTGATAAAAAGATACACACATGGCACACAAAGAGTGAAGGAGCTGCCTATTGGTGCTCACCTGGTAAGGTTAGGCAGCCAGGGCGTCATGTACTCCAGACACAAGTGCTTCAGCTCAATGCTGATCTTGCTGAACCCTGTGATGCACTCCTGCAGAAACTACACACATCAAAACAGAAATGGAGAAATGTATCAATCATTTATGTCTCCTGCTAAACACTTGATTTTTTAAGTACTTCACCTAACGCCTTACAAGTCAATATTAAAATTATCAACTCTTTTCTGATATCTCAACATGCAAAACCTGTGTCTCCACAAGATAAAGTGATTGAAAGATGAAGAAATAACAACCTGTTGGTTCAATTTGTACAGCCGTCACACTCAATCACATGATTTGATTGAAACATTACCACCATGATTGTTACATTTTGATGTTTAGTAAGGCAACATTTTGAAACTCCAATTTAAACAGTAAGCCACGCATCAATTAACTTTTAAAAATGTACAATTTGAAAATATGTTTTGAGTATCATAACTACATAATTTAACTCCTCTAACCCAAAGGATAACGTTTCCTTCCTCACAGACATCTCTGCACCTAGACCTTTATTCAACTCTACATCTAATTTGTGTGGGGACCAGTGTGACCTATGACCTTTGACACACACACACACACACACACACTGACCTCCAGAGTAAGGTGAGGCTCGTTGGCAGCCAGTGTCTTGCTGATGACCACGATGAAGATGGTGTTGTTGGCAGGGATGCACAGCCCTGATGTCTCCAGCAGCTGACCTTCGATCTTGAGGTTAAAAGTCGCTGTGAGGGCGCACAGGAGGTTGTAGGCGGCTGACCTCAGGCAGGGGTCGTTGCTGCCCAGGTTCAGTAATGCCTGGATGCAGCAGGAAAGAAAGAATGGATGGCCATCAGGGTAACATACATGTAGAGACACTGACAATTGCTCTCTTTATCTATAATTTGTTAGATTTTCGAATTCTGGAGTCCATTATTTTACCAGTAGACTGTGGCATCCAGTGAAAAATTAACACAGGGTCTCAGGGCACAGTGCAAGTAAGAGCCTATGTGAAGAAAAAAAAATGCTCACAGGGTATGATGCAAAACACACTTCTGGTTATTTGTTTCACATCAGTCTTGAAAAGTAGTCCTTGTGAAAAAATCTATAATCGTGTTAACAGTATCCCCTTCGCACTTACCATGTTGAGCAGTGTCCCTGGGACATCCATGGGCTTGATCTTGGAATGTACAGCTACCGTCTCTTGCTGTAAAGGAAGAGAGACCATGCCTTGACATTAATATCATGGTATGATTTCACCAGTGTTGAATAAAATTCCAGAGATTTTGTTCTTTAAGCATGAGTTTTCCTTCTTGACAAAATTATGTGTAGATATGGTCAATTTCATACCCCGAAATTTCACCCGTCTTTCAAACAATCAATACAAAAGCAGGTTTTGCTATAACATTAATGTAAAACACATAAACACTATGTTTGGCAGAGGCATTTTGCCCATAGGTTAAACTGTATGTTCCTCATGTATATGACAATGTGTCGTAAGAACTGCGGTTGGCCTAAACTGTCACTGGTAACCTTTTCTTATTCTTTTTTTCAGGGTGAGCGATCCCTTTAAATCTGGAAACTGGAGGAGGGTGGTACAAACCGGTTGTGACCGCTCCCATCTGGTTCTGATGTGCTGGATGGCCTTGGCCACCTCCTCACACTCTTGGTGCATGAAGGACAGGATGCGCCCCTCCTGCAGTGTGACCGTGAACTGGTTCTCATCCACCAACGCAACCTACATGCAAATGAGTACATGGGACAATATAAAACATCTGGTTACTTCCTTATGTACCCGGAAAAATGATTTTCATTGCGTATTCATGACTTTTTCCCTAATTGGGTAGCAATGCATCATTGTATTCACCCGTCTCTAGTGATTATTTTTCTTCATCCTCAAATGCATCCTACATGCAAATGAGTACATGGGACAATAAACAACAGCTGGTTACTTCCTTATGGGCCTGAATACATAATTTTCCTAATATATTTACAACTTTTTCCCTAAATGGGGAGTAATGCATCATAGTATTCACCTGTATCTAGTGATTAAATTGTAATGGGTGGAATGCACTTTATTACTTATTGCTAATCAGACAAACCTCAGGTAACCTTTTGAGTCATTATTAACAAGGTTCCAGAGTTCCAGAGTATAAAATTTGTGTTTCCTAACACAAATTTGGATTGCAAATTCAATTGCAAATGTTTTCGTCCCATATGCAAACTAGAGCAATTCGACTGCCACGCAGTCGATAAATATGCCTCCACCTCTTTGCTATTCTCAGAAAATGTGAATGTTTGGTGGGCAATATACCATTGCTCCGATGTGAAATGAAAATATCACATTATGTTTTTTCAAGTTTAGCCAAATTTGGCAATGTTCATTGACTTTTGACCTCTTACTTCTTTGACTTCCAATCTAACTAGTCTGTCTAAATCCATCATTGTATCAAGTTTGTTTAAAAAAAATTAGCCAATTTTGGGTGAAGTTCATTGACCTTTGATCTTTCAGGAATTTTACCCAAACTTTACCGGTCTACCTCCATGAAGTGATACATCTCTGTACTATGTTTGGTTTGAATTGAATCATTAGTATTGGATTCAATGTGAAAAATATCTATTTGGGGGCAAGTTTTAGCCAATTTTGGCAAAGTTCATTGACCTTTGATCCCTGACCTTTGAGAAATTTCACCAAAAATGTCATCAGTCTAGTAGTAATCCATCTTTGCACCATGTTTGGTTGGTATTGCTCCATTGGATTTGGATATATTTTGAAAATTATCACTTTGGGGGCAATTTTTAGCTAATTTTTGGCAAAGTTCATTGACCTTTGAACTCTCAGGAGTTTTACCCAAACTTTCACCAGTCTACCTCCATGAAATGATTAATCTCTGTAGCAGGTTTGGTTAGAATTGCGCCATCGGATTTGGATTTGGGTTTATTGCGAAAAAAAAATTAAAAAAAAAAAAAAAAAAAATTGCAAAGTTCATTGACCTTTGACCTCTGACCTTCCAGCAATTTCACCAACAATGTCACCAGTCTACCCCCAAGAAGTGATCCATCGCTTCACTATGTTTGGTTGGAATTGCACCATTGGGTTTAGATTTATTGCGAAAAATTTCAAGATTGGGGCAATTTCTAGCCAATTTTGGCAAAGTTCATTGACCTCTGACCTCTAAACTTTCAGGAATTTTACCAAAAATGTCACCAGTCTATTCCCAAGTAGTGATCTATCTTTGTACCATGTTTAATGAGAATTGCATCCTTGAATTTGGATTTATTGTGAAAAAGTCAATTTTTGGCAAATTTTCACAAATTTTATTGACCTCTGAACTCTAAACTTTCAGGAATTTTACCAAAAATGTCACCAGTCTATCCCCAAGTAGTGATCCATCTTTGTACCATGTTTAATGAGAATTGCATCCTTGGATTTGGATTTATTGTGGAAAAGGTCATTATGGGGCAATTTTTTACAAAGTTCATTGACCTTTGACCTTTGACCTCAATCAGATTTGACCCCAATTTTACACACTTCATTAGTTTCATGCAATACATACATGTACCAAGTTTGAAGCAAATCTGCTGAACGGTTCTCAAGATATTGCCTAAACGGATTCGGGACGGACGGACGGACGGACAACCTGAAAACATAATGCCTCCGGCCACCTCGTGGCGGAGGCATAAAAAACAACAACATTTTTTGTTGATGTGGGACTGTCCATACTTGGAGGGCTAAAATAGAACATACGATACAAAAATCATTCACAATGTCTTGATATACTTTGCGAGATTTGTAGCAGAGCAGGGAAAAGAATTGATTTAACATTATCAGGGGCTACTTTTTGAGCACATTGGCCAATTTGGCTCAAATTTTACATTATGTCTATGGGAAGTTTGGGGGCTCTTTGAAGATTTTCCAGGGCTCTTTTGAGCACTTCGGGGGCGAAATCGCCCCGAACCCTGCATATTTATTTCCCTGTAGCAGCGCATGAAAAGAAGGGAGCTTTCATTTCTGATATGGGGCTCTCAGCTCTGAGTGGATTACAATAGCACAACTTATACCAACATGACATTCATTCAGGATTGTTGTGATATGGTTTGCAAGATTTGAGCTAACCTCGTCAATCTCGGAGGCCAAGAAGATGTCATTGAGCAGGACAGGCTGCAGTAGGATCTTAGTCTTTTCCATGGAAGTCACATGGATGGCACTTGATCCAACCTGATGAGAAAGAGAGCACAAAAAGATTGGCTTACTCATTTTACCAAAAATGTCACCAGTCTACCCCCAAGCAGTGATCTATCTTTGTACCATTTTTAATGAGAATTGTATCCTGGGATTTGAATTTAATGAGAAAGAGGTCAATTTGGGGCAATTTTTCACAAAGTTCATTGACCTTTGACCTTAATAAGATTTGACCCCAATTTTACACACTTCATAAGTTTCATGCAATACACATATGTACCGAGTCTGAAGCAAATCTGGTTAACGGTTCTCAAGATATTGCAATATCTTGAGAACCGTTAACCAGATTTGCTTAAACGGATTCAGGACGGACGGTCGGACAGACGGACAACCCAAAGACATAATGCCTCCGGCCACTTCGTGGCAGAGGCATAAAAATATTGATTACATAAATTTCTGAGCATCATCATAATTTGCTTTCATGAAGTGCCAAAAAAAGCACTGTACATCAAACTGAATGAAATAGCTACCCCCGCAAGAGAGAAGTCGAGTCCATACTGACCTTGATAGCGACCTTGACATCCTTGTGATTGTCTGACAGCTGGAGGGCATTGTTGAATACCTTGAGGTCCTCATCCAAGCCCAGGGTGGCCTTGTGTAACCTCTGCTGATCAGGCTCGATGTACTCTCCCAGCTTGGCTACTGACTCAACGAACACCAGCCGCCGATTACCCTGGGGAAATAACATTATGGTACAGACTTTATTTAAAGCAGTACGAATTAAAAAAGTAATCACTATTCCAAAAGACATAAATAGGTCAAACTGGTCAATAGCCCAAGGGGGGGGGGGGGGGGGCAAAAACAAAAAACAGCCCCCCCCCCCCCCCCAAGATCTCGACCGTTGATTGGTACGTCACGGATGACGTAATCTCCACAATTCAATTGTCAATTGCACCAAAATTATTCAAATTTATTTTTAATGAATTAATTATGCTAATTAATGCATAAAATCATAATTTGGTTGTAAATCTTTTGAACATAGCCCCAAAACTGCTAGATTTCAGTCCAGACACTCTTCTTAGGATTATTCAAATAAGGATTTTAAAAAAATGGCAATATCAAATTTTTTCTTATGTATTTCTTTGTCTTTTTAACTTCATGCTTTTCATTGTTTTTTCGAGGGAAATCGCTGGCAACACTATTTTAGTCATAAATAACATGAAATCTGTTGTTTTTCATCAGCAAAACTAAAAATAATGATACATTTATGAATTGTGGCTAGACACAGAATTTCCATTGGATTTATACATGAAATCACGTTTTTTTGAGCAATTTTTGGTCTGATATGCACATACAACATGTTACGTAACTTCGGAACCGCGTACCCCGCTTCGTAAATTTGGTCTTAAAAGTTGCGTGAGACTTGGAGGAAAAATTCATGAAATGTCACATCGCGATCTTTACGCAGTACAAATTTATCGCGAAAAATGTCGAGGAAGGGGGGCTGTTTTTGCCCCCCCCACCCCCTTGCCGGGCTAGATAGGGTTAAGAGCATTGATAATGAAACACAAAAATGCATGTAGATTTGGGTTTAAGGGTAATGGTCAATGAAGTTTTACAGAGATATCAACCTGTTCTGGCGGAAGTAAACACATGTATTCCACACCTAAAAAACAGTAGTTTCAAGTAAAACAAAACATATTTTTCCCTGAAACTCTTCAAGGTGACACCACTAGTGGAAAAATAAATGGCATCTCCCTTCACTTTAGTATAACATACATAAGAGACAGAAGGTAATACCTTGAGGTGGGCAAATGCACTCTCGTTCCTCTTGATGTACTCCTTGAGCCTGGAGTTGCAGTTGTAGACGTAGACGGCTTGCAGATTCTGCACCACATGATCAGGGAAGCGCACACCGCGGGACAACACTTGAGGCTGCAAAGATAACACATTGACTTTAATTGAATGGATTTCCACATATTTTTACATACAATGTACAAATACATAAATATTATAATAAGCTTACGTCATCGTCGTCATCATCATCAACATTTAAGGTATGTTTTTCCCACTTTGTAGGGTTGGAGAGTTCACTTCCTTGATATGGCTCTCCTCCATACTGTCCTGTCATTTGAGTCAATGCGGGTAATGTTCAACAAAACGGATATATACAAATGAATATAGACAGTAATGATCAAGAAAAGTACATAATATAAATTGTAAAGATTTTGTGAAGGTGAAGGTTTTTGTGGTTGAGCCTTATCATACCTCATTGCCCCCCATTGTACAGAGAAAATATTTAAAGTCTGTAGATCAGACTGTTAGAACATAAAACTCTCTTTTGTATAGATCTACTCTCTAAAATGGTAACAAGTCAGTGTGCTCTCAATTATAGAAGGGGGAATGTACATTGAGAATTATATAATGGTCATCTATTTGTTATAATCTCTGTTAAAATGGCGCTTTCACTAGACACAATATTGACTAATCAATCTGTTAAGTGAAAAAAAAATAGGTGAAAAGAAGAGCAGGTGGGTATTTGAACCTTGCATCAACTGATTTCCTGGTAATATCTTAGTGAAAATTAAAATGATCCAGCAATTGTTTGAAATCAAAACAGAGATGTGTGTGTTGGGCAGCTACAGACATTTTGTACTTCAAAATATCATAAGGACAACTACTGTGTCTTTCCAAGATTTAATTTCAAGAAATTAATTTGGTATGCATGTCGCTCTGTCACATTCTGAAAACAGGAGCATATGGTATGAATAACAAAGTACAGAAAACATATGGGAGAGCATCTCACATGTGACATCACAAAATCAAAACTTTAAAAGATCATAACTTTCTTATCCTTTGACGGATTTTCATCAAACTTTCACTAATATGTTCATTTCATGTGTCTCCTTTTATTGAAATCAACTTAATTTCAGGGTGAACTATCCCTTTAAACATATTTTGTTCAATCATTCATGGAAGGGGGCCTACCTTGAAACGGTTGTCTGGCCCAAAGTTAGTGCAGTCCAGCACAAACTCAAAGGGGTTCTTGTCAAACGGCTTCAGGGTAAGTAGGATGTGGTACATGAGCTGCTCAAAGTCAATCTCCGAACACCTGGCAAGAAAGAAAGACAAGACAGGTACACAATGAGAAGGAGAAAATGTGGGGGGTTTTCCCTGTATGGTGCTTATGGTACACATTTAAAGTTAAACTGTTGCAATACTTCCATTCCTGATGTCACAGAGATGCCAACTTTTGCCCCGCTCCCCAAAAAAATTGTACATCAAACGGTGAAATTTTATTTTACAAGCTATTGTATTTTGGGGAAAACAACTCATTTCACACAATGGCAATTTTGAGATTTTAATAAAAAAACAAATTACAAATTATTTTATTGAAGAGGAGAATAAAATAGAATGGGTAATAACAATTGTTCATTTTTTAAAAATAATTCTAAGCAATGTATCACCACACTAATCTACATTGAAGGAGAAGGAGAAGGAGGAGAAGGAGGAGGAGAAGGAGGAGGACAAGGACAAGGAGAAGGAGAAGGAGAAGGAGAAGGAGAAGGTGAAAGAGAAGGAGAAGGAATAGGAGGAGAAGGAGGAGAACGAGAAGAAGGAGAAGGAATAAGAGTAAGAGAAGAAGAAGGAGAAGGAGGAGAAGGAATAGGAGAAGGAGAAGGAGGAGGAGAAGAAGAAGGAGAAGGAGAAGGAGAAGGAGAAGGAGAAGGAGAAGGAGAGGAGAACCATAGGGATACTCACTTGTACTTCCTGGCCACGTAGTAGAAGACGTGGTAGCCCACCTTGGACACCCCATCTTGGTAGAAGATGTTGAGCGACTTGAGACGTTTGAAGTCTTCTTCGTTGAAGATGTTCCGCCGCGCCATCATCTCCTCAAAGCTGCTGCTGGTCAGGTCCATGCTCCCAAAACTGCAGAGTTTGAAGGGAAAAAGTTTTATTTTGCTATTTTGAATGAATATTATACCTGAAATCAATAATTTCATGTTTTTACATGTTATGTGCTATTTCATATTGTCATCTTAATTATGTACAATGTTTAAATTTCAACGATTCCAATGTGCTTTTAGTTACAACTTTGGAATTCAGCTGCAGCTTTAAATAAGTCGTATTTTATTTGATTGAAGTGGATGTGACAAATGTCAAATGTCATTGGATTTTTATTGTACCTTTCTTTTATGGATATCCCCACTGCAATTTTCCAACACGATGTTCAATTTCTAATCTCTCCCTCAAAGCTGAGCACTTTTTCTGATCTCTTTAATGTGAGCATGGAGACCTGAAATATAACCAAGCAATGTGGAATAAACAAATAAGAAGAGAAAAGAGAAGACAGGGGGTCCAGATTCAATGCATGCAAGGAATAAAGTAGAGACAGGAAGAAAGGAAGAAAGAAAGAAACAGAGAAGACTTACTGGGAGTCGAGGACCAGTCTGGAATGTTCTGGGGGACCAATGTAGGCCAGGAGGGTGATCATCTTGTCAAACGGTCGACGCCCGACAGCTCGATGATCTCTGCAGAATGAAACAGGAATTTAACAAAGAAAGAAACAACTTGAAAAAAAAATGGCAGCCACAATATTATAAGTTATTATAAGTAAGAAAAATGCAAAAGAAATGCAGCCAAGAAACTCTTGTTGCATGTACACTGCCCAATTACACCTCTTACCACTTCTTACTGCACTCGTATACACATGCCACAAGACAGGGAGAAAACATATATCCACTGCTGTGTGTTACTACACTATCTCAATGCAAAAGCAAGCCAAGCAAGAAAAATGTAAATACTTCCACGCAACCAGGGCTGCCAACCTTTGAAAGTCAAAATTCATATTCTGCACCTCCAAAATTCGTATTTTGCCATCAAAATTCGTATTTTTAATGATGAAGGTAGTAAGTCTAAGCCCGTGACTAAACAAATACACCGTATTATCCGTTTAGTTCTACTCACTGGCCAACTGCCACTGACAGCTGATCGGTAGCTAGCTAGCAGTGTGTAGCACTACTGCTAGTACAGTGCACCACCACACTGAGCCTAAGTCTAGCTTTCCTTCACCAGAGTTTAGGGGGGAAATTTAGCTAGTGGTAGGGGTTACATAATCGTAAATTTTCGATCTTTTTTTTCCCCAAATGATATGAAAATGTTCTTAAAACAACCTGAATATCATTAAAATGCACCATAAACGATATTCTAGTGTCTAACACTTACATTCCAGGTCTCAGTTTCTTCCTATCTTGCAGTGATTTGAGGCAGATTTCGCCATTTTTTCAGCTCTTCATCTTTAGCCTGGCCTAGTTCATTATTTCAAAAGGGTGCTAATATCTGTGTTGTGAGGGACAGCTGTGCGGAATTTGAACATAAGCATAGCTTGGGAGCTTGCCTCCCCAGAGTTCTGGGGGAACTCGGCTGGCGGTAGGGGTTCACAAATCATAAATTTTCGGCATTTTGTCTTTTTCCAAATGTGATGAAAATGTTATTAAAACAACCTGACTACGATTTCAATGCACTATAAATGATATTCTAGTGATATACACATATATTCCAGGTTTCAGTTTCTTCATATCTTGCAGTAATTTGAGGTGAATTTCTCCACCTTTTTAGCCTGGAAAGGCTGGCCTGGTTCATTTGTTCATTAGGGTACAAGTATCTATGTTGTGAGGGACCAACTAGTGTGTGCTGAATGTACATGTATTGCCATTGGGATGAGTGTCGTGAATGCAGTTGGCAATCAGGTGTTACAGAAAGAGCTATGTGATTGGCTGAATTATTCTACGATGCTTAGGGGTAGTTTATTAATGCTAACCATAATATTTTACTTTACAAATATATTATTATAATAGTGGTCTCCTTCATGGTTGTAATGGCTAATTCATGCCACATTATGGCTCGTGAAGAGGCAACTTTTGCCATCTTTGTAAGTTACTTTATTTTGCCGTGAAATCGTACTCTTATGATGCGCTTTCGTACTTTCGTATTCTCCCGATTTTCGTAACAAATATGATTTTTTCGTAACGGTTGGCAGCGCTGCGCAACAAATGCATTCAATATTATGCAGCCATATTTTTGGCTGTTGTTAAAGGGAATATACTGTACTGGAAAGACAAAAAGCCTTCAAACAAGTGATCGTTCGACCCAAACATTTTCGGGATTTGTGATTTAATCACTAATTACTCCAAATGTGGATCATATGAGGGCAAATAACTTTCAGCAAGTTTCTAAAATGGACAATACATGAATTTAAGACCAACTGGCAAGAAGATTGCTCACGATCACCTGTTTGAAGGCATATTGTCTTCCCAGTAAAGTATATTCCCTTTAAATTTCGCGACCCTACAGCGATTTGCAAAAGTCGCAAACCCTTGGTAAAATAACAACCCATAATGTTGAGCATTCTCCTGACCTGCTGCTGGAGAGGAAGGCACCCATCTTCTCCTGGTGGTTCCACAGCAGTCTGTGCAGGGCAAGCACGTTGGCGTCTGAGATGTAGGAGGGTGTGTTGCTGACGTTCTCTATGGTGTGGCAGTCAGACGCGATGTCCTGAAAGAACCTGGCCATACACACAGGGAATGGGAAGATGAGTTGTTAGTATGAAAAGAACCCGATGACAGCATGTATTTTCACAAAAAAGGAAGGGGTTATTAGTTTGAAATGAACTTTTGATATAACAAGAATATACATGTACACAGAATAGGAGGAACATGTTATTGGTTTGAAAAAGACCTGGCATGCAAAAACAACATAAGAACAGGGTTTTAAAAGATGGGTTATTAGTTTGTTTTGATTTATTTTTTTTGTATCTTTTACTCAGGGTAGCCTAGTCAGTGATTAAACATTGCTCTACCAGAGTACCTACTTTTCCTATCTTTCATTCCATCCTGGCTTAATTGCTTTGCCTGCTATCTCAGTGAAAAACCTGTTGAAGGTCATGATATGAGTCCCCTGAATGTTTCATTATTATAACTCAGTACATTTCATTCAATCTATCCATGTATCTATCTATCCATTCATCAGTCTCTCTATCTTTCCATTGTTTTCAAATTGCTCTGCTTGCATTCTCTCTGAGAAACCTGTTGAACTGTCCATTCTTGTTTCTATGCACATTACTTTTAATCTGCATGTATCTATAGATAATTACACATCTATCCATCCATCTATCTCTCTCTCTCTCTGTATCAGCCTATCTTTCTGTCCATCCTTACCTAAGTGCTCTGCCTGCATTCTCCATTAGGAACATATTGAAGTGCATCATATGAGCCTCCATGATCTCTCTATCTCTTTATCCTTCTATCTTTCTGTCCATCCTTACCTATTTGCTCTGCCTGCATGCTCAGTGAGGAACCTATTGAAGTGCATCATGTGAGCTTCCTTGAAATATCTATCTCTCTATCCTTCTATCTTTCTGTCCATCCTTACCTAATTGCTCTGCCTGCATTCTCCGTGAGGAACCTATTGAAGTGCATCATGTGAGCTTCCTTGAACTATCTATCTTTCTATCTTTCTATCATTCTATCTTTCTGTCCATCCTTACCTAATTGCTCTGCCTCTATTCTCCGTGAGGAACCTATTGAAGTGCATCATATGAGCTTCCTTGAACTATCTATCTCTCTATCTCTCTATCCTTTTATCTTTCTGTCCATCCTTACCTAATTGCTCTGCTTGCATTCTCCGTGAGGAACCTATTGAAGTGCATCATGTGAGCTTCTTTGAACTGGACCTGATTGGCCACGTTCTGCATGATCTTGGAGACAAGCTTCAGACCGCGCTGGACCTTCAAGGACGGCTTCATCTTCACAATGCCATGCTCGTATGGAGACACTACAAGCAGAGAACATAACAGGAACAAATAATATCTGTTTTCACATAGCGCTTCTTGAGTATGAAGTGTCACTTGCAATGCATGATTATTACCACAGCTATAGACTAAGTGGCTGTGTTTAATGCTACAAGCTACATTTAGCTCATCTATTTGGATCCGGAATAAATCCTATTATACCTGGATTGAGAGGGACAAACATGAGGTCAACACCTTGTCCAAGGATGTATGAATAGGGCCAAGGTCAAATGCAGGATCTCTCTGCAAGAGTTCAGGGATTTTCCACTTCAATTCAATTTTATTTCATTCATCATAAAAACATATTTTTACATTGACAAAGAACATTTCATGAAACTACAAAAACATGAATACATACAACAAATAATAACAGAACACAAAAATGATTAATAGACAAGTTAATGAGAATGAGGGGTCATTAAAAAGAGCAGTGAGCCTAAAAATATGTTGATTCCAAAAGTAAATGATGAAAGAAAAGTATACAATTTTAAAAAGACACAACATAAAAATAGTTAATTGATATGAGGGTCGGAACTTACCGATGGCTGGGTTGATGAACCTGAGGAAGATGGCACTGCCTACGGCTCCCAGTGAGTTCATGGGGAACCGCTGGGCCACCACCTGGTTCAAACAGTGACACACACTCCGCAGCTGAGGTGGGAACCTGACATAGCAACGCAGAATACAGGGTTGATTAATAATAATGATACACCTATGAACAGCAATTTGGGGGCCTCGAAATTGTGAAAAGTAAATCTGGAGGGAAAAATAACATCTTGGTTCAAAACATAAATGAATTGAAGGCAAAACCAGTGGTCATGAAGGAACTATTATCACCTGTATCACAAAGTTTAGCAAAGCACCACTTACATTTTATCGAACTAGCAATATACATACCATTGGTTATTAAACGGGAGAGGGAGAAAATGGGTTGATGGGGAAAAACAGAGTGAAATAATTCTCACTGTTCCACTGAGGTAATAATGGCAATGAAGAACTTCTTGGCCAGCATCATCAGGTTTTCTCTGTTCTCCTCCAGGTCCTCATGGGGCTCCATCCGCGCCTTGTCCACCTCGTAGCGGACCGATCCAGGGCCCGCCACGGCCATCATCTCCTGAACCAGGGGGTGCAGCCGCAGCTTGAGGTAGTTCTGGCCGTACATCTTGAAGCACGCCGCCATGATCTTGGAGGCTAGGCTGTTCCCACGGAACAGAGTCTGCATACAGTCTGCCAGCTCGACCTGCGCGGTGTCAAGAATTTTGGGCAGTGTAAATGTAACAGATGAATAACCATGCAATATTAGATATATAAACCCTCCTAGTAGAATGTTCCCACAGAACAGGGTCTCCATGCAGTCTGCCAGTTCATCCTGTACAATGCAACAGATTTTGTCTAGTGTTAACACAGCTCACAGCAGAATTGGGATGAGCCAATGACCACATTATGTGTGGGCACAGCACAATCAAGTCCCTACGATGTCAAAACAACCACTTATGAATAATAAGAGAACCTCTGTGAAATAATCTTTTTCGTCACTAGATAGGTCTTAACTCTCTCAAAACTAATCAAGGAACAGGATGTGCAGATTTTGCACTCTTGTGTATGCCTATGACAATCAGAGGAATTATGATATCAACTTTATCGAGGTATACAAATGTCTGTGACTCAAGTTATAAACACAACACAGAGATGCACATGCTTTTAATGAAAAGGGGAAGAAGTGATAAAGACTGGGAGATCAATACACAAAGGAGCGCCATTCTGCCATCGCAATTGCTCCCATTCCCGTTTGATCTCAGGATACCAGGAAAGAATCATCACAAAATGATAAAATGGTGGATAGCAAATGAAATCCTGATGCGATGATGACAGCAGAATGGTTCTGATACGATTCTGGCCCATAATAATTACCACTATTGCCGCTAAAACCTCAAACTTAATTCTATCCATTTTCCGAGTATGGACACAACCACCTTCATGAGCAAGAAATGACAATCGTTTTACTTCCACATAGATCTATTTCTACATCACATCATGTCACAAGGGTCACAAGAAAACAGACAGCACAAGGGAATCTTTGCTGCAGAGAGCTGTCAACTTCCTTACCTTTTCTCTTAGTCTGCCAGATCAAGAGCTACTTTATGGGATTTGTGAGTATCATTGGTGCAAAAATAACCCCATTTACCACTTGCTAAGATTGCAATTTTTAAAATCGCGATTTTATGTCTCACCATTTACACTTGCCCCCCAAAACCGCGATCTGAAACATCACAATATTTTGATAGGTACTGCGCATGTCCACCAGTCATCCGCAGGAGACCGGCAACCAGCATGGTTATTATGACGTCATAAGTGGAGCGCCTAACTCTACTCGTTATTAAATGTGCACGTAATTTTACAGAGAAAGATCAAAGTCAACCCGCTGGAGTGCTGCAAGTCACTTAGCAAAAAATTGTGATTTTTCTACGCTCACCATTTACACTGTCAATCTTTCACACAACGTTTAAAAAAATAACACTGGTCGCCAGAATTTTTTTTCGCGTGGTGCAAATGGACATTTTGGGATAGCGCATAATTAACACGTGGCGCAAATGACATCCCTAAATTTTCACGTGGCGAAGCTTAGCGCATATCGACACAGCCGTATTTCTTGTTGTAGACCGTCTCTTTATAGCTAGCAGATGCCAGGAACAGTCAGGGTTGTGGAAGGCATGAGTGCGAAGCACACGGTGATATCGCCAGCAATCCCGTTGAAATTGAGTGTGTCTGATCAGACATCTCGCTACATGAAAAATAAGCTGTTGATCATAGTTTGTGTGTGTCTTTGTGTGTGCCTTGTGGGTATTTACGGGAACGGGTCTGCTCGGTCGGAGTATCCACAAGCATTGGGCTCTCTGTCCCACCTCTATGGTTATTCTGTGCACTGTTCAGCCGATGCTGGGCGGCGAGCGGCAGGGTGGGGATAAGCTTGATGACCCATGCAAAAACGGAATTCGACCGGGGCTCAAGCGAGCTAAATCAGGCGCACGGCGTGCTAAATATTTGCTGCTGGCTCATAGCAGCATTTTTCAAAAGTTTAGCGTCTGGCGTTTCTGAAATAACATGTGGCACTTCTGAAATTGTGCGTGGCACAAGGCAGCCTCTGATATTTATGCATGGCGCAAAATAGCTCTTAATTTTTTACGCTGGCGACCACCTTGCCGGAGAGTGATTTTCTGGAGCAATATTTTGATTGTTTGGGTGAAAGTTGCCTGGCAACTTACACCCAAAGATTACAGTCTTAGAAAATTGGGATTTTTGCTGGCCAGTGTAAATGGGCCTAATGTCTCTAAGGCAAAGCAAGGATTAATTTCAGTAGTTTGCTGTCCAGAAATAGTATTCTGATGAATAAGTGTTCAGTACTAGGTACTGAAAATTTGCTCAACTAAAATTTGGGGGGAAAGACCAGGGAAATAGAAGAAGTGATAAGGGAAGGGGAGGAGCAAAGTGTTTGAAGATGTATGCTTATTCTAACAAAACAATGGAACATAGTTTTGTGTTTTTAATTCTTCTTGCCATGCATCATGTGATACCCTTTGCAATCTGTGATAACAAAATTAATTGTTTGTCATTGTATAGATGGGGTTTTACCTCGCATTCCTTCAAGACTGAAAGGAATACCCACGTTAGAAAAGACGTGATATGAAACGAAATAAATAGTCCTGGTCCAGCCAAAAAAAATGTTTCTAAAGCTTTGAGGATACAGAGGTACACCACAGACTCTCACAGATGATGTTTACATGCGTCCACCATGCAGTACATTATATGTATGTATGCATACTCCACCTGGATCCCATCAAACACTCAGTATATTACCTTTACCTCTTTTGAGAACATGTTCCACAACAGCTGGTACAGTAGGTGCTTGGCATCAAACAGAGTCACGTACACTCTCGCCAGCTCATCCTGAGGAACAGATCAAGGCAGGACAAATATAGTTACTCGTAATGCAAATGACTGCAGAATGTTGAATGTTATCATTTCCCTGCTTCCCCTTTCCATAAATTGCCTAACTCATGTTTGAAAAAACATGTTTTCTTATACATATGCTCCTTTATTCACATGTAACTCAATGTTTATCCCTTTCTGTCTACTACTTTAATCACACTCAACTCCATATTATCCTGCTTCATAGACTCTTTCCTTCACACTGAACTCTGCATGTCCACTTCAATTGTATATGTTGTATGTGTATGTATTGTATAACGTATTGAGTATTTGTAGGTATTGCATATCATACTGAGTATTTATAGGTATTGTATGCTTGGTATGTATTGTCAACTATATTGTGTATGTGTATTTCTATGTTCATCATGTATTCTTTTTACGTATGTTTTTGCAACATACACTGAAGCATTTCGAATAACATTGGCCACTTCTCATACGCATTGAATGAATGCCAAATGGAACGAGGCACCCACCATTTGACTGGAGGCGATGACATTGGCCAGCGCCATGGCGATGGGCAGCTCTCCCTTGTCTCCCAGCATGGTCATGAGGCCGACCAGCCGCTCAAAGCGGTCCGCCAGCACCGTCTCCGCCAGGGTGTCAAACTCCGTGCCCTGCTGCAGGATCTTGGTCAGCACCTCGATGAATGCTGCCCTCGTCTGGACGTCTGGGTGGTAGCCCAGCTCTGGGGTGGAGATGGGGGGGGGGGGGGGGAGAGACAGGCATAGAGTCAACTTCTCAATACCGCATATAGGGGAAAGTCATCCCATACTATACACTGTGCAGCATCATCCAGATTTTTGTTTGCAGTCGTAAACTCTAGTAGACTAGACCTAAAGCGGACATGACTGCAAAGAAAAGTCAGATTTGGCTGCATGTTACATTATGGGATGACATTTTCCCTATATGCTGTATGAAGAATTATCATGAAGTATTTTGTAATCATGCCCTACAAATCAATTCGCTTCCACCCCCACCCTTCTCTCTTTTCCTCTCATTTTATATATATCTTTCTCTATCCCTCTCTATCTCTTTATCTGTCTTTCTCACGGCCTCTCTCTATATCTGCCAAACTCCTTCTCTCTCTCCCTTGAACTACCTGTCTTGCTCTGTATTTCTCTCTATCGCTTGTCTATCTTTCTCACAACCTCTCCCTATATCTGGCTAACTCCTTCTCTCTCTCCTTGATCTGCCTCTCTCGTCCTGTATTTCTCTGTATATCTCGGTACCTCTCGGTGTCTATCTGTATCTCTGTACCTATGGAATGTCTAAGTCCGCTGTCAATGTTGGCACTGAGTAGGTTGGACATGGCCTGGATGGTGCATTTCCTGAGGGATGACTGGTTGCTAGTCTCTGTAGGAGACCTGGTTGATTCCATGCTCTTCTCCTCCTCCCGGTCCATCACGTCATTCAGCAGCTTCATGAAGAGAGTGAAGTATCTGTCCCACACAAAGACAACAAACAATGAATGACTGCTACTTGCTTCCTCTCCTTCCTCCACATGCTTAGATTTTAGACATTTGTGCAACTCACACAAATGTTTAAACATAAATTGTTAATCATCAAATAAAATGCACCTCAATATGAACAAACATTCCCTCTATTCACCAGCTCCACACAGATCAAAAAACAAGTGTCCATCTTAATTGAACTCAATAGAGGACAAAATGCTTACTCTGCGTTTCACAGTTAAATGACAACTACAAGTTTATAATACATTGTACAAGACTTTGATCCAAGATGCATATACATAAAGGGGGATCTAAAAGCTAGTGTCTGCATTGTTTATTTAACTGCAATAAAACAAGGCTTATTCCTGTTGATCAACTACACTCACACACTAAGTATCAATGGCAAGGTTTTCCGCCATGACAAAATGCGTTGTATTAAATGAAAACTACTGATGACTGCCACTTACTTCAGAAAGAGTTTTGACTTAGCCTCCATGATGTCACCAGCATCTCCCTCCTCTGGCTGTAGAGGGAGTGCTACTAGTAGCGCTGCCATCGCCTCCATGCTTGCTTCATCTAGCTCCCTGCAGCAGGACACGATATACCAAGAGATCATTATCTATAAATACAATGTTTTGCATGTCAACCCACGCATATCATCTCTCCAGTGTCAATGTTTTGAACTGAAATATGTTCCACATTACTCATACATCACTGTGATATTCCTACATCAGTAATATGCATAAATCCCATTTTGCCCTGCCCCGAAGATAAGAAAGGTAAAGAGAAGGGATACAGAGTTACGTACCCATAATCATTCTACCATCATCCCAGTTCTTGGTCTCAACGACTACATATTTCTTCTGAAGATTCCTTCAGATAATCCATAGGTCTCGAGGCTACAGGTACCATTTGAGCTTTTAATCACCTGTCCAAATCGCAAAATCTGATTCCTATATAATTCAGATTGAAGTCAGTTTCCAGTTCAAATATTCTGAGGGAAGTTTATTTTTCCTTATTACGTGACATCTATAATTGAAAGTTTTGTTGGCCTGCAAAAGCGATACCCTATATTTCAGCCCAGATAGAGATGTACTTACCTGGTGAGAGACTTGATCTCATCGGTGGCGCCATCGTTGGAGAAGCCTAGGATCCAGTCTGATAGGTAGTCCACCAGCTTGTTCCTGAACCGGATCTCTTGACGGAATGACAGGCAGTCCCTGCGCTTCATCATCTGGAGTGAGAGATACCAACATAGTGATTAAAGATGCATTACTCTTTACTCTAGACCACAAAGATGTACTACCTGGTAGCTAAATGGGTGCTGTCATTCATTCCACCATCTGCCTCATTCATTTTCAACATTTTAAATGTATCTAGCCCGGGGGGGGGGGGGCAAAAACAGCCCCCCCTCAACATTTTTCGCGATAAACTTGTAATGCGAAAAGATCGCGCCGCAACGTTTCATGACTTTTTTCCTTCATGTCTCACGCAACTTTTAAGACCAAATTTGCGATGCGGGTGTACGCGGTTTTGAAGTTACGTAGCAATTTGTATGTGCATGCCAGACCAAAAATTGCTCAAAAACGTGATTTCATGTACAAATCTAATGCAAATTCTGTATCTAGCCAGAATTCATAAATGTATTATTATTTTTATTTTTTACTGATGAAAAACAATAGATTTCATGTTATTTAAGACTGAAATAGTGTTGCCAATGATTTCCATCGAAAAAAACAATGAAAAACATAAAGTAGAAAAACAAAGAAATACATAAGAAATTAAAAAAACAATAAAATTCATAAGAAAAACTTGATATTGCCATTTTTTTAAATCCTAATTTGATAATAATCCTTCGAAGAGTGTATGGATTGAAATCTAGTAGTTTTGGGGCCATATTTAAAGATTTACAAACAAATAATGATTTTATGCATTTAATTAGCATAATTAATTATTTTTTTAAAAATTTGAATAATTTTGATGCAATTGACAATTGAATTGTGGAGATTACGTCATCGGTGACATACGTGCCAATTTTCGTCGCGATCGCGCGATCAACGGTCAAGATCTTGGGGGGGGGGGGCTGTTTCATGTTATTATTTTACGAGGTATGTTTCACAATCACAGACAATTGTACCTTTTCTACCACACAGAAACATATGTGACAATTAATGATTATTATAATTTCATGTTATTATTTTAAGATGCGTGTTACACAATTATAGACAATTGTACCTTTTGTACCACACAGAAACATATGTGACAATGAATGATTATGAGGATACATGCTACACAAGTGACTCACCATTGAGAGGAGCCTGCACAGTTGGACCTTGATCTGCACCACATATGTGTTAGCTGTGCTGGGATCCAGTCTTCGCACATACCTACAGGGAGCAACAAGACAACATCAGCAATTTGTTTATTCATTCATAATGATGTACTTAGAAAAGTGACTTTGAGCTATCACATATCAAATATATTTTCTGATTTTTGTCCATTTAGATTATACCAAATGCAGCCTAAAATTGTTGGCATGTTGTGGGTATCATATCGTATCCTACCCATGCACTTCCATATTATGTTTACAACCTCTTTTGAAGTAACTGTAGATTTTCCTTTCACTATTTCATTCAAATTATGTTCCTGACATCAAGTAAGGGATAGGAATGTTAAGGATGACACAACCAATAATCACAGCAGCTTTGTTCTGCTGTGACTGTGGCTACCATTCTCATTTTCATTTCAGGACCATATAAAGGAACCACCTACAATTGATACAGCTGTTGATATCACACAAGATGGGTATCAATGTTGACAGCAGAAATGTTCAGTCATTATTACAGGTGCCATAATCTTTATCACTACCCTTTCCCTCCTCACTACCTACCATTGATGTCAATGATAATACTATTTATTTCCTAGGGGTGGTATTACAGAACAATACCTTAGGAGAAATCTTATCCTAAGTCTAGGATTCTCCTAAGTGGTATTCCTCCATCGGCTAATAAATGCGCACTGGGTGGGGTCAAACCCTCCGTAATTTGCATTAAGATAGTCGTAAGAGGACGTTCTGGAATACCAATTTCTTGCTCTCTTAGGCACCTCCTAACTCAGGGACTTAGGAAAACTTAGGATAACTTCTGGAATACCACCCTATGGGACTAAGAGAATACACAACAAATATTTGGGGTGGTATTCCAGAACGATCTTACATGCTAACTTAGGATGAATCTTAAGTCTTTATTTCAGAACGATCTTAACTTTTCTCCTAACTCCGCTCCTAAGATTTCTCCTAAGTTTTCTCCCATCTTTATGCAAATTTATGCAAATAAAAAATTTAGGAGGATTGGTATTCCAGGATAGGCGTAAGAGAGGATTTAAGAGAAAACTTGGCAGAAAACTTTGGAGAGCGTTCCCCTGTCTTAGCCATTCATAACACACGCAAAAAAAAGAGCAGCATTTATTTGCCTAAGCGCGCGTCCATGATTGATGTGCGCGCACATAGTTGTGCGACCACAAAGTTACGGGTAGGATCAATCCTAGGGAGAGGGCCAGATGAGATGCTGTGATTGTGATTGGCTGTTCATACATGAAACACTTCCCTCCATTGGCTAATAAATGTGCACTGGGTGGGGTCAAACCCTCCCTAATTTGCATTAAGAGAGTCCTAAGAGAACATTCTGGAATACCAATGTCTTGCTCTATCAGGCACCTCCTAACTCAGGGACTTAGGAGAAAACTTCTGGAATACCACCCCTAATGAGCATCTGCAACCTTTAAACCCCTGAATCTCTCTGCGCTATTCCATGATGCCCTCACCTGGTGATGGAGAGGATGAGGCCCTCTATGCTGACGATGCCCAGATGCTCGGCCACCTCCTCCTCCTCGCTCCCGTTCTCAAGGACCTGTCTCAGGACCTGGATCACGTGCTCGATGAACAGCGTGTTGGCCTCTGTTGTTTCCACCTGGAGAGAAAGTTTACTTCAATTATTTATTTATTTATTTATTAAGTCTTTTTTAAACAGGGTAGCCCCATCTGTGAGCTTGGCAGTTCTCCCTGGGGGCCCTGTGTACAAATAACACAATAATACAGAGTAACATGAACATAGATTGCACAAATGCTGTAAACCAAAAAGCAGTGTAGATCAACTGATGAGGAACATAACAAAAGAAGAAGGTGGACCGATGTTTCCACATGCATCACATAAGCGAAACCTTATAAAGAGGGTCAAAATAATGTTCACCCTCTTCTTCTTTGCCGCTTCTTTCCTGCTCTCTCTTTACATTATCATTGATATTTTTTTACATTGTTCATTTCCCTCCTCTGTCCCACTCCTTCTTAACATTATCATAAATGTTCTCTTTCACACTGTACATTTATGTTAAATCATTAATAAGTGTAAAATGAAAATGCTTAGTTTGAACAAAGATGCATGAATGAATTTAATCCCCATCCCACAGAGTAAACGATGTTTTTATTTGTGTACTTGTATACAGTAGTGCATGCACAGGTTCAAATTAGGAGATATTTGACTGTACATAGTCCACAGACATGCCTTCACTCTCATGCATGGACACTTCAGTTTGCCAACATCCACTTCACTGCTGAAGCATAAACAAACAAAAAAGAGGAATCAACTTGAACACTTTGATGACAATTCTATGCATGAGTAACATAACTGAAGTGGATGACTCTACCTGACCGTTGCTGTCAAAGAACTTGTCGACATATTCCTTGATCTGCTGGAAGAGTTGTGGGTATAGGGCTGGGTCCAGCTCCTCCCCTATCATCTCCTTCACACAGTCTCTGGCCTGGAGCAAGGACGGGCCCAAGTAAAAGCATGATATGTTATATATGCATTTTATATGACATCTGTTTTCAGGAACAAGTTTTGCTAGTGTTTGATTGTAAACATGGAATTACTTATACTTCAGACTCTCATCTGACAGGATCACTAACATTATACCTGTACACTATTATAACTTCTCTTTGAGAATGATAGGTACATATAATATGTCAACAAAATATCAACAACACCAGATTTTTTCATTGAACATTAGCAAATTTATCATTTTTTTTATTTATCCTAGACACTCTACATTATCTATGCACAGGTTAAAGGATCATATCTTTTTGAGAAAGAGAACATTTTAAAAAAAATTGTACACAACATATAAGAGAGCACATCGCATGTTATGTCAAAAAATCACAACTTTAAAAGATCATAACTTTCTTATCCTTTGACAGATTTTCATCAAACCTTCACTAATGAATCTTTCATGTGTCTGCTTTTATTGAAACCAATTTAATTTCAAGGTGAACTATCCCTTTAAGGACCAGACTCAGGCCCTTTCTCTCACCTTAGCACCATGCTTCTCATTGTTACACACCAACAGCCTCAGGAGACTAGCCATGAAGCTGCAAAATAATGAAATAAGAAATAAGCGCATCAATTGTCAAGGAAACACAATCATCCTCCCACTTGATTAAAAGGGAAGTGAGATAATAATAGTGTGTTGACTTGAAGAACAGAAGGACAACAGTTCTAGAAAAATCACACATATCAGAAAGAAGGGCATAAAACGTCAAAGAAACACAATGATCCAGCCAATTAATAACCCTAATACTCCCCGGGGGGGGGGGGGGGGGGGGCATTATGCCCCCGCCCCATGTCAAATTTTTGTTGGTACTTCTTAACGCCTGAATATTTCAGAACAATATTTCATGACTTTTTTCCTAGATCCTTCTTGCACATTTTGATACCAAATTTATGGCAGTCAGACTACGTTTACCGAACGCATGTCACTGGAATTTGGTTATTTCTCTATCCGACTGTGTATAACCCTATGGACAAAATCAGGAGCTTTTCCATAAGTATTCATAAGTATTACTAAAGCAAAGAGAATGTAAGTGGTGCCATTACGAGAAACTAGTGGCAACCTATTGCTAATGTAGCTCTCCTGCAAGCAGTAGATACAGGTTTCAAGTCCCCCCCCCCTCCCTCTCGTCTTCTCTCTCTGATTATTTTTCTAATAGAGATTCATCACTGCACAAGGACAAGTCCAGATGTGGATGTAGGTAACTTACTTTTTTGGGTTGGTCATATTTACTGTTCTTCTGATTCTCTTACATTTCTTGAAGGAAGACGTAAATGTGAACAGGTACAAGTAAAGTTGTTGATGTTGCTTCCTTACTTTTTCAGTTAGTCATCTTTATCTTAAGCACATAGGGACATGCTACCTATCCATGTGTTCTGTGCTATAAAAGAAACAAGAATTATTATTATTGCTGTTTGCAGTTTCTCACATTTCTTGAAGAAGGAGACGAATCTACACAAGAAATAATGCCTCCGGCCACTTCGTGGCGGAGGCATAAAAACAGCAAAGGACGTGGATGATGGTTTCTTACTTTTTTAGTTGGTCGGTGGGTTCCTCAGTGACAGGAGACGAGGATGAGACTGGGGCTCCCAGGTGCCTCGGGCCAGCTTCACACGGGGAATCAAACCTGCACAAGTATACATAGGACATTCGGTATGAACCCAACCTATGCCAGATCAAATGCTTCTCAATGAGATTTGTATGCATTACTCCGGCCCGCTTCACACAGGGAATCAAACCTGCACAAGTATACATAGGACATTCGGTATGAACGCAACCTATGCTGGATCAAATGCTTCTAAATGAGATTTGTATGCATTACTCGGGCCTGCTTCACACAGGGAATCAAACCTGCACAAGAATACATAGGACATTCGGTATGAACCCAACCTATGCCGGATCAAATTCTTCTCAATGAGATTTGTGTGCATTACTGGTGACAAATTGAACAAACCTGACACACACAGCTGAACTACTCATGCACAAACATGGAAAAGACAGGTGAACAGGTTTGTATGACAAGGTGAGTGACAACAGAACTTATTTGAAAAAGGATTGTGGGAAATATATTATTAAATTCGAACTGAACAACATGGAAACAAAAGAGATACATCTTTATAATTAATAAACAAAATTGAACATGCGATCTTTAGTACTGGATGTAAGGCAACATCTTTGTTCCTAAAAAGATACAGTAATTAAGGAAAATCAACTCTACATGTGTCATCGATGCATTTAAACATTCAAGATTACATGTAATTCCCATCAAACATCATTTACCATGGAACATAAAAGGGTAATGTAGCAAATACATCATCTGTGAATATGACACACTAAGCAAATCACTCACACGTCTCAAGACCACAAAACTAAATAACCATTTGTTTGTTTGCACTTCTCCACAATAAACAATGTGTGCAGTATTCATAGCAGTATGCAAAATAACAAACAAATCTGCTCCAAATTCTTAAGGAAAAGGAGTGTATGGTGCATGAATTACCTGGGTGGTCTATTTCTTGATTTCAGACACATTCCACCCGACGCACAGAGAAATCCTGTCATGTTCTTCCATTCCTGTAAAAAAAGGGAACCCAGGATGAAGAAAGAGAACAAGCAATTTAAAATCCATGAAAACATGCTTCCTGTCATCTTAGATGATTATCTCATCTATCTGTTTAAGATATCAACATTTTTTCCCATTCTCTATCTGTCTCTTCCATTTCCTTAACCACTTTCATTCTCTATTCCACTCCCGTCTCTCTCACTCTCTCTCTCTCTATCCTCTCTCTATCTTTTTGTTTTCTCCTCCTCCATCTCTGTCTTTCTCTTTCTATCCCCCACCCTCTCTCCCTCTCTCTCAAACCTCTCTCTTCACCCCGCCTCAACCTCAACATCTGTCTATTTTGCTCTTCAACTTAACAACTTGATGACCATAACCACTGGTTGCAAGGCAGTCGCTTCATATTTACTACACAAACTCCTGCTCTTTTGGGTTGTCACATGCCGTGTGAGCCCTTTCCACCAGGATGCTGTCTTTACCCTTGCCCTCATACACCTCTCTCTCTTTCTCTTTCCTTTCCTCCTTCTCACAATCTATCTACCCCTTCTCCTTCTCTCTCTCTCTCTCTCTCCATCCCTCCCTCCCTCTTACACTCTATCCTCATCCCTCTCTCTGTATCTCTCACTCGCTCTTTGTTATTCTCCCCAAGACCTCTTCCCCTCCTTTTCTTCACCTCAATATCTGTCTTTGTCACTCTTCCACTGGTTGTGAGAGGATTGCTACATATCTACATCACAGACTTAACCCTATCTTTATCTTTGAAACACAAGTGTGCATACAGTGAATGATCTTTGTACTGCTTGGTACTGAGAGGGTTAACAAGCCAGGACACTGACCTCAAACTCCTGCTCCTTGGGTTGCAGCACGCTGTGTGAACCCTTCCTTCTCACGTTGCTCTTGTTCTCCACAGGGGCGCTGTCCTCCCCCTTCCCCTTGTACAACCCCAGGGACCGCGTGGAGCTGTCCCACTGGTTGTAGGTCTCGTCCCACGCCTGAGGGAGAACAACATATAAAATGTGAACTCATGTATACAGACAAGCAAGGAATGGAAGCCTTGGGCATTGGTATCGGTATTGGTATTGACATTGGTATTGGTATTGGTAGTAGTATTGGTATTGGTATTGACATTGGTAATGGTATTGGTATTGGTATCGGTATTGATATTGACATTGGTAATGGTATTGGTATTGGAATCGGTATTTGATTGACATTTGTAATGGTATTGGTATTGATATTGGTAATGGTATTGGTATCGGTATTGGTATTGACATTGGTAATGGTATTGGTATCGGTATTGGTATTGGTATTGCCATTGGTAATGGTTTTGGTAGTGGTATCAGTATTGGTATTGACATTGGAAATGGTATTGTTATCGGTATTGGTATTGGTATTGACATTGGTATTGGTGTTGGTATTGGGCATTAGTTCCGAAGTATTGTATCATTATCATAAGAAAAGCGGAAGCCTGGGCCATGTTGCATATAGGTTACCAATTATTGTAACTTGCAATCAATGGTAACTACAATGGCAAAATGTGCAATAATGAGAGCTCATTGACTGTTACCATGGTAGTTGCCATTCAAAGTAATCAAAACCTATGCAACATTGCCCTGGTGTTTAGTGTCACTGCCCAGCAAACAGTAGACACAGGTTCACATCCCTGCATTGACTTCTGCTTATTTTTCTAGCAGATAGCTACCAATATCATTACTATGGAGAGTATCAGCAAAACAAAGATTATATAAAAGAATATATATATATTATCATGGTGAAATTGCTTATGATGATAATCATAATCTTAATGATCATTATCATAGTCACAATAATCATACACACACAATTACTTTTACCATAATACTAACAATAATAATCATACTAAGTATAGTGATCTTAATTTTGAATTCATCATAGCTGCTAAACTTTAATTGCAGGAGATCAGAATATTCTTCACTACATTGAGAATATCTATTTTCTATCATTTTGTTTGTAATGGAAAACAAACTGGATGATCTGTGTTCATAACTGCGGTTCAAAGGCAAAATAAACATTAATTAACATTACTTTCTTAAATAAGAATGGTTGGCTGGTACATATACGTCTACACAGCATGAGATGTGTTTTTCATTTCAGCATATTAATGCAATCCATGTGAGCTCACCTGACTGTTGCCATCAGTGACATACTCTATCTTCCTCAAGGATGCAAATATCCTCTTTCTCTGGGCAAGCCTCTCTGCAAAGACACACACAAATAGAATATTGATAAGCAGGCATTTTCACACAAACACATAGCACATGCCCTGTCCATAACTCCATAACTGATGGTGCAATGTGACGGAAGCAGGAAAGTGCAGAATTTGATGGCTGATTTGATGACATTGCTACCAATAGCAATTTCTATGGAAAATTTCATTGGAAAATTTCATATGGAAAATTTCATTGGCTGTCAAGCGAGGTTACCATGGTAGTTACCATTGATGGCAGAGTTACCATTAATGGCAAATTTTAAGCAACAGGGCCCTGTTATCATGGCAGCATCATTTTGGCTCTCATTTGTGTTTGATTCCAGGCTCACATGAAGGAATTGTCTCAAAATGATGTATCAATTTATATTAACTTAATTGGCATAAAACCATCATCAAAGTTCCTGTATTCTTGCCACTTCTATCCATTACCCAGAATACCTCCTTATTGAAAGTCTGGTTGACTATCTAACCACAACTATTTACCTCATTGTAGAGGATCTGACGTCGATATAGAAGAATTGATCATACAAAATTGAAATCATTTAAGACAAAATGGTTCCAAATAATCTAAAAACCCTTTGTTTGTTTTGGTCGTCTACACTCCATCAGCGAGAACAGGACTGGTCTAAACTGGATTCTGAGCAAACATGTGAATCCAGCCCGACTGGCCTACCTTGTGGTCAGATCTGAGGGAGTCTGGACAGCTCTAGCAGCCAGAACAGACCGGTGTAAACCGGTGTATCCAACCCTACTGTCCTACCTGTTGGGTCGATCTAGCTGGCCAGCTCTAGCAGCCAGAACAGACCAGTCTAAACCGGTGTAGCCAACTCTACTGTCCTACCTGTTGGGCCTATCTAAGGGAGTCTGACCAGCTCTAGCAGCTAGAACAGACCAGTCTAAACTGGTGTATCCAACCCTACTGTCCTACCTGTTGGGCCTATCTGAGGAAGTCTGGCCAGCTCTAGCAGGCAGAACAGACCGGTCTAAACCGGTGTATCCAACCCTACTGTCCTGCCTGCTGGGCCGATCTGAGGGAGTCTGGCCAGCTCTAGCAGCCAGAACAAACCGGTCTAAACCAGTGTATCCAACCCTAATGTCCTACCTGTTGGTCCGATCTGAGGGAGTCTGGCCAGCTCCGTGTACACCCCGTAGTTGGGCACCACCTGGGTAAGGGCGTAGTCGTCCGTGCCGCAGCAGATCTCTGCCTCCTCGCACAGCTGTCCCAGACACGAGAGGGCGGTAGTCGTGGCCTCCTGGTCACAACTCCACAGGTTCATGATGAACACACACTGGTGGAAGTGAGATAAAAGGCGACTTGAAATCATTAATGGAGGCTCCATATATTCATTTATTTACCTTTTTCATTCTTTTTCTATCTTACTTACAATATCTTTTTACTTATCAATTTCTGAATTAATTCATTCACTCACTCATTTTTATGGTTTATTCAATAATTGATTTGCTGCTGTTCATCCAAGTTGAAGGAAAGTATTTCTAAGGTTACAAGAACAATTCTTTTCTCAAAGTTACAGAAGACAATCCTTTTCATTGTTCAATTTGCAGAAAACACTTCCATTTTGTTAACTATTTGTGAGCTAGCCAAAATGCTGCTCTATTGGATTGATGTATATTAATGGCAAAATAATCCACCGGTGGCACGTTAAGGATCAAGGTTACAAAAGGATGTCTCCCACCCATCCATCCATGCCTACCTCCAGCTTGTTTTGGGCTTCCCTGGTCCTGGGGATGTTACTGTCCACCGTAGCGTGATCCTTGTACTTGTTGAGGAAGCGGTTGCGCAGGGCGAGCACTTCACTCAGCCACTTCAGTACCTCGGTAGTGTTAACAATCTGCTGGTTCAGCAGCTTCTGAGCTACAGAGAACAGCACCTGGGAGCTGAGGGGAGTAAGAAGGTGAACAAGAGGGTTGGTGACAGTGTGAATAGGCTACATACCATGAATAGATATGTCTCTATGAGGGACTTGCTCAGCTACTTGAGCACCTCAAGCGTGTTAGCAATCAGTAGCTTCTGTGCTCCATGAAAAAAAAGTTGCTAAGGAGCAGAATACAAGCAAGAGGGATTTTTACCATCCCCCTCCCCCTCACATCCCTTCCACCACCTGTTTTTACCCACCTGCAGTGGAGCCTAAGATCAAGTGCACAGTGATTGCAATCAAATGCAATCAGCTCCATACATTGACTGCAGTCTGACTACAATAGATTGCAATCAGCTGTGACATTGATCTCAGGCCCAACTGTGATTTCCCAGAAGGTAGCAATGGGAGCCTCTGGGTTCAACAGCTCCACATTGCCTGGTTGGTGGAGGGTGAGGAGGTCCTTCATGCCCCCCCCCCCCCTCCCTATCCCTACCCCCACCCAACCCTTCCACCATCTGTTTCTACCCATCTGACATCCCAGAAGGTAGCGATGGGAGCTTCTGGGTTCCACAGCTCCACATTGCCTGGTTGGTGGAGGGTGAGGGGGTCCTTCATGCCCCCCAACCCTTCCACCACCTGTTTCTACCCACCTGATATCCCAGAAGGTAGCGATGGGAGCTTCCGGGTTCCACAGCTCCACATTGCCTGGTTGGTGGAGGGTGAGGAGGGCTTTCATGGCCTCTACAGAGATGTCTGGAATGACCGAGTACTGGCACATCAGGCTGACCAGTCCAGTGATCAGCTGGTAGGTGTTGTTCTGGATGACATGGCCAGCTGACCCATGGCTCTGTGTAGGCAATGGCAAAGGGTGGGGTATCGGAGAAGAGGGGTGGGAACAGAATAGAGCGGAAGAATTAAGATATTTAACCCTCTGTATACAGCACAAGAAAGATATAAACTTCTGTCAAGTTTAAAACTTGTAGACTGGGCACATTCACAGATGGCTCATTTACTATAAATGCATCACTTCTGAAAAAAAAAAAATTGTTAATAACCACAATTTACACTGGTGTAAAGAAACATGTAGTTTGACTGCTACCAAACTCTATACATTTTTTGGAAGAAAATGTTACAGATTTTCGCCAGAGACACATTGCAGTGTTTAAACAAATGTAGGAAAATCACTTTGTAGACCATGATATTTCAAAATACGTTTTTTGGCTGTCTGGAGGTATGTTGCCTAGCGATTTTCACTTTATTCTGGTCATGGGGGTATGTGTAAATAGTCAAATTGGTGAAATTGCAAAAGAAAACACAAGCAAGGAGAGGTAGAAAGTGAATCTTACATGCAGCATGAGTTTTGGGTCAGCATGGACCAGCTTGACCAGCCAGAGTAGGACAGGGACATCCTCGCTCGGCTTGTCCCGAGACTTCCAGCCGGGCATCTTGGACTTGAGAGTGGTCAGACTCTGAGTGGACAGATGCACAAACTGAGGACCACATACAGAGAGAAGATTCAGAGAACAACATTTCAATGCAATATTCAACAGTATTGGTTATACAGGGGGTAAAATTGATCAAAATTTTGCATATTAAAGATATACAAATGATTTGACAACAGCAACAACAAAAAGAAACAAAGTTCTATTTTGATCACTACACAAAAAAACAATCCAATAATATTGCAATAAACAAACCAAACTTGTCTGTAAGTTAAAGGAATGCCTATAAGGAATGTCATATTTGTGTACAAGTTTACATTTACCTTATCTACATATGTGTCCAATAAAATGGTGCTCTATTAAAAGTGTGTGTATAAGAGTGAAGCTACAGCACTCGTTAACTGAAGGTTTTATGTACAGGGTAGGGTGAGGGGTACAAAATAGTGTAAGGGCACATTGTTTTAGTAAGGACTGTGGCATAGGTTTAGTAGTCTAGTAGCTAGGAGGGGTTCCCGTGCACCCCCCTTAAAACGATTAACCACTATGACGTTTAGATCTGCTAGAGTATCTACTTTATCAAGTTTAATGTTAACATTTGATAAAAAGGTCCCTGGAGATTTGGGGGCCATTTAATTGGACCCATGTCAAAATTGCATATTTTCACAATTTTCATCACTTCTTGAGGCCTGTGAAAATAACACCCTTAAGTGAAGCCATATCTCCAAAAATAAATCATCACATCATGTAAAATTTGGCTCAATGTTAGTTCGCTCTAATATAAAAAGACTGGTGATGTTTCATAGACATTGCAATTTGTCTTCATCAATAATTTACATCATATAATTTGCATATCAATATATATGCTTTTTCCTGTGTAAATTTTTGACAGAAAACAACTCATTTCACTGATAGTTTTTGTACAAGCATCATTTCAGTCAGTACGAGCTGATATTTGCATAGACATACTCTATGGTATCCCTGCTTGTCGAAAATTAATGTTAAACTGAAAGATTATGTGCATCATACTGTTTAGAACACTATTTCAACACCAATGCGAGGCAGGATATTGAGTTTATTTTAATAATGTTGTATTGCCTAAAACTCACAAGTCTAGGTGGAAAGTTGGGCTGCCGTGAACCACCTGGAATTCTATTTTAACATGGTTATTCATACTTAACATACATCTCCTGATAAAAGTTAAGACTTACAAACAGGAAAAAAGTATCCTATGTGACCCTAATTAGCATATCCAAGATGGCCGCCATCACCCTGTATCTAATTATGAACTGTCACAGTTCCGTCTTTTTAAAGCCCAAAGTGTATAATTTTAATAACCAAAATTGATTAACCTCGATTTTACATGATTAGATTAAAGTCTGAGGTGTGTTAGATAAGTGATTGGGGATTCATACAAGCAATTTTAGCTCAAGGTCACATACTTGATCTCTCAGCATTGCGGTTTTTCATTTTTACGATATTGTTTTGCTTGCATTAAACGGCATGGGTTATAGTTATCGTGTTCATAGACGAAGGTGGAGGAAAAATACTATTTCTGTATCTTCCATTTCCTTGTCATACATTGATGTACCTGACTTTTGATTGTGTGCATCATATTCGACAAAGTTTAAGCTATATATTTGTCTCCAAAACACATGTTTTGCCATCTGTTATATTTTCATAGGTTCATGTCAGTAAGATTTGAGTGTGGTCTACAAGTGGTGCAATTAAAAGTCAATGTGCCTCATCTTCTATACTCCGATCATATCTCTAAAATCATTCTCATTCTTGTTCTCATCATATTGTCAATGATTACTGAGCTAAAATGCAAATCATCTCCATATTTACGGTCTTAAATCAATGAGCAAGCCTATTATGATATGCAGTGATTTCAGAGGCAACATCTAAAATCATTCATCTGAAAAGCTAAGGGCCAAGAAGAAGCATCACATGGCATCAGTAATATTGGTGTAGCATCATGGATCCTTCAACAAGATACAACTAGAGCAATTCGACTGCCACGCAGTCGATAAATATGCCTCCGCCTCTTTGATATTCTCAGAAAATGTGTATGTTTGGTGGGCAATGTACCATTGCTCCTATGTGAAATGAAAATATCACATTCTGTTTTTCCACGTATAGCCAAGTTTGGCAATGTTCATTGACTTTTGACCTCTTACTTCTTTGACTTCCAATCTAACCAGTCTGTCTAAATCCATCATTGTATCAAGTTTGTTTAAAATCAGCCACTTTTGGGTGAAGTTCATTGACCTTTGACCTTTCAGGAATTTTACTCAAACTTCACCAGTCTACCTCCATGAAGTGATACATCTCTGTACTATGTTTGGTTTGAATTGAATCATTAGTATTGGATTCAATGGGAAAAATATCTATTAGGGGGCAATTTTTAGCCAATTTTGGCAAAAGTTCATTGACCTTTGATCTCTCACCTTTGAGAAATTTCACCAAAAATGTCATCAGTCTACCCCCAAGTAGTGATCCATCTTTGCACCATGTTTGGTTGGTATTGCACCATTGGATTTTGATATATCTTGAAAATTATCACTTTGGGGGCAATTTTTAGCTAATTTGTGGCAAAGTTCATTGACCTTTGAACTCTCAGGAGTTTTACCCAAACTATCACCAGTCTACCTCCATGAAGTGATACATCTCTGTACCATGTTTGGTTAGAATTGCACCATTGGATTTGGATTTGGGTTTATCGTGAAAAATATCAATTTTTGAAAAGTTCATTGACCTTTGACCTCTGACCTTCCAGCAATTTCACCAACAATGTCACCAGTCTATCCCCAAGGAGTGATCCATCGTTTCACTATGTTTGGTTGGAATTGCACCATTGGATTTGGATTTATTGTGAAAATTTTAAAGTTTGGGGCAATTTCTAGCCAATTTTGGCAAAGTTCATTGACCTTTGACCTCTGAACTTTCAGGAATTTTACCAAAAATGTCACCAGTCTATCCCCAAGTAGTAATCTATCTTTGTACCATGTTTAATGAGAATTGCATTCTTGGATTTGGATTTAATGTGAAAAGGGTAAATTTTTGGCAAATTTTCACAAATTTCATTGATCTTTGACCTCTGACCTTCCAGGGATTTTACCAAAAATGTCACCAGTCTATCCCCATGTAGTGATCCATCTGTGTACCATGTTTAATGAGAATTGCATCCTTGGATTTGGACTTATTGTGAAAAAGGTCAATTTGGGGCAATTTTTACAGAGTTCATTGACCTTTGACCTTTGACCTCAATCAGATTTTACCCCAATTTTACACACTTCATTAGTTTCATGCAATACATACATGTACCAAGTTTGAAGCAAATCTGCTTAACGGGTCTCAAGATATTGCCTTATCAGATTCGGGACGGACGGACGGACGGACTTACATCTGTACGTACTGACGGACGGACAACCCGAAAACATAATGCCTCCGGCCACTTTGTGGCGGAGGCATAAAAAGGAAATTACAATAACTTTGGGGTCTTTGATTAGCGTCAAGGGGCCTGGATGCATCACAGGGCGTTCACTTGCCAATAATTAGCATTTTGGGACTGAGATCTAGCACTATGGGGCCTGTTATTACACAGCCAATAACAAAGCATTATGTGGCCTTTGATTTACACCAAAGGGCCCAAATCTAGCATCATAGGGATTGGACTTGCTAATAATTAGCATTTTGAGACCTTTGGTATGTACATCAAAGGGCCCAGATCTAGCGTCTTAGGGCCTTTACTTGGTATAACACAGCCAATAACAAGCATGATCTGCCCTTTGATTCGCATCAAAAAGGCCCAGATGTAGCATCATGAAGCCTGTAAAATGGTGTTACACAACCCGTGATAAGCATTATTGTGCCTTTGACACACATCAAAGGGCCTTTACTTGGTATTACACAGCCAATAACAAGCAATATGGGCCCTTTGATTAGCATCAAACAACCCAGATGTGGCATCATGTGGCCTGTAAATGGTATTACACAACCAGTGAGAAGCATTCTTGTGCCTTTGATACACATCAAAGGGCCCAGATCTAACATCTTAGGGCCTTTACTTGGCATTACACAGCCAATAACAAGCAATGTGGGCCCTTTGATTAGCATCAAAAGGCCCAGATGTAGCATTATGGGGCCTGTAAATCAGCATTATTGTGCCTTTGATACACATCAAAAGGCCCAGATCTAACATCTTAGAGCATTTACTTGGTATTACACAGCCAATAACAAGCAATGTAGGCCCTTTGATGAGCATCAAAAGGCCCATAGCATCATGGGGCCTGTAAATTTTGCCTTTTGTGCCTATTGTGCCTTTGACACACATCAAAGGGCCTTTATTTGGTATTACACAGCCAATAACAAGCAATATGGGCCCTTTGATTAGCATCAAAAGGCCAAGATGTGGCATCATGTGGCCTGTAAATGGTATTCAACCAATGAGAAGCATTATTGTGCCTTTGATGCACATCAAAGGGCCCAGATCTCGCATCTTAGGGCCTTTTCTTGGTATTACACAGCCAATAACAAGCAATGTAGGCCCTTTGATGAGCATCAAATGACCAGATGTAGCATCATGAGGCCTCTAAATGGTATTACACAACCAGTGAAAAGCATTATTGTGCCTTTGATGCACATCAAAGGGCCCAGATCTAGCATCTTGGGGCCTTCACTTGGTACTACACAGCCAATAACAAGCATTATGGGCCCTTTGATTAGCATCAAAAGGCCCAGATGTAGCATTATGGGGCCTGTAAATGGTATTACACAACCAGTGAGAAGCATTATTGTGCCTTTGATGCACATCAAAGGGCCCAGATCTAACATCTTAGGGCCTTTACTTGGTATTACACAGCCAATAACAAGCATTATGGGCCCTTTGATTAGCATCAAAAGGCCCAGATGTAGCATTATGGGGCCTGTAAATGGTATTACACAACCAGTGAGAAGCATTATTGTGCCTTTGATGCACATCAAAGGGCCCAGATCTAACATCTTAGGGCCTTTACTTGGTATTACACAGCCAATAACAAGCAATGTGGGCCCTTTGATTAGCATCAAAAGGCCAAGATGTAGCATCATGGGGCCTGTAAATGGTATTACACAATATAATATGCCTATAAAATGTATTGCACAGCCAATAATAAGCATTTCTGTAAGCCTTTTAAGCCTTAGCTTAGCAACAAAGGGACCAGATCTAGCATCTTGGGGCTTTCATTTGGTATCACACAGGTGTTATGAGGCCTTTCATAAATATCAAAAGACTAGGGCCTTAAAAGTCGTAGGGCCTTAAATTGTAGTAAACAATCAATAATAGGCACTATGGGGCATCTGACTAGCATCAAAGGGCCCATATACAGCATTATAGGGCCTGTAAATGCTAATAAACATCCAATAACAAGTATTATAAGGCCCTTGATTAGCATCGAAGGGCCCAGTTATAGCATTATAGGGCCTGTAAATGGTATTACACAGCCAACTATAATCATTATGGGGCCTTTAATTAGCATCAAAGGGCCTAGATTTAGCATCATAGGACCTCTAATCGGTATTACACAGCCTTACGGGCCTCTGATTAACATCAAATGGGCCCATTATAGGGCCTGTAAATGGTATTACACTGCCAACTATAATCATTATGGGGCCTTTAATTAGCATCAAATGGCCAAGATCTAGCAATTCACGGCCTGTACTTGCTTTTACATAGCCGATTGCAAGCATTCTGATGTCTTTGCCTAACATCAAAAGGCCATTTTCTAGCTTGAATGATATTACACAGCCAATGAAAAGAATTGTGGCTCTCTTTTTGCATCAAAGGTCCAGATCTAGCGGCATAATGTCCTGCAAATGGTATTACACAACCAATGAGCATCATGAGGCCTTTTGATCATCATCAAATGGCCCAGATATAGCATTATAGTGCATGTATATATGGCATTACACAGCCAACAACAAGCATTGTGGGGCCTATGCTTAGCACCAAAGGGCCCAGATAATTCATATAGCATAGTAGGCCTGTGATTGCACACCCAACAGTTAGTATCTAACTGCCAAAATCTAATTATACTCAATTAACATGATTAAGCACGTGACTAACATTGACCAAGGATCATGTCTATTTGCCTCAGGGTTCACTAATAGGTCCACTGATACAGGTCCAAGACTTAACCTTGTACACATGTATTTGGATATTAGTACGTATAAGTGCAGGGTCAAGACCAGGACTTGAATATCGTGTTTCAAGTATTACCACATTCTAGCCCTACCTGCATTATAGAGCCATGCTGTAATTAGTTTGGTGTCTTGAGTTTGGATTACTGGGCTGTAATTGGATGCTCCAATTCCATATCCTTCAAGAAGTATTGCCGCAAGGCTTTAACTTAGGCTAATGTTGTAATATCTTTTTGCGTCAATATAATGTGTATTAAACCTGCAAATAACAAAGAGCAGCATTTTATGGCACAGAAAGTGTAAAACCGACTTTATGGTCTTCGCTCTACAGTATATAAATAAACTAAGAAAATATTAACAATATCAAAAATATTGTTCATTGATTAGGATGGCAAAATAACAACCAGAGTTGTTAGGGGGTGGAGGTGGGGAGGGGGGGGGGGGGGGTGGAGGATGTGGGGGTACACGATATTTAGATAATCTTAACATACTTAAATGTAGTTACAAACGAACATGATGATGAAAAGGTAATGTAATATTTTGTGTACATTTTGAGGCATCATACAAGAAGGAAACATTCAATAACGGGCACCTTTGTACTTGATCCAATGCGTTGAAAGAAATAAGGGGTTAAAAAATAATCGTAAGTAAAATCCACAATCCAGCATAATGGCCACTCTATTTCTAGTTCATACGTATAACACGAAGATGCTGCGAAAGCGTCTACCCTCCACCTCCGTCTATGAACATGATAGCGAATGCATGTTGTTTAATGATAGCAAAAAAAAATCGTTAAAACGACAAGCCATCATGCTTAGAGACTCCATGAGACCTTGAACTCAAGTTGCTGGTATGAATCTCCAATCAATTAATTTAATCATGTCAAATCCAGGTTAATCAAATTCAGTTAAGAAAATTATACACTGTAGGCTTAAAAACGGGCTGAACTGTGACAGCTCGTATTGAAATGCATGGTGATGGCGGCCATCTTGGATATGCTAATTAGGGTCACATGGGATACTTTTTTTCCTGTTTGTAAGGCTAAATTTTACCAGGACATGTATGTTAAGTATAAATAACCATGTTAAGATATAATTCCAGGTGGTGCACTGCCACCCAGCTTTCCACCTTAACTTTTAAGTTTTAGGCAATACAACATTCGAGAAATAAGCCCAATATTGTGCCTTGCATTGGTGTTTAAATAGTGTTCTAAACAATAGGAAGCACATTATCTTTCAATTTAACATTAATTTTCAATTAACAGGGATACCAAAGAGTATATCTATGCAAATGTCGGTTCGTATTACCTTTAACGAAGCTTGTACAAAAACTATCACTATTGACTATCGTTTTCTGTCAAAAAATGGCACAGGAAAAAGCACATCTATTAATATGCAAATTATATGATGTAAATTATTGATGAAGATAAATTGCAATGTCTATGAAACACCACCAGTCTTTTTATATTAGAACAAACTAACATTGAGCCCAATTTTACATGATGTGATGATTTATTTTTGGAGATATGACTTCACTTAAGGGTGTTATTTTCACAGACCTCAAGAAGTGATGAAAATTGTGGAAAAATGCAATTTTGACATGGGTCCAATTAAATGGCCCCCAAATCTCCAGGGACCTTTTTATCAAATGTTAACATTTAACTTGATAAAGGAGATACTCTAACGGATCTAAACATCATAGTGGTTAGTCATTTTAAGGGGGGTGCACGGGAACCCCTCCTAGCTACTAGACTATAGGGAGAGGTTGAATCAATCTTAAAGGGTAGTTTCAAGGTTTTTATTTTTGACGAAATGATGATTAGATCAAAAAGGAATGTACCAAACGGCCATATTCTATCTCATATCATTATAGTCAAGATGTAAAATGAAATATTATCAATTATATTGGGGTAATTTTTGTTTGTTTGTCTGTTGTTGTTTTTTGGAGGGGTGGGCGATAGAAAATACAATTATGATATATCACTTGAATGTTGCATATGGAGACATTGATCTTCATTCTTTCTTTTCTTATGTCACATTGTTTTTTCAGATGATGTCTAAAGGTTTGCATGGTGGTATGATCAATCACGGCAGAGGTTTACGGTACACCATGTGTAAAGTCCTGGAAGGACTGAGATGAGAAAAAGTGGATAGAATTGGAGGTGAATTGGAAAGGCAAGAAAGTGGAGATTTGAAAGTAGAGTATTCTTTCGAAAAGAGTGTAGTCCTTAAAAGGACTGTAAACCAGAAGGAGTGAAGAGCTGATGAGCAGAGAAGTAGACTCAACATTTCGGGCAGATTGACTGTCCGTCTTCAGGAGTTTTTTTCATTAGTTGATCTTTGTTGCCATTTTGGTTTATAGCCTTATCATAAGCATAATACCAAATATTTTTGTGCTAACTTTGATCAAATAATCATATATGTATTGTATTATTTGTACACATTGCCCCCAAGGAGAACAGTCCAAGCCTACTTCTGATGGGGCTACCCTGTATAAAGAAGACTGACTGAATGAATATAGATAAATAGATTGGTGGCATTAGAAAAGAAGAAGAGATCTGCTGTGTGAGGTTTCCGCTAGCTTACCTGACTGGTCCTGACAGCTGCGTGGTTCTGGCTCTGGTTGTGTTTGCGGTAGACTTCAAACAGTCTCCTTAGGTTCTCAGAGAACCCGTAGAGCTGGTTAATCTTGGGCCACCATTTCATGTGAGACTGCAACACAAATACACCAGTCAAACATGTCACAAACAATTGTAGATGCACTATAAATGCCCTTACCACCTATGCATGGATATGCTACTTTTCTAAAGTAAACCTATACAGTCATTTTGTCTTTGCCAGCATTTCATGTGAGACTGCAACACAAATAGGGCAGTCAAACATGTCACAAACAATGCATCAAAGACACCATGCATACTTGTCAAAACCATACTTACCTATGAACAAGCAATAATAGTCGCTGCCATATTTACTTTTCTTTCATATTTTACTCTTCTTCATATAAAGATTGTTTAAATATATTCCTAAAAAATCACTGATAGGTAATAATAATGAATACAGAATATTCCACAGTCATTATCACTATTGATCAATGGTGTTACCTTAGTTACAATAGTGTGGAAAGATTGCATGAGGACGAAATAGAATACAGCAATAATTTAGATTTAATAATATAGAATACAGAATATTTCACAGTCATTATCACTATTGATCAATGGTGTTACCTTTGTTACAATAGTGTGGAAAGATTGCACGAGGACGAGATGGAATACAGCAGGGTTTTGGACTTGGAGACAGGTCCTGAAGTGGTCCAGGACGGTAGGCCTGAGGCGGTAGCAGGCCACCGCGCTGTCGATCAGCAGCTCCACGTCCACCTGAGACCGCAGCGGCCGCGTGGGGCAGAAGAGCTGGAACTGGAGGAGGAGGCGTGGCAAAATATCGCTTTGATAAAGATTGCTTTGATTAACTCATTAAGAAAACGCCAAATTCAGATATCAAGGGGCAAGCAATAGTAGCTAGTCACTTCAATAGGAAGATCTTGATTTCACGATGGTGGACTTAGATGACAGTAAAAATATCAAACAAGATTGTGACTGCGAAATATACCTTGCTAAAAAATGTGACAGTAATGTGTGCTTATCACACACGAATACCTCAATACTGTCTTTGAATTACAAATGGCACTGTCTACAGGTAATGCTTTTACATATATTTTCATCCGCTTTCCAGGTGTAAAATCACCTTTGTTTTTATTCCATGACTGAACAAGATCTATGTGATTCTTACCTAACCTACACAAAGCAACACATGTGACCCGTCACCAAGCATCCAGGTTAATAAATAATATAAATAGTTGTTATTTAAGCTTTGAAGTCTTAAACATACAAATTATTTCATATAGCAGGACAATGATTTACATTTGATTTGCCAGCAACAGGGGATGGTCCAACTTGTCATGTTGAAGCCAGCATTCAAAACATGAAACGTGCTAAGCCCCAAAACTTGCAAAGTAGCCACACTAAAAAATTCACACAGGGCAGACAATTTAATGGAAATTACCAATTTTTTTTTGTGGGGGAACATAGTGAAGCCTATTTTTTGAAGGCTTGTAGGAGGTTAATGGAATGTTTTTCAATTTGACATTATAAAACGGGACATTGCTTCCCATTTGATGCTAGCAACATGTGACTTCATCTCCTGCCATTTTGTGCTTTTAATTAATCATCACATTGAATTCAATTTGTTTTGGTGGGCTTGGCAGGTGACGGGTCACGATGCCTGACTCACGGTGAGGTCGGTCAGTACCGTGAGGTCCGTCAGCATGTTCAGCACCCAGCCGTAGAGGGCGTTGCCCTCGGTGTTCTGGAGGTAGGAGGCGGCCTTGCAGAGCTTGACGCAGGCCACAACGGCCCATTCCGTTTGCTGCCGGTTGCTGCCGCTGGGCGACTCCAGCCACTTCCTCAAGGAGTCCAGCAGCTGTTTCTTCTGGAGCTGCTTGTGGGACAGCTGGCAGTGGGTGGGGTGCAGGATCTCGGCCAGCGGACCCTGACGGAAGGAGGGGGGAGAGGAAGGCAGTGAACAAATTATACAGAGGCTCAGGGGACTTAGCCCACGCAATGCAAAAAAAGAGGTCCTAGGGTTAGGGTTAGATCCCTCAAGGAGTCCAGCAGCTGTATCTTCTGGAGCTACTTGTGGGACAGCTGGCAGTTGGGGTGCAGGAACTTGGCCAGCCAACCCTGAAGGAAAAAGGGGGTGAGGGAGATCAGTGAACAAATAACACAAAGACTCAGGGGGATTTAGTGCTCCCACCCCTCCCACAATGCAAAAAAGAGGACCCAAGATTATCAAAAGAGCCATCAGATCCCCTTGACAGGTGTTGACAGCTGGGGATAAACGCACTTGTCCCAAAACGGATCTTAAGGCCCGGTCTCAGTGACATTTAGGATGGATTGCGCATAAACATCCGCAATATTCGTAAAGTATGCTGTTTTAAGACGGTTATTTTCCGCACATGTCCGTAATCATCCGCAACGGCACATTTTTCCGTTCCCAGGAGTTTTGGGCTGCCCAAAACTCCTGGGAGCGGAAATCATCCGGTTTATATGCGCAATGCATATGCAATGCATACTCAATGTATGCGCTGAATTTTCGCAGTTATCCTGTGATATCTGCAACGGACATGGGATTGCGGATAAGTAGCGGACTGGGATAGAATGCGAAACGAATGCATAGCGTGCCTAATACGACTTTATACCAAGCTATAATAATTTCTTAAGTATGCTTACAGACTGGTTACGAATAGAGCGTTTGTATTACGACTGTTTCGCGAACAATTTGCGAGTACACAGCAAACACTCATCGTAAACCCAGATTACTATATAAATGTAACAGAAAATGAAATTTGACCGTCATTTTAAGAACAGTTGTGAACGATATAGGATGTTGCCATGGATCATCACGGACATTTGATAGTTGTAGCCATCCAACAACATAAAAATGCCGGATGTCATTGCCATATTACCCCTGCCACTTTAATTGTATTTTTGTTAATAAAAGTATAACCCCCCCCCCCCCCCCCCCCCCCCCCCCCCCCCGTCTGTCGCCAGATAGAATATGACACTTATACCATGGACGTACCTAATTCCAGATAGTGCAGAGCTATTATAATCATAGCTTATCACCTCAACGAGATTTTACAAGAGGTTGGAATTATTTTCAGGTATTCGTTGACAGACGGACACACACACACACACACACATACAAACATGCACACACGGACACTTATGGAATATGCCCATACACTTCAATACACATGCATACTCCTTTCATGTTAACCATACATGATTGTTTCATGTGGAAGAGGTAAATTGAGCCAAAGGCTCGATTTATGTTTGTATCCCCTCTTAAACCTCATCAATATCCTCATATTCTTTTGAGAATTGCTATTCGATTTGAAGCTACATTTTTAATTTAATTTTATAAAAAAAAAAACTTTTGTAGTATAGTATTTTATAACGTTTTATGTGTTTACAAGTAATTAATAGTGGAAAATAAATTTTCATGATCCGAAAACACATAAACTGATAAAACAAAAATAAGTATTAAATCTCAATACCTTCTTTTATTTTGTTCAAGATCAACATTTTGAAAAAATATAAACATATATAAAAGTGTAATATTGTATGTAAAACATCAAATGAACAAGTGTATTTTAAGTAAGGCAGATAAATAAGACATAAAATATATAAACAAACATTTATTGTCTTTTTTTTCATTGATACTAAATAAAAGATAAGGTAATATGGTTCTATTTCTGAACTAGCCCATTCATTCATGTGGTCTTAAAAAACATTCATCAACTTTCCATGGAATGAAAACAAAAAGTTTGAAAAAAATATTCTTTTCTGTTCATCTTCGCTGAAGCGTGGAGTGCTCTTCTTTTATATGGTCTCGATTCAAATGTATCACATTCGCAATGCGACCGTTGTTTCCGCACCACGTGCGCATTGCATTCTCTATGCAAACGTAATACTTCCGCAATAATCGTTTAGCATCCTATTTTTGTCCGCAAGACATGTGTTATACTTCCGCATTACTTTCGTTACATTTTCGCAATGTCTGCAATACATTCCACAATTTTACAAGCAATATCCCTCGTAAAATAGCATTCCCAAGGTAATTCGTTTTTATTCGTGATATTTCCGCTTTTAATCGTAATTTGTTCGCTGTACATCTTTTATGTATCCGCAATTTTAAAGCGGATTTTTATTTTTTTTGCCAAATTTAATGCGGATGACAACGAATGACCGAATTTTTTATTCGCAATTCATGCGTAATTCAACTTCCCCCCAGTGGGACCGGGCCTTTAGTAGTCAATGGATGGATACCAGACAGATATCTGTTTTGACTGGGCATTTCTTATCGTGCACAGGACCAGTTGCATTACTTGAAGCAGCAGAATGGGATTGGTCAGGTTCCATAAAAAATTGGAAGTCAATGGACGGATACTGGACGGATACCCGTTTGACTTACCGGGCATAGGACCAGCAGCATGACTTGGAGGAGCAGCATGGGACTCTTCCTCTTGGCTGGGTCCTGCTGGCTCTCAGCGAGATCAAACAGCTTCTCACAGCACTCGGCGCAGTGCTGCGGAGTCAGGCCCATGCGTGCATTCAGGCCTATAAGAAGAGAGTAGATGAAAGTATGACCAGGGGCCTGTATCACAAAGAGCTATGATTGATCGTAAGATCGGTAGATCAATCGAACAACTGATCGATCAATTGTACAATCAATGTCAATCACAAATCTGTATCACATAGAATCTGTAATCGATATCAATCGTAATTTGCAATTTATATTGATCTTAGCTTGTGTGGATCTATCATAACTATACGATTGATTGCAAAATAATGCATTGGATTTGTACATGAAATCACGTTTTTGAGCAATTTTTGGTCTGACGTGCACATACAAAATGTTACTTTACTTTAGAACGGCGTAACCCTGTGTCGCAAATTTGGCCTTAAAAGTTGCATGACACTTGAAGGAAAAAAGTCATGAAGCGCCGTGGCGTGATCTTTTCGCGTTACAATTTATTGCGAAAAATGTCGAGGGGGGGCTATTTTTGCCACCTGATCACTTACCGTCATTGTTACTGTACTGGTATCTCTGTAGCTGCATGAACTCCTCTGGGTAATTATCCATCCAATTCCAGATTGCCTGCACAATCCATGGTCAGGGAAAATACACAAGAAACATTGATTTAAAAGAACAAGCATAGTTTGCTTGGTTTCTTCATCAGATTGACTCAATTTATATCTTAAATATCATAAACAAATTCAATCTAGATCAGAGATTTATAATGGGATTCATTTTTTCATTGAAAAAATAGTGTAAAACTGAATACAATTAATGGACTTTCTTGCACTTGAAACCTTAATTTCTTAAAACAAATATTTGATATGATGATGAAGATCTCATAATTATATTAAATGTGAAGCATTAAAAGAAACCTACCAAGAGGAAAACTGCTGGAAACATCTCTCAAAAATATCACTCAAAAGCAAATTTTGTGAAACAAACACCAATAATAACATTAAAAAAAAAATCATCAATTTCAAACAATGGAAAAATTTAAAATGTTTATCATCACTCTCAAAGTACTTGCATCTAAAGTAGATTTCTGTAATCATTGTACATTTATATGAACAGAAATTATTATAATTTACCATTTATGTAATATCAAAAACATGGAAAATCATACAGACTGACAGCTCTTTTAAAGCTTTGCAGAAATTATGTACCCTTAGGAAGGAAGAGAATTCCCATTTTAAGTAGCTTTACCCTTTCAAGGCTCTGTGCTAACACAGTCATCGCATTTCTCTTGAGTGAATGGAACTTGCTGATGATTTCTGTGAAAGAAAGGGTAGAACATCGAAATATAAGAAACAGGATTTGCCTTAATATGGCATGGCTATTAAAAAGGGAAGGATAACAAAGAGAAGAAAAGAGAAGAGGAAAATGGAGAAAGAGAGTGATGGAAGGTGAATGAGAGAAAGATGAATGTAAACAGAGAATAAAACACAGAGAGGAGAACGAGGAAGGGAGACAGACAGAGAGAGAGGGAGACAAATGGAAAGACAGATAGAGAAATCAATCAAATTGATGACAGTAGCCTAGCTACTGTACGTTGTACTGCAGCATATAGCAGCTAGCTTGATCACACATTTGAATTGTAGCGCACTACTGGAAGAGCGGACGCGGAAGTCACGTGAGTAAAATCACGATTTTCTGCTCTGAGCGCTCTCATTACAAAACATTGAGATGTTTTGGTGCAGTGTTAGAAAAATCGCACTCTGAGTCGCAATTTTTTTTTTTGCAATGTTTCGGACGGCTTTTGGTACAGTTGCTAGGCAACTTTCACCTTAACATCACAATTTTCCTAACATCTTAATTTTTAAGCACAATGAGAATGGCACTATTGTTCTGCTTTCATTGAGTGCAAGACTCTAGGCAGAATTTGTTACAACTTGAGATGCCCTTAACTCTTTTTGTGCCATCAATGCACTTTTCACCAGATAAACAAATCTCATCAGAAGTTTTTTAACTGGCACAGCAAAGGGTTAACAAAAGTTTTGACTTTGGTTTACAAGAAAAAAATCTGAAATGCTTTACCATTGAGGAGGCGAGTGAGTCTGGCGCAGTCAACGTTGATATGTTGAATCAACTCAATGTCACTCTCATCGCACGTCTCATCACTAGATTTACTCAGAGCATCCAACCTACGGAAGAGATATAAAAACCAAAATACACATTACACACTAAGAATAACCAGAAATATGTTGGAGTGTTACTAGCCATACAGGTAAAACATAATTCAGAAAGCCCACTAGATCTACTCATAGAATCCAGCCTACAGAATGAAAAAAGAGAGAAATACAACGCACACTGTAAATAACTAGAAATATGTTGAAGTCCCTGTTTCTTCTTCATGTTATAAGCAACACACATACAGCTTCAATAAAGGAATCTTGCTAAATTTACCAAATGCATCCCGCCCATAGAATGAAAACAAAGGTAAAATGAAATACACACTGAAAAAAAATGGTAATATCATCAAGTACTTTTTTTCAGATCACACTATTTGCCATACAGGTACAATAAAGAAATGATATAGAAGTAGACTGAAAACATCAAAATATGGCAGATGAAACAAATACAGAAAACTTGATACAGAAGCATCCTGCCAACATCTATAAAAAGTAACAACTCTAAAATGTTGTATAACTTGTTTAAAGCAACATGACCAACAATGAGGAATCATCATAATGTCCATGATATTTTAGAAAGAGATACTAAATAGCTCCTATATCATCATGAAAATTATAGATTCATAATCATAAATAGTAATCGTCATCAATACAATTCTACACAAGACACTCTGGATGGAAGCCAATACTATACAAAGGCGTTATCATCTTAAAGTTAAAATAAAAACATGTCTGAACATGTTTTGGTACCATGCATGTCACTCGAGTCATGCTATCATTCCCTTCATTATGCGTGGAGTACACAATGTGCGGTAAATGCTCTCAACAAATTATGTGTATCTTTTCATCACAGTGTAATCCCAGTAATCGATGTACTGCACTTCCGCTCAAAACAAGATTTACCCATTTGCATTTATTTCACATTGTTGCATAACCAAAAAATAATAACACTGAGGACTCATCTACATGTACCAATGAAAGAGTATTTAGAATGTATTCCTATGAAATGTATCATTAATTTATTAATTCATTGTTATCACATTCAATAAAATGATCAATTTCTTTAACCTATTTTGTTAAATGTGGGGCATGCAGTTCTGGGGGATATTTAAATGATATTTAAATGTCCATGCGGACTAAATGTCGTCAGGAGCATTTTCCTGACCATAATTAATTCCCTCTCCACGTCCTCTGCATAATGTACGTCAGAAGACCTATACATAGCTCTATCTGACAAGCCAACCCCAAACAACATCCTTCCAAGAACCTCTCAAGACACTTGCCAACTTTTGGTGCGCAGCCTTACCCTTCGTATATGCCTATATTCGACGCTGCAGACTCCTTTTTTTCTTTCTACATTGCACTCACAACAAGGTCTGGACACAGAGGCTATTTCTTCTTTGTATCGCCATTCAAGGAAAGGCGAAGGTGGAAAAGGTGCTAGTCTATGGAGTTAGACTTACTGTTTTTACAAGCGATGAGATAAATAGGTTCACACTAAACAGCCTGGAATTTAGCCTAACCCTCGGCCCTTGCATCCAATACTCTCACCCCACCGGCGCTGGGAATGAATTGACACCAGATGCTGATCTGTTAGATCATCTCTGAAATCCCCTTCCTAATCTCTCTTTTCATCTGATCATCTTGAAATAATCTGTTCCATAAGGCATAGTTGCCTGCTTACCTAAAGGCGCACATCCCATCCACTATCCTTCACATTACAGCAATGTATGTTTGTGGCTACCAATCGCTATTTACTTGTATGCATATTACTGTTATTAGCTAGTTTAAAAATACATGTATGTTTATTAGTTTAGAAGAAATACAAATACCATAGAGCTGAGGAACAATGTATTAAATATTTGTCCTATTAAATGTTCAGTTGGCATTCTTTTGTTAGGATTGCATTATGCATAACCACCACCACAAAAAAATCCCTTTTGAACAATGACAACATCCTGATTGGCAACCTTATTTTATGAATCAACAGAGGAGCAATACATGTACTAGCTCATTGTTTCCATCTGTCGACAACTTCCTTTTCCTATTTTGGGTTTACAGGGCCAACAATTTCCACTACCCGCCATGATTCTTTCTGTATATCGAACCTTCCAGAACATGGCCATTGCACATGACATGCCAAGTCATTAATGGGTTTTGCTGTTTCTCCTGTACTCTCTTGCTCTCCCCCCCCCCCCCTTTCTCTCTCTCTCTCTCTCTCTCTCTCTCTCTCTCTCTCTCTCTCTCTCTCTCTCTCTCTCTCTCTCTCTCTTTCCCTCTTTTATTGTGTCTGTCTGGCTCTCTCTTGTATTTCCCCTCCCTCTCTGTATGTCTCTCTCTCTCTCTTTCTCTCTCTCTCTCTCTCTCTCTCTCTGTCTTTATCTCTCTGTCTTTTTTTTCTCTCTCTCTCTCTCTCTCTCTCTCTCTCTCTCTCTCTCTCTCTCTCTCTCTCTCTCCCTCCCTCCCTCCCTCCCTCATTTGCCATACTTATTCCTAACCTTTTGTACTAGCACAATGATGGGAAAAAATAATGATTTCTGAACATCTCTTTGAGGCACAGCTAACAACTTAGCTTGAAACAATTAAAAACAAATTCTAGAACACTAACATAAATTGCCTACACGTCTAACAGTATAGTATGTTTTTCTCCTTTATACTCACAGAGGAAATGTTTGTTGTGTACTTAACTTCTTTAGCTACAACCATCAACTTCCACCCCAGACTTTCAATTGCTTTCAAAACATGAAAAGAACATGCACTTTGCAGTGTAAATATTCTAAAACGTGAATGACACAATAGCTAAGGACATGTTTGTGCTGTTTTACACTAATGTTCACAAGTATCAACTTCCGCTATTTCTAGACTGAATCATCAAAGACATGAACATTGTTTTACAGAAACATGTGTGTTATCTATATATCCTAAATCAGTGGAAAATATTTATTGTAGCAATCAGGGTAGAGCAGTCCTAGACAGTTCAAAAAACAAAATTGGTGTAAATACCACAGAAAATGGAAGAAAATACTTTCAAAGAACTTCCCTCAAAATATTAGAACTGGAAACTGACCTTAAGCCAAGCTTTGACTGTGAAATTGCTAATATTGTTATACACTGCTAATTCTCCCTGTCCCATATAGAAACTTTAAAACTTTAAAACTCAACATTGATCAAACATTTATTTTCAATTTGCACTGAAGCTAGCAAAACATACACTGCGGTGCAATTCTTTTCCTCAATATTCACTTACCTTTTTTCACCTTATCATCGACATGTAACCAGTTAATGCAGTTTGTTCCTTCATTTTTTATATGTGAACTTCAATTTCCATACTGGAAAAGAATCTGCTTTTCATACCCTGTCATATAAGGATTATGTGTAATTTTTTATGTAATTATATATGTATCATTTATTTTGAAACAATAAAAAAAAATCACTAAGTATAGTTCGGGGGAATATATATCCTCCTCTCACCTACCAACCTCACTATTGCCTACCAATCTTGGCCCATAATCTGCCTCGGAGCTGATAGCATTGATCATTGCTTCCTTCCTGGCCATTAATGAACGCTTCCCTACCAATGTCACAATCATTCCCAGAATAGACTCAGAATTCTACACTGACACTGAAAAATGCCAAAAAGCATCCTGTAATTGGTTGGCATGGATGATAACAAGCAAAACCTTTCAGTCATGCCATTTTTGTGGGTTTGATTCGATCTGTATAATGTAATTTTGAAGAAAAGCTCTTTATATGACCAAAAAGAATTGTTCACTGGGAGAGGGAAGGGTATAAACCCTAGCTCTTTCATTCTACGTATTTCAAGAAAATATGCTGATAATATGATGAAGACAACATTGACGTAGTAGATGGATCATAATCCGTGTACTGCTGCGCAAGTTTGTTTTAACATGCTTATTACCCAATCATATTTTGAGGAGTGCAATGCAATGCTGTGAAATCATCCATATGTTATTATTCATTTCACTAATATTACATTTTATCTATTTATCAATTTTTAAAAAAATTTTGAACTGTTTATACTATTCCAGTCATAGTATATCGCGTTTATCTAATCATTTATTATCTCTTAATATTTGTATTGTTCAAGTCACTATTTTATCAATCTACATATTTTCTTTAATTGGTTTTGTTTGTGCATGTTTTAAGGTATTGGAAATTGATACACAATAGAACCAAAGAGGGGAAAGGTGGCAGGATAACATTCTTCAATGCACACAGTCAAAAAGAACCACTCCAAGTGAAACAGAAAACTCTGTCTTTATCAACAAGTTCAAGTACATGTACATGCAAACTGTTGTGAAGAAATTAAGTTGAGAGATGTTTACAGGCTGGTAGTCTTTATAGACAGTGGTCAAGAGGGGAAAAATGAAAATTATTTGCGGGGGCTACATGTACTTCCCAAGGACTCCCTCCTCCCAAGAAGGCTTTTGTTAAATTTGAGGGGCTATTTTCAAAGCAGGGTTGATGTTGCCCTGAAATCTCGTATAATTCTACTGTTTGAGTGGGGTCTATCGACAGAGGAATGGGTACAAAGATTTGAATCTTCATGAAATAAACTGTTCTCGAATAAACAACTTTCTCTCTATGAAGTAACGAGTAATGACATTCACCTGTATACGTAGTGATACAGTTAAAATTTGTGGAATGCATTCAGAATTTATTACTTGTTGCTTCTTGGGCAAACCACGGACAAGCTTGGAGTTACCACGAGTCATGTATTGTTTAAAGTAGAATTCTGTTAAAAGTGCTGAATATAGTAAATTTTTACATCTACGGAAAGCTGGTTATGTAGGGATCACGAAAAATATTAATTTCCAGCCTCGCACTGATATGTGAATATGAAAATTAACAATTCTGATCACCCATGCATTATCTCCTCATCTACCACGAAATTGTGAGTGGCAGACCCCCTTTAATTTGATGTAGTTAAATGAACAAATTACACATTCCGGCACACTCATCACACGCATTACATATCTTGTACACAAAATTTGTCATCATTCAAGAGTATCCCCTGTGCAAATGTTGATTCGTACCTGTTGTTGTCTGACAATATTAATAAAGTATTTCTTTACAGTGATGCGAACATATTTGTCTTTTGAAAATTTTCATTACTTAGTGAATAATTAGTCATTCTGGCGTGAGATGTATCTATCTTTTTCTTGCATCTGGTAGGCATTAGGCGGGCGCCATGCAACTGGGCCATTGCAATACTAGTATACTACTCCCGTTCGTACGCTTCCCGCGCACGCAGTACTCTCGGTCGACTGGTCATAGCCATACTAGCCGGCCCGGCCAAGCTCGGTTGCAGTTCATGTTCAGCAAATTATATAATAATGAAGAATTGTGAAGTAGTAAAATTGTCATTTTTGATGCAGGGTTACTCCGTTCTGTTTGATAAACGTGGTTGGAAAAGTCAATATTTGGGTACCCTATACTATACTCTTTTCATATGATACCAAATATAGGCTTTTTAAAATCTGATGAATATCTGATGATGTTCTCCGTTAACAATGTGCATAACATTTGCATAAATAACAAAAGTGGTCTATGAATGGGAAGTCACATACCTGGCTGAAATCCTGCTGAAGACTGCGTTGAAGTTGTTGAGACTGAGAGCAAAGAGCACTCGGGAGGCAGAGGTCCTAAGCTGGTGTGTGAGAGGGTTGTCTGACATAGCGTTGAGCAGCTGGCAGATCTCTGGCAGCAGCGACTTGACCAACATGGTCTCGTCCGACCGGGATGTGTCTTTGGGTTGCTGAAAGGTTTGAGAGGGCAAAAAGGCATTGAGGTAGCAGAGGGGTGTAATGCATTAATCTACAAGCACATTGTACATGTACACATCTAATTTGATTTAATTTGGTTTTCTTTATTTAATTTCCAATACATCAAATGGGAACATAATAGCAAATACACTGTACATGTGCCAATCAATACACAGTGTATATATTAGGGAACATTACTGAGACAACAATGTTTTGATCATACACTGTGGCTTGATTGTATGGCAAACCTTAATGTTAATAGGGCACTAATGCACGATAATCCTAATGAAGGAAACTGGAAAAAACATGAAGTTTTAATAGCGCAAAACGGCGACGGTGATGATGGTTAGCATGCTGCAAAGCGTAATGATGCCCATGCACGTGCGGGATCTCCTGTAATTTCTCTTGGAGAATTACAAAATAAAATTACATTGATAATGTTGAAAGGGAAATGAAAAAGGAGGAAAGCCTAAAATGTTGAAATTGAAATTATCCCCCAAAGCCAATTCACTCAAATATTAAACATGTAATTGTTTGCACTTGCTTTGTTTTTTTACATTTTTTTGTTTTTTTTGTTTTTTACACCCTCATGACATCTTTACAAAAAAAAAAACACTGCACAGTATGCTACATAATGCACAGAATGTACATGGGCCTGTCTACAGTAATAAGGTACATTTCTGTTACATTTACTGTAACATTTGCATAAATCTCTTAAATTCCACTCATTTTTTTTGGTCTCTTAAATAAACCAGCCAATAATAATAAAGTATCAAAGAAATGTATAGATTTGCATTTTACAAGGTTTTGTACGCTTCAGAAAATTTGCCCTGTACAAATTTACCATAGCACTTTGGTAACAGGACAAACGAGTTTGTAACACACTCTTCTGTCTTGTTACCAACGTGCTATGAAAAATTTGTACAGGCTTAGTTAAGAAACATAACAAATAAACGTTCAGAGCAGGATTTTAGCTGAAGTTATTTTTGGAGGAAATTAATTCAACACTCGGTCAAAATTTGGTGGTGCAAGGTGGTCATAATTTCAAATGATTCAGTTATGCCATAAAATATCCCTTTATGTATACAGATCCTTACGAGTTACCGTATGCGTATGTACCCAGTAAAGGTCCGTTTAACTTCCAGACTGATGGACATTTCTAATCAAAGCTCCTCGCATCACAGGAGTCATACATTCAGGCCTAGTGGTATTACATTGGTTAAACTGTGCTCTCACATCTTACATGCAATTAGATAACACCTAGACTTATTAGTGTGTAATTCACACTCTTCCTGGTTGCTATACAGGGCTGCCAACCTTTGAAAGTCAAAATTCATATTCTGCACCTCCAAAATTCGTATTTTGCCTTTAAAATTCGTATTTTTAGTGATGAAGGTAGCAAGTCTAAGCCTGTGACTAAACAAATATTATCCCTTAAGAATTTTAGATCTACCCAATGGCCTGATCGGCAGCTAGCAGGGTAGCACTAACTGCAGGCCGGTGTCGTAGGCGAATTCGCCTCCCAGGCGATTTGGTCTCCCAGCTGCCTGCGGACGGATACGCCTGGTCGAAGAAGCAGGCGAACCTGCCCGCGGTCGGATTCGCCTGGGCACGCGGACCAATTCGGCGCTAGGGGCGGACCAATTCGCCGGGTCGCGCGCTTTCCCAATACACACACATGTGGATAAAAGTGTATGTAGTCTGAATTTCAGACCCACGTCTGCTGGGCCCCGTAACATAAAGAAAGGTTAGCGATTAATCACTATTTTTCAATCAAGCGCTAATAGTGATTAATCGCTAAAATCCGTAACATAAAGCCCCTCTCATCAAACGCTATTAGCGCTTGATTCGTTGTGATCAATCGCTAATCCATGAACATAGCGTTTGATCGATTTACATTTTGTTTTTCATGATTGATGTGACTGACGGTATTGCCTAGCGATTTTCTTGCATGTTAGCTGTTACCGCCGTAAGTTCGCTGCACGAAACCATCAAAACAACGACCGTAAGTATCTAAATATTGCATGTTTACCCGAGTATGTCATTTTGTCATGATATCTTGTGCCAATGGATATTGAAATTAGTATGTAAGTAGTCCTCAGTGCTAATGATTAACGGATTTATGATGATGAAAGTAGTTTTTGTCAACACCATTTACGGTAGTGCCGATTTTGTATGTGATTCATCGCAGCAGCAAATTCACTGCGGCATTCACCGCCATATAGCACTTCCTAGCCCACCGTGTCCCCAGAGTTCAGGCAGGCCGTGCGCGTGGTTTTACGCTGTAGATATATGTGCGTACTTGAAACATCGTTGCGTTGGTAATGGTATGTCTAGACTATTAATAATATTATTACTTAGGAACTAGCTTTGACTATGTAGATAGAGACGTACACAATGCATTACCAGTCATAATTCTGAAATTCATTCGACTTAATCTATCCTTTGTGTATTGAGAGTTTATTTGATGAATTTGATGAATTTACTGCTCAAAATGACTGTCTCTGAATCTGACTCAAGACTACTACAATTTTTGTAACTGTACTAGCTTTTCTGTCAGCAGTTGAACTTGCATTTATGCCTATAGTATGGGAGTATGGCTCTCCATGCTTGGCCTCTACATTTTAATTTCATCACACTTACATGGAGTAAACCAAGTTTTAGGCCCTGTACTACTTCAGTATAACCGATAGAGTATTCGATGGGATGGTTCAAACTGCACAGACCAGACACACACATTAACAATTTGCTTTATCACTGACTATGGCAGTCATGGCAGTACATGTATGTGGGCGCATCAACCGTGCAATAATTAAGTAGAGTCTAGCACATTTTGAATGCATGTCGGGGAAACAATTCGCATTGAAAAGATCAATCAGAGTTATTACAGAAATGCCAAGTCTCCTACATTAGGCGTGCATTAGAGCATTAGAGGTTGCATTAGAGGTTGCTCTCATGCTGCATGACTCCCAGCAACTGTTTTCTCACGCATTTACAGCCTGCCAGAAACAGAAAAAAATTATGTTAAACTTTCCTGTACCAACCAGTGAATTTATACTTTGTGCCATTTAACTGGTGATCACATATTTAGCATGCATGTAGGCCTACGTTTATGCATGCGTAAGTAAGTACATGTACATCCCGAGAGCTTGTCATTGCACACTAAAAAATGAAATCCCACCACTACCTTCCCCCTCCCCTCCTTCTGCTTAGTGACTCGAGATGGTTTTGAAATGGATCATATTTTTCTACAACTTATGACCTGCACGCAATCACATCTGTAGTTGGCATCTCTGTTATTGTAACATATTGAGCTTTGTAGTTGTCTACATGGTGACTATCACCATTCTAAATATCTAAATGGGTCTGTCTACAGTAAAGCCATTAAAGGGATATTTTTTGGCACAACTGAATCATTTGAAATTATGACCACCTTGCACCACCAAAATATGACAGAGTATTGAATTAATTCCCTCCAAAATAACTTCAGCTGAAAGCCTGCTCTGAATATTTCTAAACTAAACCTGTACAAATTTGCCATAGCATGTTGGTAACGGGACAGACGCGTGTGTTACAAACTCGTCTGTCCCGTTACCAACGTGCTATGGCAAATTTGTACAGGACAAATTTTCTGAAGTCTACAAAACCTTGTAAAGTGAAAATCAATACATTGCTTTGATATTTTATTATTATTGGCTGGTTTATTTAAAGGGAGTATACTGTACTGGGAAGACAAAAAGGCCTTCAAAAGGTGATCGCGAGCAATCTTCTTGCCAATGGTCTTAAATTCATGTATTATCCATTTTAGAAACTTGCTGAAAGTTACTTGCCCTCAAATGATCCACATTTGGAGTAATAAGTGATTAAATCACAAATCCTTGAAATGTTTGGGCCGAACATTTTGAGGATTTAATCATTAATCATTAATTACTCCATATGTGGATCATTTGAGGGCAGATAACTTTCAGCAAGTTTCTAAAATGGATAATACATGAATTTAAGACCATTGGCAAGAAGATTGCTAACAATTACATTTTGAAGGCCTTTTTGCCTTCCCAGTACAGTATATGCCCTTTAAGATACCATAAAAAATAATTGGAATTTGAGAGATATATGTTACAGTAAATCTAACAGAAATGTACCCCATTACTGGAGACGGGCCCAAATATATTTTGGCTTATCTGACCTTCCATTATATTATCATAACTGCTCAGAAATGTGTGTTGAATTTCTGCACCAAACGGAAACATCAGAGTCCATTAATAGGTGGCTTATTGGTATTGGGGTTTGTTACTACATGTATACCGGTAATGAAGGGTTATGGTTATAATTTAAGTCGGGTTGGGGAGGTTTTGTGTGGCTTCATCTTAATTTTGTGGCCCGATTCCTCACCTACACACTCATTGCTAGTGAGTACTCATGTGACTTGTACATGTTCATGTACATTTAAGGTGCTAAACTGCATAATTCCTATCCATTCTATATCCATACAGTATGTTCCAGTTCCTGATTGTACGCTAGAGGCTAGAGTTGAAACCATTCAGCATGGTAACTTGGTAAGTGGAGACAATTTGTTATTAAATATTTTTCTTTATACACATCCTAATTTCCTATCTTGGTAGACTCCAGGCTTAAATGATGAAAGTTTTCAAAATCGACAGCATTATCCTATTGTTTGGAGGTTGGTGTTAAGATAAACAACAGAAATGAAAACAATATTTTACCAGTCAATATCGTAGTATTATTTAACATGCAGTGGAGATTTCAATTCATTCATATATGCACTTTTAAGTTTTTCCCTAATTCTCTGAGGGTTCCACAGAGGTTTTATTTGTGACTGGGGAAAAAAACATTTCCATCCCACAACCCTAAACAATCAAGGTGCAATGTGTACTTTTTGGCTTTGTCAAGGATAATGTGTTTTTCTTTAATGTTGGAGCTAACATTTCCCATACGTATTTTCAGGATTGTGATTTTTTTTTTTACTTTCTTGTCTTGTTTATAAAGCCAGGAGCAAGAAACCCACGGTGGACAGAGGAGGAGACAATCATGCTCTGCACTCTTGTGAAAAACAACAGGTTTGTAATACATGTATCAAGCTTTACTGACAGTAAACAATTAGAAAAGTTGCTTATTCTTTGCTTTGTTATATGTTGTTTTAATTTTCTAATGCAGGAAACATGTATTCTAAACAGAATTGCACAGTTAGAGAATGATGCTGTTTAATTGTAGATATTTTTTTTAACCATTTGCTTTGTTTGATGCATAGCACAATTTTGTAGGTGTAGGTTTAAACAAAGTAGAAAACAGGAACACTGTACATTTATAGTTTCAATCATTTACATGTACCTAGTGCAAATTTGTCAAAAATGTTGTTTTTCACAAAAATATATTTCATTTACATGTATTGTTTATTGTTTAATTGTGCCACCTCTCTCTCTTTCTCTTTCTGTCGTATCCTGTCTCTTTCTTTGCATTTCTTTTAAATAGCTGGAGGACCAGAGGCCAGCTCTGGAGGCGCACTGGAGGCCATGTCGCTGTAGTCCAGACAGGAAATTGTTGGGTCCAACGAGGCGACGACACATAATGGCAGTAATCAAAGTTGCATAGACTCACAGGTAATACAGTGTATTCAAGAAAAAAACAAACAGTGTTTCTATAATTCAATGCATATGCTATGATATATTTTTCTAATTTGGGTTAAAGTATTACTTATGAAGGCAAGAAATACACAAAATGAAATACAAATGTATTTTTTTTTCTCCAAAGAAACCACTGACATCAACAAATCATCTGTTACAAATAGTATTGTTTCTAAGAAGTTAAGCAAGTTAAGCATGAGAGAGCATCTCACATGTGATGTCACAAATTTAAAACTTAAAAGAAACATACCTTTATTATTCCAGGTAGGGTAACAATGTGTGCATTAATTGGTATACCTCATATACATGTATTTCAAACATGGTATGTATTTCATGAACCAATAAACTGTAACAGTGGGGTCATATCGGACAGAGGTCAAAGGTCGACGACCTTTCCCAACAATTGCCTAAAAAAAATTTTTTTTGCAAATAAATACAGTCAAACCTGTCTATAGCGGCCGCTCAAGGGAAACCACAAAAGTGACCACTATAGACAGGTGACCACTATAGACAGGTCGGCGGCCATTTTGATTTTGAGAATGGATATGTTTTCCACTATGTAACCTTCATGCTGCAACATGATTTATTGCTTATGTATGATATACACACATCTTATTTTTATGTGATATATAAATAGTATATTATCATGTTTTCGTTCAATGAGAAATATGAATAAAACTGAAGGCACATTTTCGTTATCTGTGTATTATTTCTGTGTGTGCGATTTTGTGTGAGATCTGTGTATTATTTCTTTTGTGCCCTGAAAGGGGCCCAAACAGTTGGCACGGTAAAGGGTCATGAGCATCCAAGGGTATGTTTGTTTAGTCTAGATCTGCAATATCATATTTTTATCTGCTGTCTCAACTCTCGTGAGTCTCGGTGATAAATGCTATGTTAGATATCTTACGCCACGAAAGACAATTTCTATTCTAACTGATGAAATAAATGTGGTTTAGCAGAGAAAACACATGTTATCGGATTTCTTTAAAATCTCAAGTTAATGTGCGTTTAGTATCTTACGTTTGGGATATTCATAATGTCTTGACCATGCAGCACTGCACGATCTAGCACTGCGAGGAACCACTCGCATACATTAGTACGGGCGGGCGTAAATCGTTTAAAACTTTGAACAGAATTGTTAACTTTGTCAAATAAACAGAATCTTGAATTGAAATACCCTTCTGAAAAAACCCGGAAACATTCGTTAATTACAAGAATCTGCAACTTATTCATGTCCACATTTTGAAAAGAAGAGAATGGAGCTCCACCGGCAGCCTACCGGATATTAGGAAAGATAGCAACAAGGGCTGCGTATGATGAAAAGCCCGCTTGCTTGGGCATTGGCGTTGCTTTGAATAGTGAATAAACGGCGTAACAATTTCAAAAGAACGACAACTTGCCGAAAACAGGATCTTGAATTAAAATACCCACGTTAATGATAATCAAGTGTTCTCTTTTTCGTTGCTAGTAAGAATCTCCTCATCTTCGTGTCTATTGTTTCTCTCTCCGATCGATTGACAGCTAGTGCAAATGCCGTGCATAGTGCACTCTTACTTCGTCTAAGGTAGCACGATAAATATTCATTTCGATTAATCAAAGAAAAAAATATATACGGCTACAAATGCACATTAAAATATATCTTCTATCTTGACATATTTTATTTAATCGAGAAATATTCTTTATCGTGTCTTTTAAAATATTTTTGCCTCAATAATTTCCGAACGGGAGTTGATTGAAGTAAGCAACTTATTCCATAGGCATATCGATGAGTTTCGAGCTACAGCCTAGCTGTGTGCTTCTGAGATTGCGAATGCTGAAGAACCGCGCGCTGCTGCCAGATTGCAGTAGCGCATATCGCGGATCCAGATTGGTCTGGGCATGGGCTGAGGGCGCGCGCGAACCCTGGCTGCGCTGGCCTCGGGGCCGAGCGAGGATCCGGGGTATTATTCATCACAACAATAAAAGCATGGGATGCAGAGACTCACTAAAAAAATAAAAAAAAATACACCGGACATCGGGATTTCATTGATTAGGGTAATTAAGTTAAGATCCTGCTTTTTGTTTGGCAAGGTGTCTTACAAGTTTCATACAATTCGAGAATGTGTTAATGAGCTGTATTACGTCATGCAGCTAGATAAAAAAAAAGCAGGCTTTTCACGCCTCTAGCTTTTCACGGCCGTTTAAGTTACGTCGCATCGCAAAAAGCCAACTTTCCACGCCGATAGGGACGGGTGATTTCAGAATTGGTGGCCGCTATACACAGTGAAATTTTGGCCGAGGGAGACAAAATGGGTGGCCGCTGGCCGCGTTAGCCAGGTGGCTGCTATATCCAGGGTCTTTAACACTGAATTTCTCTGCGGAGGAGTCGAAGGTGGCTGCTATAGGCAGGTGGCTGCTGAATCCAGGTGGCCGCATAGCCAGGTTTGACTGTACACATCTTATTTTCCAAGTCCCATCAAACATAGCAGAGATAGATCACAATGTGGAGGCTTGTGATTTTTTTGGGATAAAATCTCTTTAAGATCAAGGGAGACTAACCCCAATCAAATACATGTATTGTCAAAATTTACCATAATGTTATCTTTCTGAAAATATATATAAATCAATTCAATCAAACTTATTACAAGGTGTATTAATTCACGGAGATAGAGTGGTGAGGCAAGAGGTCAATGAATAAAATTGGCTGAAATTGGCTCAACATACTTTTTGCGATAACTTGAAGTTCAATGATCAATTTCAACTGTATGTTGTACAAAGTTGTACAAAGTCAAGTCAGAGGATAAAGGTCACTTACCTTTTCCAAAATTATCAAATATGGCCAAAATGTTAAATTTCCCCAATACTTTCAATTGCAATACAAATTAACTTAGTCTGTTTTATATCTATAATTATCCAGAGATGGATGAAGACATCACTTCCTTCCAGACAATTGTGAAGCCATCGCACCCCTCCACGAAATGATGAAGACACTCCACCTACAACACCCCTAGATGCAAATCGCTGACATCCCAACCTCAACGGCACCCCAAAATGCACAGGAGTACAGACAAGAGATGTAAAGTGGCTGGAGGCATTATGTTTTTAGGTTGTCCATCCGTTTGTACATAAGTTTGTCCATCCGTCCCGAATCCGTTTAGGCAATATCTTTAGAGCCGTTCACCTGATTTGCTTCTAACTTGGTAGATATGGGTACTGCATGAAACTGATGAAGTGTGTAAAATTTGGGTTAAATCTGATTGAGGTCAAAGTCAAAGGTCGATGGACTTTGTGAGAAATTGCCCCCAATTGACTTTTTTCACATTAAATCCAGATCCAAGGATGCAATTCTCATTAAACATGGTACACAGATGGATCACTTCTTGGGGATAGACTGGTGACATTTTTGGTGAAATTCCTGAAAGGTCAGAGGTCAAAGGTCAATGAACATTGCCAAACTTGGCTAAACATGGAAATACAGAATATGATATTTTCATTTCACATAGGAATTCAATGGTCATTGCCCACCAAATATACACATTTTCTGAGAAGAAATCTAGATAGAGCTAGCAAAGAGGCGGAGGCACATTTATTGACTGCGTGGCAGTCTGGTTTTAAATATTTCAATCATCGACAGATACAGCTTTCTGTTTGACTGCGGAAGTAGTTTTAAAATATATATAAAGTGCTCCCTCAGTGTGACTTGTTTTTACGTTTAAATTTACGTCCAATGGAAAATGAACAGTGGACGTATGTGCTAATACAAGTGGAAGTCCTGTGTGAGCATGAAATTTATATGAAAAAGTTCATCATTCAAATACTGTACAGCAATAACATTCTCCCTTGCAGCACATTGATGTCTGTTTCCAGCACTGCTCTCTGCTCTTGTCCATCTTCATCATTGTTCATTACTGCTTCGTCAGTCCCCTCATGGTGCTCTCCATACAGCTGGACAAGGTTGTAGAGTACAACCTTGTGTTAATCACACAAGACTGAATGTAAGACATTGATCAAGGAGAAAGTGACAATTGCCAGATCCCATTGTAATACATGGTCCATCATAGATAAAGTCAACAAATGGCTCAAAAAGAACCGAGGCTGTCTCCTTGGTCTGGAAATTTGAATATTTGATCGTAAATATGGCAGATGCCACTGCATCTTCTTAATGTATAATATAACACTAATAATTTTTAACTTTATTCAGTCAGTTATACCAAACTGTCATTGTATTAAGGCTTGTTATTAAGGTGCATGCAATTGACTGTAAGAGAAAAGCTATGAGAAATATCTAACTTATATATGCTGGCTGTAGACTCAGTTTAGATGTAACATATGTTAATTGTTCTATTATGAACGTACATACATGTATTTTGCTTACTCTTTATTTTATTTGTCTTAATTTTTTTATCAGATATTGGACCAATGTGTGTGATAATTGTATGAATTGCTTTATCGCTGTAAGTACAATGTATGACATATAGGCCTACATATATTATGATTATTATATATGTTGTACTTGTTGTAGGCCAAATGGCTCCAATAGCCTGCAGTCCACCTCATGTTAACTGATACATGTATCATGTTTATTCTATGGATGTCCTTGTGCGAAAATTTATTAAAGGATTCATCCTATCCCTGTATACTCGCCTCTGTCTTCGTACTTGCAATCCTTCAACCTCTTTCTCCTCTAATATTACACTTACAGCTGCCAAGGTGAATGTTTAGTGGCTCTACGATTGATAAGTAATCAATCGTAGAGTCTACGATCGATTCAGGGGTCTACAATCGATTTCTACGATTGATATCAATCGTAGCTTTCTTTATGTTGCGGTTCTACGACTGATATCAATCGTACGATTGATTCGGGGTTCTACGATTGATTTCTACGATCGATATCAATCGTAGCCCCTTTATGTTACGGTTCTACGATTGATATCAATCGTACGATTGATTTAGTGGTTCTGCAATCGATCAATCGATCGTACGATCAATCGTAGACTTTTATGTTACGGGGCCCTTGGCTGTTGATTCAAGAATATTGTCTACGCTTTCCCAATACACACATGTGTGTATGTAGTCTGAACTTCAGTCCCACCTCTAATTTTGGCTGTTGATTCAAAAATATAGTCTACGCTTTCCCAATACAAACATAGGTGCATGTAGTCTGAGTTTCAGACTCACGTCTGATTTTGGCTGTTGATTCAAGAATATAGTCTACGTTTTCCCAATACACACATGTGTGTATGTAGTCTTAGTTTCAGACCCACGTCTGATTTTGGCTGTTGATTCAAGAATATGGTCTGGCAGCTAGTGAGACTAGCATGTATCCACATTCTCATATACACAAGGCACTGCACTGATCATGATCATTTCTTCTTATGTAATTACTAAGCCTGAGTCATATCGATTTTTTCAGAAACCGGTGTTCGATGGCTTTGCGCCGATCGAACATCGATGCATCGATACATGACGTCACCCAGCCACTGCCAAGAGCCAATTTATGAATGAAAATATAGTAAGCATACGCAGTGCAATCCTTCCATTTCCCCACATAGTATTCCACCAAAACAAGCGTGCAATTCTCTATCACCTCGTACCAAAATCGACCTAGAATTTCACTTTCCTTTATTTTATATGAATTATGAAAGGTATTCTCGGAGAATCTATTTTCTCACCAATACTGCACATGTAAGCGAATTTCGATTACTTCTTGTTTTTCCGTCAAAATCTTACAAATTAGCGTCAATATGGCATCGTATACATGTATGTAGGTTGGAATCTGTAGAGTCTATTGCAACGGGCAGAAAGTCGATCAGCTTCCGGGTTGCGATTTTTTTTTCCCGTAACCCTAATGCGTCGAAAAATCGCTTCCGGGTTTCGGACAACGTGACCGGATATCGTTATCACTATTTTGGCGACCACGTGGTTATGACGTGATCTACGCGATGCACCAATCAGTGGTCTCCGAATCGCTGTACGGAGACGCTCTATTAGTCTGTACGTCGGCAGCGTGTATGCAAATGAGCCTTACGCACGATTGCCACTGTATTTCCGGGTTTTCACAACACACGATGCTATCCGTTGTACAAAGTCTATGGACAATTGTTTGTTGTGGCGTTGCGCTGTATATAATAGTGAACGAATCAAATCCAAGTAGTATGTAGTAGAGCTTGATCATCAAGCGACCTGTTCATTCTCTTGATGCGTTACCTGCAAAACTCACAAAAGAGAGTAGGAACCAAGTAAGCAAATTAAGATTGTGAAAATATGAAGATAAATTGTGTATAACAGGACTATCAAACAAAAGATTTTGTGTTTTCTAGTCAATTTGGTAATTTCATCGATGCATCGAATTCATCAAAACGAAATCGGAGTTCGACTTCTTCGATCGAACACCGGCTTAATAATCGATTCGACTCAGGCCTAGTAATTACCTATATAGTGTTCTAACTAATACTTGCTCATTACTTTTCTCTTTTCCGTCGTCCGCACGGCATCATCATCATCATAGTAATAATAATAGTAATATTAATAATGATAATAATGATAATAATAATAATAATGTAATGTAGGAACAGACTCTTTAACCCTAAAAAGCGCAATTTATTTTTGTCTCTTCGTGCTTCAAGGATTGTGGCCCCTTCTCAAACTCTCGTCACCACGTGGGGGTGCTATTTACCAAAATACATGTACATGTATAACGTAATACCAAAAAAAAAGGTCAGAGAATTTTTGTGGGATATTTCTTAATTTTCATGTTTAATATCCCATGAAAACATTCAGGGGCATAGACAACAAGGGGGGGGGGGGGGGGGGCTGAGGGGGATGCATGTACAATCATCCCCCCCAGGTTTGAGGGAATGATATTTGCTTACTTAATAATTCATAATGATGATAATAATAGTAAAAATAATAATGATAAAAATTATATTAATAATGATAATTATCATGATGATGATATTAATCCTCATCATTATTGTAATCGTGTTTATTGGTATTAGCCGCATTCACACAGTGAAAGCCAATTCAGACGGTAAAAAGAGAAAATCTAAAGTATTTTGTGGTTATCTTGTGGTTTGTCCTCACTAAGCAAAATAGCATTACTTTTTATCAAAGAGGTTTTGGGCAAAATAATTTGGCAGGATTGTTTTTCACCTTATTGACTAACTTTTGTGTGAAAATCACATTAATCCAAATATCCAATAAGTCATGCGTGAGTGGGCAAATTTAAGAGGCAAAAATGTAACTTTTCAAAAGTCACAAGGGTAATTTGGGGTTTCTGTCATATGAATTTTTGATGAATTCCATCTCTGGTGCATAACTTATGTCCTTTCATTGTTTATCATCCATCTCTCGATACACCTATCCCGACATTTAACCCATTTAAAAAATACTCCTCCATCTTGAGTTTGAAACTTTTAAAAACCATTTATTTTTGTGAAAAAATGCAACTGGAAATTTTGACAAAGATGTAACATGACCTTTTATGTAAACATTGGAAGTCATTTCCGTGTCATGGTTGAGTGAATATACATTAAAAATCGCAGAAAATAAAGAAATGCCAAAATGTACTGTTAAAACGGCATAAACAATTACCCTTGTGACTTTTGAAATATCTATATTTTTTGCCTTTAAAATTTGCCCACTCATGCATGACTAATGTCATTTTCACACAGAGGTTAGTCAATGAGTTAAGGAACAATCCTGCAAATCATTTTCCCCAAAACCGCTTCGATAAAAAGTGTTGAGAAAACCTAAACACGTGGCGAGTCCTTGGAGGCCTTGTCTTCCTTAACTTTTTAAGGGGAAACTATATATGAGTGTGTCCCTTACATAATTCAAATTCACAGCGTGAATTGATTTTCGGATTCTAGGATGGCTCATAATAAGAAGTTGAAAACATCAAAGATTACTTCTTTTTCAAGCATAACGAGAAAGAAGAACATGATGGCGAACAGCCGTCAAAATCGGATAATGTCGGAGAAAGGCCTGTTCTTACGGAAGTTCAACCAGAAGAAAGTGCCGTTGAGGGTGAAAGATGATGATGAAACTGATGCCGGTTTTAACGACTTGGTTAGCCCCAATCACCCCAACTTCTTGCTCCCGTACTAGAAACTAAACCGCAGAAAATTCTGTTTCAAGCCAAATGGTACCCAAACTACCCCTGGATCCATTACGAACCCTCCTTGCAAAATAATAGTCCATTCCGTACTCGTATGCCACGGTGTGTAGATCTTGTCGAAACTATGACTGTCCATTTAAGGGTAGTACAATGTATGTGTGTGTGTGTGTGTATGTGTGTGTGTGCGTGAACGCTTGTGTGGTTATTTTACCTCATTAAGTATGCATCAGATTGCACGATTTCACGTTCAAAATTGCAAAAGCTCCCTACCGTGGGAGGGGGGACACCCCCCTCCCACACCATCCCCCCGGCTCGGTCGCTTCGCTCCCTCGCTCGGGCGCTTTCGCGCCCTCTTGATTGCTGGCAGCCCAGTCACCCCCCCCCCCCCCCCCAGGTGTACGAACCTGTCTACGCCACTGAAAACATTCACAAGTAATTGACATGTCAAAAATCGTGCAAGATCAAAAAACTTACATAGATAATATTAATTTTTATTTAACTTAATCTGTTTTGGGTTGATTGTGTGTTACCACCTATGCAGTGATAATGAAGTGCATATTAATACATGTAGAACATTATTATGTAGGATCTCGGTAATTTACGAGTTCCCCAAGTGTTTTTTTTTTAAATCTGCCCTAATAGGCCATGGGCCAGAAACCGAAAAGGTCCCTCCCCTTAGCCACAATTTCAAACCATGTTTTTATGTTAGGCAGGACCCTCAGCTGTCAGAATCTGCCTGTTTGCCACTGCGCTGGTGGTGGGTGTGGCCTCCAGGGCTGTTGCCATGGTAACATGTTAGTGAAATTTTGGAATTTGAGGAAGTTACAAAATTGCCATATATTTCTTAAATAGTAACATAAAAAAACAAAATTTGTGTCTAAGTATACATTTCACAAGTTGCCCAGTTGATTTTGATAGGAATCTTAGCCATTTAATGACAAGATCATGCGTAAAAAATGGGTATTGCCATGGAAACGATCAGAAAAGGGCATTTTTAGTTAACAATTCAAATATATTTTAATAGGCAACCCAAAGCCAAATCCCCGCTTTTAAAATTGTAAATATTAAGATATCAGACTCATGATCAATGAAGACTGAGGTATTTTTAAGTGCGAATAGTCATGCATAAGAGCACCGTTGCTATGACGACACCATAGTGACAGAAATAGTAAAATTACAGAACTATATGAAATTACCATATATTTATCATATGGCGTCCTAAAAGCACAAAATTAGTGTTCGAGTACATGTATACATTTATTAAGGTGCCCAGTTGATTCAGATTGGAATTTAAGTTATAACAGATCACGATGATGCCTAAAAATAGTAGTTGCCATGGAAACGATATGAACCAAAAAGGCAATTTTGTTAGAAAACTATTCAAATATATGTGTAACCCATAGCATTCGTGGTTGGGGAGCCACTTTATCGTTTGGTCTGTATGAAATATGCTAGGGTCCAGACATTACTATTTAAATGGTTGACTGACCTTAATGTCCTTACATAAACTACCACACACTCTCACTGAAGCATCACTCTGGTCTGGGAAGACAAGACATAACAATTAGCGACAAAGTTTATGGTCCGACACATCTAAATGCCATTGGGAAGCATTAACGCTAACATTTATTCTACTTAATGATACAGGGGATACACAAATTAAATAGTACAAAACATTTTATCTACTCACGTACGTACGGTACTTCTGATTTGGAAAGCGCGCGCGAGAGCTCTCTAATAATTAATCGATCGCAAGTCTCATCTCGGTCGCTGTTATCCCGATCTCCGAAGCTGGTCCTCCGCGTGTCCAGTTATCCCTCTGTTGTCATCCGCATGTCCAGTTATCACGACGTTGTCTGCATGCCCAGATTATATGATGTCCACGGAGACGTAGAGTTTTGTAAAGACTATGCCCGTAGTCTGTCCATCTCAATCCGGAGGCGTTATTGCTTGGAACTTTACACGAGTATGGTTTGTGCTTCAAACTGTTCTTAGTCAAGTGGACTCTCCATCTCCAACTTATAACAAGACTGTTGGAGTCTCATCTCCCATGTAGAGTTGTCGTCATCTCTCCCCTTCCGGGCTAGCTTATTCTGGATCTCTGGAAAACTCTATAACTCTAAAACTCCATTACTTTGGAATAACTCTGAAAAGCCTGAAGATTCTGAGGATTCTCCTCCTTGCACCCTTCTTTTATATTACTCCTACACTTCATGTTCCAATGTGTGTCAATCACCTGGTGAAGAAGTGTTTACTTGATTACAATTGGTTGAGAGTACAAGAAAAGGGGACGGAGTATAAAATATTAATTCTTATTGGTCAACAGGTCTACTTCCTGTCACCCCTTCTTCAAGTTCAGAGAAAAATAATATTGTCCTCCAGTTCATTCATAGAAATCAGAGTCTACGTCACAGTTACTTTCACTTCAGAGAAAGTGCTGTGTTTATAAACAATAGTAATGAGAAAGTGCTGTTTGTAAACAAAAGTAATACACTTCCGCACAGACCTTTTAGTTCTCCAAAACATTCCTTTTACAAGTGTATGTTCAGGCTTCTATGAGGAGGTGGAATTCCCTTGAACACATGTCCAGCCGCTGGTGATTTAAAGCATTGTCCTTGGGTTCGGTCGTCGTAAGGGACTGAGCGTTCCCCTAGGCAATATTCTCTCTTTTAGTTTTCTTTGCAAATGGCCAAGATTTACTGGAGTTGGGTTATTTGTCCGTCCTTAAACTCTCCTGGTTCACCTGAAAAAGATGTACGTCATCATTTAAAGGTTTCCCTAGAAATCTCTTCCTAAACAACCTTACATCCAGTCAAATGTGAACTGACCATAATGCAGCTTAGTTGGTTCTACTCTAAAATGTGAAAGTGCTACAATATACAGACATGGGACTTTTCACATGGAAAAATATAAATCTTACATGGGGTCATATATTCATATCCGTTACATATGTAAATACATCGCCTAAAACCTAATCCTAGCTTATGGTGTTATGAATATTTGTATGCCAGAATGGTAGTAATCATGATCGAATTATTTCTAAGTGATAATTGTCATACCTCAAATGACTGTTTCTATGACAACACCATGGCG
>OZ022583.1:19672923-19740604 GCA_963669155.1 Arbacia lixula | reverse complement strand
GGCTTTGTTTTCTTTTTGTTGTTCTTGTTTTTTTTATGGTTCTGAAGGGGGGCGTTCGCACCCTCCGCACCCCCCCCCCCCCCCCCCCCCCCCCCTGGCCCTGCATGGTATCTCACCATGGTACATGTATGTTGCATGCTCAGGATGAGGATGTCCAGCATACTAAGATACATGCTTTTCAATGTGCGGGAAGAGTCTGTGGATGGTGACAGTGATGAAGGTGACAATTAAAATTGAATTGTATGGTATTATGTTTTCACTTTACTATTGAGTTTATAAAACTACATATGTATATATACATGCATAACATAAATGTAGCGTAATACATCATATTCTGGTATAATACATTCAATGTTTTGCACCAGTGTATTGACATTGTAACTGGCAATTACGCATGACCTCGACAACCTTGAATTTCCGGATCTTATGTACAATCATAAGCACAGTTACAAAAGTCATGTATATGTACCTTGTTACTTTCTATATGTTTTGTGGTGTTTCTTAGGTTGAATTCTTTAATAATTTGTATTTTTGTTATGTACCTGCTAAAGCAACAGTATTTGTCATGACGAGGACCATGATTGACAACAAATCTTGAAGGCATTCGTAAGGAAAGTTTGGAATTCATAGCTCTATACACTTTCAGTGTGTCTTTTGGTGCTAAAGGGGTGAGATGTACAGTATATATGTCAGTGATACATTGCGTATGCTAACAACCAAGTAGTTCACATTGATTGCAAAATACGCATGACCATAAGCACCTAAGAATTCAATACTATTCATTCAAATCATTTGAAAATATAAGCCATCATAATACTGCAAACTGGGATTAAGTTTTGTGCTATTTTTTTGCACTAAAATCACCCTTTTTTCGTATCGTTACCATAGAAATACACATATTTTGCCCATGAACATGACCTTAATTGACTAAGATTTCAATCAGAATAAACTGGGCACATTGCAAAGTGTATACTTAGACGCTAATATTGTGTTTTTATGGGACCATTTGAGAAATATATGGCACTTTCTTATATTTCTGAAAGTTCAATATTTTCAGTACCATGGCGTTGGCATAGCAACAGTCATCTTATAAGTGATAGTTATCACTTGGAAATGACTCAAGCTTGATTGCTACTATTGTGGCATCTAAATATTCATCAAACTATAAACTAGGATTAGGTTTTTGCTGTGTAATTACATATATTTTAATGTTTGTTCTAAAAGAGAATAATTTTTTGATATATTGGTTCCATGACAACCACGATTTCTAGGTATGATCATGACCTTACATGATAGATTCCAATCAGAATTAACTGGGCACCTTGATAAATGTATACTTAGACGCTAATATTGTGTTTTTATGTTACCATTTGAGAAATATATGGCACTTTCTTATATTTCTGTAAGTTCAATATTTTGGGTACCATGGTGTTGCTATAGCAACAGTCATCTTATGGGTAATAGTTATCACTTAGAAATGACTTAAACTTGATTGCTACTATTCTGTCATCTAAATATGCATACAAATTTAAGCTAGGGTTAGGTTTTTTTGCTTTGTATGTACATATATTTGAATGGTTTTCTAACAAAATTGCTTTTTTGGTTCATATCGTTTCCATGGCAACTACCATTTTTAGGCATAATCGTGATCTGTTATGACTTAAATTGCAATCTGAATCAGCTGGGCACCTTAATAAATGTATACTTGAACATTAATTTTGTGTTTTTTATGTCACCATATGATAAATATGGCAATTTCTTATTTTTTTTTGCAATTTCAGTATTTCTTGCACCATGGTGTTGTCATAGCAATGGTGATCTTATGCATAACTGTTCGCACTTAAAAATACCTCAGTCTTCATTGATATGAGTATGATATCTTAATATTCACACTTTTAGAAGCGGCGATTTCGCTTTGAGTTGGCTATTAACATATATATTTTTGAATTGTTAACTAACAAAATGCATTTTTTCTGATCGTTTCCATGGCAATAACCATTTTCTACGCATGACAGTGGCCTTAAATGGCTTAAATTCCTAAGAGAATCAACTGGGCAACTTGTGAAATGTATACTTAGACACAAATTTTGTTTTTTTATGTTAACTTTTGAGAGGAGGATGGCAATTTCTAAAATTCCAATATTTCACTGATGCGTTCCCATGGCAACGGCTCTGTAGGCCACACCCACCACTAGCACAATGGCAAACAGGCAGATTCTGATAGCTGAGGGTCCTGGCTAAGATAAAAACCCAAAAGAAAATTGTGGCTTATGGGGGGGGGGGGGGGGGATGGGGGGTCCAGGTAGCCCACAGTCTATAACTGAGCATACATACAAAACATCATCAATAATGAAAGCTTTTCTTATTTTTCAAAAAGCATATAGTCTCGGCGCAATTCCATTCAGCTGTAATTACAACAAAATTATGAAGGTGTTTTGCTTTGACTCGCTGTAATTACAGCAAAACTGGGAAAGTACATGTCTTGACTTCATGTTTAGCTGTATTTTAGAGCGAAACACCTATGTTTGTATTGGGAAAGCATAGACTATATTCTTGAATCAACAGCCAAAATCAGACGTGGGTCTGAAATTCAGACTACATACACACATGTGTGTATTGGGAAAGCATAGACCATATTCTTGAATCAACAGCCAAAATCAGACGTGGGTCTGAAATTCAGACTACATACACGTATGTGTGTATTGGGAAAGCGTAGACGATATTCTTGAATAAACAGCCAAAATTAGACCAGGGTCTGAAATTCAGACTACATACACGTATGTGTGTATTGGGAAAGCGTAGACCATATTCTTGAATCAACAGCTTAAAATCTTTTTTAAACTTCTCGTGATCAGAATATGCACGGTGCACTCCCAATCCTGCTTTCCGATTGGTTCGGGTGTACCTGGGACGAGATCGCCTGGAGAATTTAGGAGAGCAGGCAAAACCGGCGGATTTTTGTAGGCGAATTGGTCCCCAGTCTTAGGGCGGGTATATTCGCCTGAATTTCCACCAGGGGAATCCGCCCGCAGGCAAGATCGCCTGGTAGACCAAATCGCCTACCACACTGGCAGAACAGACAGTGCACCAGTGCACCGCCACACTTTGAGCCTAAGTCTAGCTCTCCTTCCCCAGAGTTCTGGGGGAAAACTTAGCTAGTGGTAGGGGTTACAAAATCGTAATTTTTTGATTTTTTTTCTTTTTCCAAATGATATGGAAATGTTCTTAAAACAACATAACTATGACTATAATCCACCATAAACGATATTCTAGTGTCATACACTTACATTCCAGGTCTCAGTTTCTCCCTATCTTGCAGTGATTTGAGGCAGATTTCGCCATTTTTTCAGCTCTTCATCTTTAGCCTGGCCTAGTTCATTATTTAAAAAGGGTACTAATATCTATGCTGTGAGGGACAAGTGTGCAGAATTTGAACAGCTTGCCTCCCCAGAGTTCTGGGGGAAACTCGGCTAGCGGTAGGGGTTCAAAAATCATAAATTTCCAGGTTTTTTCTTTTTCCAAATGTTATGAAAATCTTCTTAGAACAACCTGACTACGATTATAATGCACTATAAATATTATTCTGGTGATATACACATACATTCCATGTTCCAGTTTCTTCCTATCTTGCAGTAATTTGAGGTGAATTTCTCCACCTTTTTATCTAGCTTAGCCTGGAAAGGCTGGCCTAGTTCATTAGTTCATAGGGGTACAAGTATCTATGTTGTGAGGGACCAACTAGTGTGTGCTGAATGCATTGCCAATGGAATGAGTGACGTGATGCAGTCGGCAGTCAGATGTTACTGAAACAGCTACGTGATTGGCTGAATTATTCTACGATGCTTAGGGGTAGTTTATTAATGCTAACCATAACATTTTACTTTACAAATATATAGTTATAAGGTGGTCAAACCACAAGCTATGTAGGTAATGTTAGCCACAACAGAAACAATTATTACCCCTTTCATGCCATATTTTCGCCAGCTTAGACGCTGCTCTCGTCCTTTATTTTATTACTTTATTTTGCCGTGGATTCGTACTTTTATGATGCGCTTTCGTATTTTCGTATTCTCTTCTGATTTTCGTAACAAATACGATTTTTTCGTAACGGTTGGCAGCTCTGGCTATAGCATTTGGATTATTAATAATATTCAACAGGCTGAAAGCAAGGTCAAGTGAATATATGTCACAGTTTGAGGCAAACAATGCAACTCCTGTTGGTTTTGTGGTTAGGTCTGAAGCACGCAGGCCTTCACAATTGCTACAGGAATGGGCAAGTGACCAGAATGGGGAATCCCGCAATACGTGTTCTACACTGGTTTCACTTTGTCTTACAAAAATACTTGACATCATAACATTTTTACATACAATATTTCTTGTTTTGATACTTGAATCATATCCTACGAGCCATCCATTCTCAACAAGGATTCCAAAGAATAGGAAATCTGCTTCCTGTCTATACAGGCGGTAAGTGATGAAAGGTATGAACTAAAGTTATTATACTATATGTATGTAACATAACCCCAACCTCCTACTCAACAACAGCAAATACATAACTGCCTTTAATACAAAGTTACAGTTCAAAAGCAAGAACAGCAGCATTGCGCAAGAAAGATAGATTACACATTGTATTGTATTTGGGTCAATAAACAAAGTCTACAAAAGTGGGCACTATCATTGCTTATCATTTTGATGCCTGGAATCATAATTTGTCTTTTGCTTTTTAAACAGGAGATTAACACTTGATTGGCCCATCTTTTTTCTCTTTCTGTTTGTCGCCTCCTTCACTCACACACACACACACACACACACACACTTCTCCCTCTCTCTCTCTCTCTCTCTCTTAATATATACACATGTATATATATATATATATCTTTCTTTTTTTCTGTCTGTCTCTCTTTCTTTATCTCCATCTTTTTCTCTTTTTATTCATTCATGCCATTGCTATTACATTTTTTCCAACAAGATCAAACAATTTAAGTTTTCCCTCAGATAGTACTTGTATAAGGCACCAACATATAAAGTGTAAAAACAATCTTGCTTATGCTACATGTATATGTTTGCTAAAGCACTATAAATATCATAACACTTATCACACTTAGAAAATCAATCTGTACTTCTCATGTTGGCAAAGCAATACACTTTTTAGATGTCTTAATTTTACAGTAGTTTGTTATTGAGGCTTCTTTTTGTTAACTCTCTATCAGTATGCCACATATTCTTTTTTAAATTGGTAATACTTGTACACAAGGGCAGCAGGTTTTCTAACAGCAAAATCTGTCAAGAAGGCATTGCCATTCTTTAACCCTTTTGGTGCCAGGCAAAATGCTGCTCTATGGGATAAGTGTGCATTAGTGATGAGATACTCTATCAGTGGTGCACTAAGGGTAAAATCCGCTTTCTGGCATTGCATACTTACAGCTGAGAGGCATTTTTCGAGTGTGTCCAGGATGATGAGCTGAGATTGAAAGAGGCTCTTCTCGAGGTCGGAACTGAGCACCTTCTGCAACATGGAAAACAACAACAAATAGATCGAAAAGGTCACTGCAATGCCATGTTTTATCAAGTTTAACTGGCTGCAAAATGGAATCACTCATTCACAACCTACATCACACTGATTCACTGATTGCCAAATACAAGTACCAACTAAACCATCAAAATGGATAGACAACAAATGAATACATAAATTTTCATTTTCATCTTTTTCCCTTTTGTGTTCACCTTCACGTCTTTCCCAGATTATGTACATTGACAAGCAAAATTGGACAAAAGAAAACAATGTTTACTTTCAATTGGTGAGACCGCAGTAATCACCAAACAAGGTGGTTCGCAAACCACGAGTCTCATCTGATTTCGTAATCGATAAACAGTGCTAAGTTTTTTTTTCAAATATTTTTTTCAAACCTTTTGACCCCTACATGACCTTTGACCCCATCAGCCTCATGAAGACACATGTGGTATTACCCAAGGATTATTTGTACCAAGTTTGATCACAATTGATACAGAAATAAAGAAATGAGAGCAAGTTAAAAAAAAAACTTTAACATTTTTATAACAGACCAACAGACAAACAGACCAACAGACTAACAGGAAAAGAGATTACTAGGTCTCTACCAAGCTTCGTTCAGGCGAGACAAAAACGACTACACTCAATTTCTCATGGAATATTACTTGATTTGACATTTACTCAAGGTATAACATTGTATTCATGCTGCACATTTTTACATGTACTCAACAGGGACAATAGAAACAAGTCAGCACTTACGGTGGAAGCGAGGTTCTTGAGGATGTTCGCTAGCCCACTGATGACCTGAGAGAAGAGGTTCTTGGAGACCCTGATAAGGCATTCCTTGTTGCGCTCTAGATCCTGACGGGCGTGGCTAGCCTGGCCCCCAAGACGCACCGGCAGCTGAGTGGAGGAGAGATCAGAGAAGGCAAGATTAAAATGGGGGTGATGATCAGAGGAGGAGAGATTAAAATGGGGGTGACAATCAGAGATTGAAATGAGGGGTAATCAGAGGAGACAAAATCTGATTGGAGAGAACACCAGAGGAGGAGAGATTAGAATAAGGGGAGATCCAAGGGTATGGTATCAGGGAAGGTATGATTACAATGGGGGTGCTGATCACAGAGGAGGTGAGATTAGAATGGGGGTGGTGATCAAGAGGAGAAGATATTAAAATGGGGGTGATCATCAAATAAGGATAAAAAAAACAAGGAGAGATCAGAGGGGACGAGAACAGATGAGGTGAGATTAAAATGGGGGTGATGATTAAGAGGCAAGATTAAAATGAGGGGTAATCAGAGGAGATGTGATCAAATTTGGGAGAAGATCAGAGGATGGTGAGAAAAATGGTGATGGTAATCAGACAAATAAAAAGTACATAGGCTCAGCGTAGCACTATAATCAAAACGACGAAAAGGGGCGTATCATTTTGAATTTCCAACGGTCAAAACGCACGCGTGCGGAATTGAGCGATGAAATCTCTGAAAATTGATCTTCGCATATCTCCGTTATTTTTCCATCTAAATTCATGTAACTTTCACCATGGATGTAGACATATCATATCATATCATATATGAATTTTCAATAAATATGACATAGTACTTTTTTTTTAATGAATATTTTTGTGATTTAATTGAACGAGTGAAGAGGTGTTTATTTTTTCCCGACACAAGTCTGCGACCAAATAAATCTTCAAATGATTGACATGTTACTAGAGTTTAGACCCCAGTCTCCCTCTCCACAAAGTTTCGTGCTGGAGCAATTAGGATTTCTGTCAAATTTTGAGCAAAGAAACCTCATCCTTTTTACGAAAATGCTGGAGTTTTACATCTACGATTGAGCAATGCGCACGCGCAGATCACACTGCGTGTCGGGGGATGCGTATTTCCCGCAAATGTAGGCTTATCATTGTCAAAAGCTTATGAGATTCCGCACTCTTGACCCATACGCTTTTGTAGGTATTAAAGTAAGTTTAGGCGTATTTTGTTTATTTTCTACAATCTCTTTCAATTATGACATTTATCTGTATGTTTTGCACTAAAATGCTCCAGCAAGAAAATGTATTAGAAGAATTCACAAGCTCACAGGTAAATAACCTTCCGTAATTTTGGAATACGTCTATTCTTACACAGTTACAGAGGCATGTATACCCATAGATAGTTCTGACGTAGTCATGTTACACCCATACATCAGCTCACTTCTCGGTTGTATTGCAAAGTAGTCACATTTATCACGTTTATACAGTCGTGCTAGGACAATCGCAAGACACCATTGGCACTGCCTCTCGCACAGGCAGCTAGCTGCCTCACGTTGAACCACACCGGTTGTATTGCCAGCTACCTCACGTAACGCACCGGTAGTCGGCTAGGCTGCTCCCATACCGAACCCACGCACGCCTTGTACACGCTTTGCCAATGGACCATTCCAATGTTTGATGGGTCGACTATGGGGTTGCTTTTGTTTTTTAACGACACAACCGTGCAACGAAAAATCAGAAAATGAAATTTGGAACATAGTTAGAATATACTTTGATAAATCATTTACTGCAATTCATTTTTTGGAGCAATTGCTACAAATATGAAATTTAAAGCCTTTTTTAAAAGCTTTTTTTTTTTCTTTTTTAGTGCTATGTTTCATCCTTATTTATATGATGTTTCATGACATGAAACTCCCCAAAATGTAATTACAATTGAGAACAACTCTTTCCTGTTAACATAACGTTGAGATTTTGTTATTTGGAGCTATTTTGAGCGAGATAGCACAATTTTGCTAAGACACTTCCCCGGCGGTTTCACGGGAAACACGATGCGATTCAGCGGAATTTGAGTACACCGAAGAAATGCTTTCGCCCGTCAATTATAGTGCTACGCTGAGACTGTACAGAGAAAATTAAAGAGGGGGAGGAGAGATTAGAATAAGGGGAGATCCAAGGGTATGGTATCAGGGAAGGTATGATTACAATGGGGGTGCTGATCACAGAGGAGGTGAGATTAGAATGGGGGTGGTGATCAGAGGAGAAGAGATTAAAATGGGGGTGATCATCAAATAAGAATAAAAAAAACAAGGAGAGATCAGAGGGGACGAGAACAGATGAGGTGAGATTAAAATGGGGGTGATGCTTAAGATGAGGCAAGATTAAAATGAGGGGTAATCAGAGGAGATGTGATCAAATTTTGGAGAAGATCAGAGGATGGTGAGAAAAATGGTGATGGTAATCAGACACATAAAAAGTACAGAGAAAATTAAAGAGGGGGGCAAAGATGTAGCAATGTCATTTTGGTATAGCTATAATAGTTACATTTTTTTTGTATGGACACATGGTTCAAATGAGGATGGTCCTCAGCAAAGAAGCAAAGATTCAGCACAAGAGATTAGAGGAGGGGGTTATACTCATTTCGGTAGAGATGATGATCTGATGATGATAGTAAGTAAACATTGTGGAAAATAGATCAATGCTGTTTTTACAATGTTGTAATGATAAGCACAATAATGGTGCAAAACTTTTTTTTAAATCATATATGCAATCATAATAAATATTTAATGAAAAAAAGGAAGCACAATAATCATAAACGCCCATATTATCTTTGAAATAATCATCACCAATCACTGTCATCATTTCCTCCATCGAAACAACATATATTGTTAATTATCATTTTTAAATTAAAAACACACAATGCAAAAAAGCTCAGAGTGTAATGTGTTTATCACTAACAGCATCAATAAATTATTGTTTGAGGAGGAAGGAAAACTATTACAAAATCAAAATTAATATCTATGTATTTGAAAAGCTTTACTTACATGTACAAGGTATGCATGCACATTTTCATATTGCTGTGAAATGTTCATATTTTAGTTAATTAGTTACTCTACAGTAAAATGTACATGTATCATAAATTGACTGGTGGTATGTTCGGCATCCCTCAGGACCATGCACTATTCCCTCCAAAGAATTATACTGACCTTACAACTGGCATTCACATTGCACATCATTCATTCAACTTAACAATGCCCTCACACATGTACAATGTAGTGAGCACTTGAGTTCAATGACCTGGGATTTGATAACAAGGTTAAACAGAATTCCTGGCATTCTCATATACATGTGGAAATTAGGCTATTCCATCCAGAAGGCGGTTTAGATCCCACCAGGGAAACAGGCACTCTATTCTTGTTCAGAGGGGTGAATCAATGCACCCAAGCTGCCCCCAAGGGGTGCTTCCCAGAACCCCTTCAATGTTTTTGGGGGAAGTGGGTTATTTATAACTCCATTGATCGTCGCTTGGTTCACTTACTCTGTTCAGTTCATTCAGTCAATGGGAAACGGCTGTGTTCTTCAAGTTCACGTTTATTGAAATTTTGATGGGGGGAGGCACCATGCATGCCTGCACAATATGTTGATCATGCACATGCCATGAATGTACACACATTTAATACCACAATGGAAAGTACAGTTCATGGTCCTTATGAACAATGGTGGCTTAATTTGATTTAAGTACAACCTGCACTGTTCATGGGATGCCAAATAAAACATGAAACATTATTAATGGTTCAACATCATTTCAAGTTTTGTTCTCGGAATCACTATACTGTAGATGGTACATTTGTCCACATAATAATTACAGCGAATAGTTATAATCATGCATGTCCTGTTGTGATTCTGCGACGAAAATCACTCACTGATTTTGCAACAGCAACAAATGATTATGTGCTCCATTGAGTAAGTCGACCTTCAGGACATGGTCTAAGTTAAACCAACAATGTGAATACGGGCCTAAACATAATGCTTTTTAATAATTTCATATAGATCTGTCAACTCAAATAAGGGCATACATGTAACAGTACATGCATTTATTAAGTGCTAGGTACAAATGTGTAATGCAACGTTAAGGGAGTCTACAGGGTTACAGAAATATGTACATGTTGTAGTACATGTTGTACATTTGTAAATTCTATTAGAAAATAGGATGACTGTGTAACAGCAATACACCATGTACACCACATGCAATTTTATGTTGATTCTTTTACTGTTCTTAATGTCTATTTATATAAACTTATATCTGGATTAATCAGTGAAGCAGCCACATCAGAACAGAGTAGTTTGTGATTAATTCCATTTTATATGCTGGAAACACACATTTAGATAGAACACACATGTAAGCACAGATTAGAAGATATGATAGAGATGTAATTGGTACGAGCCTTGGATGGTAATATTCCATGGCAATTCTCCTTCCCTTTACTGATTCATTCGATTGCCCACATCCCGCTCCCAGAATGCTACATGTAGGTTTGGGACAGCGTGTCGCGCGCATCGGTGCTCCAAGACTGGACGTCATCCAGTTAATTTTCTAGTGGGCGAGATGGCGAAGCGGCCATCGCACACACACACACACACACACACACAGGGCAGGGATACGAAGCGGAAGTGGGTCGCACACGACAATGCGTGACATTTGCCGGATGTTTACACAAATGCTAACGACTGTCAAGTGACAGGCTCAGCGGGGAAGTGTGCAGAGACAGTGGAGAGAGAGAGAGAGAGAGGGGGGGGGGAGAATGGGAGATGGAGTGATAGAGAGGGAGAGGATAGAAATGAGATGGATGGAGATATGGAGAGATAAGAGAACAAAAAGGAGCAAGAAAGAGAAGAAGTGATTTTGAGAGAGTGTAAGAGAGAGATAGAGAGAGAGAGAGAGAGAGAGGGAGAGATAGTGGGAGTGAAAGGGAATAAGGAGACATGAAGAAACAAATAAGGGAAGTGGAGGAACAAATTGGGAGTTAGGATGAGGAAAGGGAATCAGAAAGATGAGATGGAGAAATAGGAGGGAGACACAGCCTGAAAGAAAGACAGTGAAGGAGTGATTAACAATGCATGTCGATGCAGAGATCAAGAGAGAGAAAGTGGATAGAGGAATGGAAGAGCAAGAAATAAAGATATGAGGGAGGCGTACATGTAGGATGGGTAGAAGAGAGAGGGGTACAAAAAGAGAGAGGGAGATAAAGTAGGAAACATATGTGTGGAGAGAGGGGATAAAAGAGAAGTGAAAGATGGAATGGTAGGAAAGTGTTGACATGAGAGAGGGAAAGAGCAACACAGTGATATAGCATGTTCTGTAGAGTAGGAGAGAGACAGGGAGACATAAACTGGAGGGATGAAGAGAGAGGATAAGCAATGATAGTTTGAAATTCAAACATAGTGAGATAGGACAAGAGATAGAAAGAGGGTATATATAGAGTAGGAGAGTGTGAGAGATGGGGGTCTTTCTGAGATTATAGGAAAGAGAACGAAATTCATTTTGTAGAGAAAGGTGAGGAAGATAGCGTTAGAAAGAGATGCAAGGAGAGAGCCAAGTGCATGTTGAGCAGAGGGGTGATGGGTAAGAGTATAAAGGAAAGGTAGAGGGAAGGAAGGGAATGGAACAGAAAAAGACGGAAGAGAAAAAAGCAATGGAAGGGTAAAAAGAAAGAGGAAGAGCAGGAAGAGCGTGGAGGGATAGGCTGCAAGTTTATATGAAAAATCAAAATGAAAAAAAAAGATCAACATTAAAAACTGGAAAGCACATGAATAATAGGCAAAGTACAAAATACAAAAACTAAAAGGATGGAAACTGTTTTCATTGCTAGAAATGAAACTACATTAAGTAACATTATAAAACACAAACAGGTGATAATAAAAATATTCAACATATTTATCTTTTGATACCAAAGTACATGAGCCAACACCCATACATGATGCATCTCGTGCTCATTGCATATTTGGAGCAAAGTACAGTATGCAGTTTATTACTCATAAAATAAATAACCTAGATGGAATGTATAACCTAGATGGAATGTACACAACTTGTTGCTATTATCAGGCTTACCGGAAAAGATAAATAATTTTGTATCACAAATGCCAAGTACATGACATGAGTATAACTTTATTGCTACTACATGTACATGTATTCATGAAGCCTATTACAATTACAGAAATATTGCAATTATTCAGTGTAAGAATGAGTCAAATTAAGGGAATGCAGGAAGAAGGCCTGAATATAATATCTGCAAAATCAAACATTGGTTTTAAAGAATTATACATTGTGATTGATGCATTGCAGAAAGAGGATTTTTACAGGGAAAGAATAGAAAAAATGAGAAAAACTTAAACAAATTGAGTATTAGAGGAAGAGGATACAACAAAAAACACAGACTGAGTGAGAGCGCCCTGGAGAGAAGGAAAGAGAGGGAGAGAGGGAAAGAGAGGGGGAAAGAGAGGGGGAAGAGGAAGATTGAGAAAAGCAAGAAAGAGGGGGAAATGGTGAGATTGAGAAAAGCAAGAAAGAGAGGGGAAAGAGGGAGATTGAGAAAAAAACAAGAGAGGGGAGAGAGAGAGATTCAGAAAAAGCAAGGAAGAGATGGATAGTGACTGACAGGTATGTATGTAAACAGAAAAAGGAGACAGAAATCAAGGAAGGCAGGATAAGACCATGACAGTGTTTGACAGATCATAGGGGTTGATTAAAACAGGGTGGACTAAATAAGAGAGGCTTCCTCAATACGTTATTCCGCCTTGTCAATATGAGGTCAAACAATCAGTATTTACTAAATATGAAAAGTAAGCAGGATACCAGTTTAATCAGCGTAATTGCTCAATAGGCACAATGATAAAGAGTGAGCAGTTAAAAATAGCCTAGTGATCTATATACATCTACTACAAAGTCCATTTGTATGAAGTAAGCAGTGGAGGTTGCAAAATACTGACTTGTTAACTTGTGTTTACCAGCTTATAAAGTACATCATGCACACATTTCCAATGCAATCAAGAATTTTTTTTTTGTTAAATAACAACAGTAAAAACATATAATTGAAAAAAATATATAATTTCATACCCTAATGGGCACATCACATTACAGTGCAGTTGGACAGTCCTCAACATGATATTTACAAACTCCTTTACTGTCAGTGCTTAATAAGTATATATACTCCATTATTCATAATGTATAACTACAGAATTATCACTGTGGAAAATATCAATGAGGTCAGTTATCAATTTACATGATTCAGACAAACCGGTTTTGAGAAGAGTTTCTTCTCCGTGACAGGTAATGACCATGTTTTTTCAAGATTGCTGTTCCTGTTCCTAAAGTTCAAGCACGATCGTAAGAAAAGCATTCTGAGCAATCAGTTCTACATTAGAACAGTTATAAGAAATATGGTTACCTGAGTTAGATGTGTTCTAATTTACCTCTGGGTAAAATCGACATTAATATTACAAATCTAAAAACTTTTTTTTAAGCAAATAGAGCTAATTCTGTGTTCAATTCAGTTATTTATGAGCATACATTTTGCATGAAATTGGTGCTAAAAACCTAAATGAATGCAAACATTATGTGGGGAGTGTCATAATCAAATCAAATTAATCAACCAAATGCACACCAACGACTCAGTTTAAATGTTGATGCATGCATTTGGCCTGTATTTGCCCCATACAGTGCACATTGGTGAAAGGCGATGCTTTTGAAATAAAAATTTGAGAGAACCTGAAAGAAAAGAAGAGGCATATTGTTCATGTACATTTTGTAGTTCTAGCCCCACATTAGCAGTAAAGTTTAAGAGTCAGACAAACCTGAATTTCTTGTTATGGAGCGAAATATTTATATCACCTTTGGAGGACAAAGTCACAAATATCCATCCACTGGAAATTATTTTATGTACAAAATCATCGCCAACCCGGTGAAAGGTAGAGCTAGACAGCAGTAGCCCTTTGACAATCATCTTTTACCATTTTTTCAACGTTAGGCAAAAAGATCCACTACAGTCAACAGTCAACCATCCAGCAAAAAGATAAATCAAGGCCAAATGCTGATTTTATCTAATTTTGAATTAATAAAGAGAGATAATGATATTTATATTCCACATACTAAGAATGTTGCTATATGATTGGTCAAGAGTCGATCACGATATATAGCGTAGTTTTGCCCATCTGATTACCCAAGAAGGAAAGTTCGTTACACTCTACTGTAGGTGATAGTACTTTTTGGTTTCGCTGATCTCTTCACTACTCACAGTCCTAACGCGTGATCAATATTTTGAGTATGCGCTAAATAAAAGTGAGTTACACTTGGACTATCAATTGATCAAAAGTAGCTCCTCCTGACGCGTCATAACGCGCGTCCTAACGCGTGTTCCCCATGACAGCGGCTTGGGGTTAGGTAGAGAAGTAAACATTACTTTTGTACGTCAAATTGTCATTTTTGGTATAGATAGTTGGTTTCAGATGTGGAATATAAAGCAAATAATCAACTTTTGGTTTCAGGTAATGAGACAAACTTTCACTTCCTCAGCAATCTGAATGTATACGCTATCATTCCTCAGCTGCGCTTCAGAAAGATAGCTACATCCAGTTCGCCTCGGAATTGATAGTTCGTCCCATCACCCTCACCAACGTTGATTATTTACTTACTGTATCATTGAAATCAATGCAAAATATAAAGTGCTATTGCATACGATACTTTGACTTCAAAGCTCAAGTCCATTAACTTGTGCAATAATCCATTTTTATAACGTGTTCAACTCCCCCCCCCCCCCCCCCCCCCCCCCCCCCCGACTGTGAAGTATGTAACGCGTTCTTACATTCACATGTATTTCATCATTCAGTTTCAATGGGTAGAACACATTCTGAATCTATTTGTTGTTGCTCCTCCGTCAAACCTCGGCCAAACTTTGGGCTTACCATTACTAATGTATTGTTTGAACTACATGTGAATACTATTTGCTTGAATAACGAAAATGGTTTATTTCTCGTACTGGTAGAATGCACAAAATCACAAAAATACATGTATTCGCAGGGGATACTTAGGATGGGAGTGTTTATCGGCACTACTGAGGTGTCTACAATGTCAGAATGTTATGTTAGGAATAACACTGCCTGCATGAACTCATAGACTCACTTTGTGTGTGCATGCACATGGCACATGCACTACTTCACTCTCTCTCGATTACTCTGTATCACGTCATGACAACGATTTAAAAATTACATGCGCCTAAAGAGCATGTTTTTCAACAAATTTAATGGAGATTCAAAATAGTCCTACTGTAGGGTTCGAGTTAGGGTCACGGTTAGGGTCAAGCTTAAGTTCTAATATCATATTTGACAAAATTCATGAAGAAAGCAAAATGTTCAATCGCATTATCATATTTGTTTGCACACACCATTCGCAAAGGAATTGTTCGCAAGCTAAGAATACATGTATCTCCTTGTTTTGCCTTGGGTAGACAGAAGTGGAGATCCTGTAGTGGTGCTAATATCAACAGTCTGTTTTCACAGCCAGACATCATGAAACAAACACACTGAATCATGGAACAATTATACCCTATATAAGATAAATTTTTACAATTTGTTTTCCTTCAAGGGCATTTCAGAGCCTGAAATCATACTCATCCCACATGTTACTTCATGGTATTAAAAGCTTTCTAATCTGAAAGATACAAACATGCATTACAGTTTATAATATGGATGAATCATCAGTTTCAGACATGTATAAAATCAATGCATTCAATTTCCTTCATAGACCATCCTTGAATCCCTTATGAATTGTGGAAATAAATCAAGTTCATTGTTGAAAGGAATTAAAGTGTAGCCCTTTTGGGGTGTTTTAAACACCTGAGAAGGTTTGTGAAGCTACGTATGTGTATGACTGTGAAATTTCATGCATGTAATCATAGAGCACCAAAGTGTGAGCATATTGTCAAGACAACTCGTTCTAGACTACGCAGGTAGAGCAAGCAGGGGTGATGACAGCAGGGACTCTAATATGGAGTGCCTGACATTAACCCGCTAGACAATATCAGACCGGTAAAACTCTCACTGGAGTTATTTTGTTTAGAACCAGTTGTCTTGACAACATGCTCATATGACGACACCTCTTCGGTACTCTATTATGGTATACTGCCGTTCCATGGCAAGTGTCACCATGGCAAGTGTCATTATATTTAATAGTGACATAACATTCAAATATAGAATGAAAAACAAGAATTTTGTTGCGATGCATGCACAGATAACGGAACCTGATGTATGCAAGAACATATACACTATAAATAGTATTGGGGGGGGGGGGGAGGAATCACTGTCAACCCCCATATAATTCTGATGCTGCATTTCTTGGGTCACTTTTGTAGTGGACTTGAAGTTGTAATCTTGGCTCATGATACTGTTCATTGTCCTTTCTTAATTTTGTTCTCCTTTCTTTCTTCTTTCTTTTCTCTCCATTTGTCCATTTTTCTAAGTCATATTTTGCCTGGCATATCTAGTAAAATTACTTGACTTTGTACTTTTACCATTTTGCTATTGATCATAATTCAAATGATCTATAAACTATTATCAATCATACATGTATACACAGGAGACTAATCCTTTACATGCTGTTTTTTATATTTAGGCTCTTTACTTTTTCCATTCTTATTTTTCATATCATATCTTTATTCTGGAAACATAGTGCTCAATTTCTTTACATTGTAATCGTTTCAATCTATTTACCTGGTCTGTGTATAACTGATGATCAGCTTGTACAAATACAAATCTGATTTTGATATAAATGGGGAATGTGGAATACATGAACTTGAAACTTCAAAATGATCACTGCGCCATGTCTTCTTTTTCTAAGGAGGGGAGGGGGGGGGGCTATTGTGGAAGCTATCCCGTTTACAACAGGGTACCGGTATCCCTTTTGCTGGTCAATGAAATTCAACTGTTTTGTGAAAACCATGGAAAATGGAAGAAAATACTGTAAAAAGGAATTTCCATCCCAATATCAGAGCTGGTAAATAACTTTGAGTGAAAACAAAGCGACCGCTAGATTTCAAGGTTTCTGACGGCTAATCTAAAACCTCCGCAGTTCGTGTAGCCATGACTGCAATCAGCATGACATCACAGTTCTCCGCTCCACACTGTCCATGGCGCATGCAAACGGTGGCAGCACCGTCCGCTGCATAACCTTACATGAATGTTGTCTATGGTCGCTACAATACTGCGAGTTTCAAACATAAACAAGGATATGTTTTCACTTTTCCTGAAAAGATTTGTGAAGCAATGACTAAATTGTATGGGTTTACAGTTCTGCTGTGTCTCATGGCATAGATCTGCAAATGGGCTTCCCTGTGTTATGTGGCCTTTTTCATTTTGACTTTTAAGATGTATACTGAAGTGTTTCTTTCATTTGCAATATGTATGACATTATGAAAATTGGATTCAAACATACATTTTTCTCCAACAAATGTTTGTTAATAAAACAAAACTGAATAGTAATCAAATTTTATTCTACTCAGAACTTAAGGAGTTATCTGATGTAATATTGTTCTTTAAGTGTTGAAACAAAATCTGGATCCTACTGCAAAATGGTAAACGTTACATTTTTCTAACGCTTATTCTAACCCACTGATGACAGGTAAGAGCAGATGAACTTACAGGTGTTGCTATTTTAGCTTTAAATCAACAATTTAAGGCTGAGATTTAATTCTGGGATTTGAAATAATGCATCCACTTCCAGTTTCTTTTTTTTTTTTTTTTTTTTTTTTTTTTTGGGGGGGGGGGGGGGGGGTGATTATTAGCTCCAATACCGAAACATCTCAGTTCATCAGGAGCTTAGAAATCAGTATGAAAAATAAAACTTTTGCTGTGCTACAAAGGGGCCCACATTTTGATTAAAAATTGAAGAAATTACTGGTAACATCAGAAACTGAAAGATAGACCCATCGTAAAAGAGATAAGATGCCATCGGTCTACCTCAATGCATCAATGTAGTCTGGAAAGCCTGTCAAGAGAATTCAGAACTGCACAAACGTTGAATAAAATAGCAACTTCAAATTCGGAAACAGCATCTATTGCGAGTGACTTTAAATATGGCGGATAATGAAAACGCTGGTACTGTGTACCATACTTGTATACAGCCCTACGTATCATGATATTTTGAGCGAGCGCACAAAGCAATACTATCGCGATAGATAGCTATAACGTACGCGTATTGATCTAGCGGATGTGCAAAACAAATACGAGCGTGGAACATCGAGATAGCCAATGTTTCATGTGATGTATTAATTCATTGCATTTTTCTCTAATTCGAGAAACATATGAGACCCAGCAACAATATGATTGATATTCAATTCTTGTACCAAAACAACGAAGCACTGGTTTTGTACTGCCCGGACAACCCCTTCAAGCATTTTTTTTTACAGTCTATGTGATAGTGTATAAAGAGGCATGTGCACTATGACCCAACTTTCATCTTTATTCCGCAATCAGAGAAGTCAATAGTGGGCGTGCCGTTACAAATTCCAACAAAAACAGTCATTCTCAGACTCTGGTGAGAAGATTGTTTTGAAATAAATCAAATCTTGAGATTTTTGAACCACTTAAAACAATTGTGATTTCATGCAAGCTAAGTTTTTTCAAGTATTATGCATAGTCTAAAATAAGTAAGCATAATAAAATAACTTTGTGCTAATGCGCAGAGCAAGGAGACCATGGTGTAAATGAGGACTAAAATTGAGGGACTAACCAGGCATATACAATTGGAAAAAATGGCCTGGTTTTATCATGTTCATGCAGTACGTCGTACAAACCTATAGTACACAATACACATACTCAGATCATACAGCACATTATATGCATGAACTAAATGTACATTGACCCTAGGCCACAGAAAATTTCACTATTTTATCATTACTGGGGTCATGCACTGCAGTCTGTATCACGGACAGCATCATTCATTCATTGCATCGCACGTTATCAGTAGAATACACTGTTCTGCAATGCACGCACACAGACGCACACTAGCGCTGTACATTGTAACGCAAGATCGACTGGATGGAGTCTGCATAGAGCATCGTACGTAAAAGACATTGTAATAATCACTAAAATCAACTATAACACGATCTTAACACGCACCAAAATTGCAGAAAGAAAATTCAAATATATTTTACCTGATCTTCAAAACGTTGAATAAGGAGTGCCACCCATTCCATGGGCCTTTGGGCGGCCATTCTGACATAATTTCGTCTGTTTTCTACATGTAACGTTAGATTTACAGTACACAATTCAATGCCGACGACATTAGCGAAGCGGTGATTTTTTTTTCTGCTGCTATGGCGCCCTCTTTGGTGACACTTGGACAGTGGATCAGAAAGAATACATTACACATAAAAAAAGAAATAATCAAAGAAAACAGACAACAAAGATGATAGGTGAAGAGGGACATTGAATAAATACATATCTTCCAAAATAGTCCACGTTCTTTCTTTAAGCTTCCCTTATTGCAGAAGAAAATTAAGGTTTCAAACGCAATGAATTGATTTGTATTTATTCATTTAGGTGTAGACGTCCGCATAGGCATAAACATTATGGTTGTTTGGCTGGTCTAAAAGTAAGTTAACCTACGTCGCCAATATGTTTATTTTCCGTACATTCCTAAAATAATAAACTTGCCCCTTGTTCCCCCCCCCCTCTCTCTCTGCTAACACTCATTCCTTTCCCCTTCCTTCTTTCCCAATCTACCTCTTCTCTCTTACCCCCTCCCCCCCCCCAACCTTCTGCTAACACTCATTCTTTCCCCCGTCCTTCTTTCCCAATCCTACCTCTTCTCTCTTACCCACTCCCCTCTCTCTGCTAACACTCATTCTTCCCCCTTCCTTGTTTCCCCATCTACCTTCACCTTTTCTCTCTTACCCCCCCCCCTTCCGAGCCCCTCTCTCTTGCTTGTCTTCCTCCCATTGCCTTAAGCATTATATTGGGAGAGGGGGGGGGGGGGGGCGAAAGAGGACATGGAGAGATCGAGGGGAGAGCTTGTGCATGGAATGTGTGAGAAATGTATCATGACAAGTGAGAGTATGCATGGTCAAATCAGTGGGAACAACACAGCACCGAGCTTATGTCACATGAAGCATACATCCTTCTTCACAGTACTGATGTAGAATCCACTTTAAAAGAAGTTACTTGAATGACAAACATGCCTAACTTACTTCTCCCCTTTCACTGGATTCCTGGCAAACTTCATCATGGTGGTCTGATTGCTGGCTGATACACTAGCTGTTCAAAAATGAAAAATAATAACAAATGAATTACCAGTCGAATCTAGCTGTCAACTTGTTTTGAAGCAGGTTTCATGAAATTCTATCAAATAGTATTCGTGTTTGGAAGGTTTAATGAGATTTTCACTTTGGGACAAATTTGAACCCCCAAATGGATGTGTAACCGATAATAAATTCAGAACACAACAATGACCATTGTGTATCACACCTATCAATCCACTGGCAGCAGGTCACCGCAGTGTCATTAATAATACATAATTCTTCTGGCAGAAAAGAAGTTGTGGGTTGAGATGTGTGATGCACAATGGCCAGTGTTCGGAAGCAATATCTGACACACACAAATTGACCAAAAGTGTAAGCCTCATTGAATATTCACAGGATTATTACAAAAAAAGTACTTCATGAAATTTCACAAAATCTGTTTATAAAAATTTCATATCCTTGAACTTATGATGTGTCGATTTCAGTTTAATTTTTTTTGTGCTTTATTTTTAAACATTTTTCAAAAGTGTAATGTTTTAACACCTAGCATAACATGTATAGCATGTGAAACAATAATCCATGCATTTGTTCTGTATTCACAATGTTTCCCTGAAGTGCGAATCTGCGACTGGCTAAATCGTAGTCCTAGTCATATAATGTGTGTAGGTATAGTCGTACTGTATGCGGTGACCTTAAGTTTGAAGTCGTGTGTTTGCGAAATACGTTGTTCTAGGGTGAGCTTGAATATGTCTGGCTGACGTACATAATATGATAAGCACTTAAAATTTGTTTTTTCCATTTTGTTTCAATATCTCGTTTTATTATGGACTTTTCACACCTCAACTCTTACCTCTTTCTCTCTTTCTTTCTCTCTCTCTCTCTCTCTCTCTCTCTCTCTCTCTCTCTCTCTCTCTCTCTCTCTCTCTCTTTCTCTTTCACTCTCTCCCCACATGACTGTGAAGTTAAGCAATGTATATCGTCCAAAATTGTAACTTTCTGTCACTGCAAACAAAGTCTTGTATTTTCTCGTTGACAATGTGATAATGTCGCCCTCTTTTGGTGAAGTCGACTTGTGGAATTGATAGCTTGAAGTTTCGCCATTCAGCACCCGCTCCCCCCCCCCTTCTCTCTCTCTTTCTTTCTCTCTCTCTCTCTCTCTCTCTCTCTCTCTCCCTCTTTATCTCTGTCTCTCTGTCTGTCTGTCTGTATGTCTCTCTCTGCCTTTCTCTCTATCTCTCTCTATCTCTCTCTGTCTCCATTTCTATCGCTGTATGTTTCTCTCTCTCTCTCTCTCTCTCTGTCTCTTTCTCTGTCTCTCTCTATCTCTGTCTCTCTCTGTTTATGTATTTCTGTCTCTTTCGTCTTATGTCTTTGTCTCTCTGTCCTTCTCTGCATGGTGCCCCCCTTCCCCCCCCCCTCTCTCTCTCTCTCTCTCTCTCTCTCTCTCTCTCTCTCTCTCCACACTCCCTCTCTCCCACACTACCCCTCTCTTTTGATTAACTCTATATGTGCTAATGGCACATTCATGCGATATTGAAACCAAAAAGATATACATTATGTCTGGTATAGCAGTAGCTGATAGAACAACACAATAAAATAATATCAGAAAAATCTATGATTCTATTCCCATAGCTAAACAGAACAAACAGAATAGCTAGACACCTCTTGCAACACGCAAGAAACAGAACCACTGTGAGTCATCTAATTATAATAAAAGCAATACCAAAAAGCGAGAAAAACATCAAATAACTTTTCAATAGAAAACATATATAAAGCTGACTACTACCAGTTGATAAATGAATTCGCTTGAAAGTTTAAACATTCCTTCACATTTGGCCTACGTCTTCAATCACATTGAGTAATCCCCGTGGAATGTCCCTTCTTCTTTTTTTAATGGGAACCTTTCATACTTTCCTGAATTCATCTCATTGTCACGTAACTATAACTATTCAGTCGATTAAAAGAATAGAAAAGTTGCTCTTTTTGAGACAGCATCGAAACGAAATAGAATTACGTGTAATAACAGTTCCTTTATTAAATTCTAACTTATCTTAGGGGAGAGTCCCCGAAATATGACGATAGCCAATGTAGTTCAAATATAGAGGTAATAATGATAACCATTTTGTTTCCTATTACCAATATATTTAATTATCAATATCATTTGTCACAAAATTTTGAAACAGAAAATGTCTTCCTTTGTTTATGTGTTTGTAACGACTAATCACATTTTCCGATGCTTGTTATTCAATTCACAATTTGATTTCCCAAAAGAAAAGCTATATGTTCACGGACATTTTCTCTCTCTCTCTCTCTGTCTCTGTCTGTCTGTCTGTATCCCCCCCCCCTCTCTCTCTCTCTCTCTCTCTCTCTCTCTCTCTCTCCATCTGTTTTCTCTATTTCCGCCTCTTTCTTTCACCCCCTCTCTCTCTCTGTGTTTCTTCCCCTCACTCTCTCTGCCCATCTTCCCTCACGGCTCTCATCATTATTGAATAACACTTTCACGCGAGGCACGCGAGTCTCGGTCCCTCATCCACCGCATTGGGGTTTGTTTAACCATCCTTTTCCCGACCAGGTAGGTCGCGCTGGGGCAGCCTATAAGATCATTTACATCGCACCATCAAGGTAATCATACTGTCAAGTGTCCAGCCAAGATTGCGCGGGAAGCAGACAGTACAACGATGGACGAGCGGAGCTAGTTAGAGCAGGGATGTGTGCCGTGAAGCGGGCTCGCATCATACATCCTTGGTTAGAGCTGTCGGCTGCGCGCGCGCGTTTATCCGCACGCCGTGAATATGGCCGGGGAGCTCTCCGTCGTCTGCCGGGATGTCAATTTACTCAGCTTTCCATAAAACTACGAAAGCTCTTCGCTGGACTGGGTCGAGACGAAGCTGGGAGTTGCTTCTTCTTCAGTGAACTATAATAACGTCAACGTATATCGATGATCAAGACACATTGACCAGCGATTGAGAAGTTTGTAATGTTTTGAACAAATTGATTACGATTTTTCTTCTCGTTAGTGGAGGATAGAACATCATGATTTGCTTATGACTGTGTACGTCTAATTGCAAAGGAAGTTTTAATTGGCATCGGGGTTTGAATCTGGTATTATCATACGCCTCTCATTAGAGAGGGGAAGGAGGTTGTTTTCGCCATGGAATAAATGCCACCCACCATCATGGTAACGCGTAAAGGCGGAATAAACCAGAATTTCTCTGGCGATTTCGATATGATTTATTCTGGGATTGAAAGGATTCGATACATTTGAAATGTCATTGGTGCATCGTTCTTCTGAAGCTGTAGATTGGAACTTACGAGGCCCACTGGAATGTTCCTGGCATTAGACGGAGTGAGAACGCTGATACATGTTATTAAATAAGAGGAAAATAGATTTCCAAGCGACGAGTAATATACTCCATCATTGATCTCCGAAGAATGAATTCGAACGAGACGTGTTTACTGAACATGCTTTGTCCAACATATATATTCAGTACTCCATTGGTCTGGGCAACGCGTATGGTGAAAGAGTACCCTGGTTAAGTGGTGATTTAACTAAGATTGGAATATTGGAAAGAAAGGTTCTTTAATTTTGCTCTCATTAAATAGACCGTGCCAGGATGGAATCGGCTACTCTGTTCCCACTGACCGAGATGTCTAGTCCAGAGGTGTTCTACACCGAACCGCTGTGGTCAGACTTGACCCTTGACTTGACAACGATGAAGCCGGGCAACGATTCGGACACCGCGTGGACGTCGCTAGACACGGCGGAGCAAATTTTCGAAGGCGCGATCCTGTGTCTGATGATTGCCTTGACGACGTTGGGCAACTCGCTCGTCGTCCTGGCGGTATGTCTGGAGAAGAAGCTGCGGACGTTCGAGAACTTCTTCTTCGCGTCGTTGGCTATTGCGGACCTGTCCATCGCCATGTTGGTGCTCCCTCTGTCTGTGCGGGTTGAGCTGTCCGGTGGCCATTGGGACCTGGGGCCCAGGGTGTGCGATCTCTTCATCTTCACGGACGTCGCCTGCTGCACGGCGTCCATCCTACACCTCTGTACCATCGGGTTGAACCGGTGTCGCTCCATTACGTCACCGTTGCACTATGTCCGCAAGCAGACCTTCCAGCGCGCAGCGGTCATGATCTTCCTGGTGTGGGTCACGTCTTTCCTGATCGCCTGCCCGCCGCTACTGGGCTGGCCTCATACCAGGGACCGCTCCACGCAGTCGTGCGAGTACGACATCGACAAGCTCTACGTCATTTACTCCGCCTGTGGGTCATTCTTCATCCCTCTGGTCGTCATGGTTATCGTCTACGGAAGGATATACCAAGTGTCGCGACGTGGCATCGAGTTCAGACGGAACTCAACGCCCCAGCTCAACGATCACCATCATCACGACGACCACCATCATCATCACCACCAACACCACCACGGAGAGCTTCACCAGCATCACCACCAGCATCAATCACGGAATCATACCCTGCACGCGCCATCGAAGCCCGGGTCGAAACGCCACCTGTCGGACATGTACCGCCTGGACCACAGTTCACGGTGCGGCCCGACGAGACGCGCCAACCAATCCGACACGGCCTTTACTGGATACTCCAAGGTGGATGACGTGCAGGTGACCAAGCCAGTGTTGAGGAGAATGAGGACTTCTATCTTTACATTCCATCCACCGGGGAGATGTGACAGCAAGAGACGCTTCAATGAAGTCAAGACCGTGAAGACACTGGGTAAGTTGAAAATATGCAATCCTATTTTGTTTTGTTCTTTGGTTTACTTCTGTGTATCTCAATCAATATGTGCACTTTTGTACTGTGGGTGTTTGTTAGTGTGTGTGTGTGTGTGTGTGTGTGCGTGTGTGTGTGTTTGATTATGTGCGTGTATGTGTATTTGCGTGCGAGTTTGTGTGTGTATGTGTATGTGTGTGTGTGTGTGTGTATGTATGTATAAGTACATGTTTAAGTGAGAGATAGGGGTTAAGGTTTTTAACACTACTCTGTCTTTCTTATCATTGTGCGAGGAAGAGCAAAAGGGGAAGGGCGTAGTCTGTGCTACCAGACATAGTTGTTAACAGACTCAGTTGTGTCCATGTGCCCCACCATATCACCTAGGCTAGGTAGACGAAAACGAGGCATCGTTTATAAACGGGGACGTGTCGGTTGGGATGTGTTAGAGAAATCGATGCCTATTACAGGGTCTAAATGGAGCAAGTTAAGGAAATCACAATTGACCCATGCTGATCGAAAACACCACTTACGCGTCCGCCCAAGTGGACAACATCACCCTCTCGAGTCTCACGTTTCAAGACGATGCCCGTTGCTATGGTGACCACTGCACACGTTACCGCCGAGTAAGGCATGGTACGCGCGTGGGGAATATTCTCTACGGTTTGTTGATACTAACATTGGTCAGCCTTCTGTTCTTTCATCTTTCATCTTGTGTCCTCCTTGAGAAAAAAGAAAGTGGCATAAAATTACACTCGGTCTGAATTTAGCCTCTGGATATTATCTTCGGAAAATCTTTGTTATGAAAGAAATGTACTCGCCTGTTTTTGTCAAATCTGTGGAGTTGTATCCACCCCGACTGACGCACAAATATTTGCCCAGCATTAATTTTGTATAATATTTACTCAGAGAAAAGTGTTCCGCGCGACTTCATTATCAGGTAATAATACTTACGGCTAATGAATAAATCAATAATTCTTAATACGATTGAGAATTAACTGTGCAATAACTACCGCGGTTGACAACTGTTCATAGAGAGGGAGAGATCTAGAAAAGAAACATATTTAATAGAAATATACAATCGTTCACACGACAACCCAAAATAACACGCTTAATGTATAACTTTAATTTTGGATGGAAATATCACATTTCACATTACATCATAGTTACAATAATTGATTTTGCTCGGCAGAATATAAGCCGGAGAGACATTATGTCATTATACGAGATAAATTAAGCCTCGTTCCTGACTTTGTCTTCATGAATTCACATTCAAGCTGGATAATACCCAGCGCATGCGCAGGAACTTACTAGTTGTTCAATCTACCAACCATAACCTCGCGGCGCCACCCGACGCAGTCATCATTCCAATGTTGTCGATTTTATGTGACAATTTCATAAATGTGCTGTGCACCGATGACTTTAAGCCGTAAGACGCTTAGTATGATATGTATAAAGTCGTCTCATTTTAAGTCTACTAGAAGCAAGAGGATTCAAAGTTGAAGTTCCAAAACAAAATCATTAAAGTGCTATTTTAGTAGTCGTGACGCACCGCCCGTGAAGCGTGGCGTGTAAATCATGAAATCCAACTAAAAAACGCGCCATAAATAAACAACAAAAACATGCACCGTGCTTCATTTCGACATATTTCCATGATGTAACTGTGTATATCAGTATACGGCTCTCTCTCTCCCTCTCCCTTTCTCTCTCTCTCTCTCTCTCTCTCTCTCTCTCTCTCTCTCTCTCTTGTCACCCACTCCCATGTGCTTCCACGTACCGTAAAAGCTGCCTGACGGGCGGATTATTTACAAGTATAAACTCTTTCTAATCCGTTCCCACTTTCGTAATCTTACGGATGCTTCCTCCCCCGTCCTCCTGAGGACAATCCTTGGTCATCTTCAAGAACTTCTGCCCAACTCAGAGAGTCAATTGTGGTCGAAGACGAAAGCCGCATGAGTTTAACCCTCCCAGCACCAACCATTGATAGTCCCGTGTGAATTGTAACACAATTTATCGCACATGGGACTGAGCGAGTCAATGCGATTGGTGTTTTTCTTCAAACTTTCGAATTGCGTCGGATGTTGGTCAAATCTAAATACACCTGTAGGTAGCCTGGGGGCAAGAAAACCGCGGAGGAATACAAGCGGAAAGAAACTCTGTATAAGTGCATCAATTCTGCGACTTTAGTTGGCTCACGCGATTGCAAAACATAATTTCATGGAATATTAAACGCGTTAAGTCCCGGGGGAGAAGGATAAAAAGGGGTCGGGTATTTGTCGCAAGTGCACGTTCAATCTGTCGCTCCCATATTTTGGTAATCCTCTAAGGTGCTCAATATCTATTCTGTAAGAATTATACAGTCATTACAAAATGTTGCATTATCTTGTTTTCGGGGTCGGAAGAAACAATCGTTATGGAAGCTAATGTTATGAATGTATACCAGTTGTGTACTTCTCATAGGAAATAATACCGTTGGCCGGTATTCACAGAGATGGCTTAACGTAGACCACGTACTAAACGTAGACTCACTTTATAGGGCGAAAAATAAATCATCCACATATTCGTTGCAATCATTTTGTGGACAAACACAATATATCATCGTGATGCCGCAAACAGCATCAATTATATTGAATCGATAATAATGTTCCACGTTGTGTACTTTGGCGTCCAATAAAGTTAGTTCAGATTTAGTTCACTTATTAAGTTAACGCACCGTTTTGAATACGGACCATTACTGTGTATCAAGATGTTCCTTAGCAAATCAGTGTCACTTCACGGGGGAAATGAAGCAACGTGACAGGTAGAGGCAATGTCCTACAACAACAACAACAATAACAACAACAATAACAACAACAACAACAACAACAACAACAACACCTCTGAACACTTTTCCAATGTTTGGATGCAACGGGTAAACGAACTCGCACCCCGATCTTCTTTCTGTTGTTTTTTTTTTGTACTTTTTTTTGGAATATATACAATGTCTCCTCTTTCGTGAATACAGCATTCTCTTCGTGGTAATGAAGCAAGCAGCTGCGTGTATGTTGAGCACTATGTTGCTGACGTCAGTCATTCTGCATTTTTCTTTATTAAGTGGGAAAAGCGTAAATTCAATCATATCGGATGGATGCGTTATCCAGGCAAAAATTCAGGCGGTATGGCAGGTTTTCCGTTTTCCTCCTCGACACTAATTTAAAATTTCCTTTACACTGTAGTGTGTCTAGTACCTCAAGAATCGCTATAGTGGAACATTGGTGGATGGGGAAAGGGGAGAGGCGGTGGAGGGGGAGGGAAGGGCGGTGGAGAAGGGCAGGGCGGTAGAGAGAGGCGGAGCGGTAGAGAGCGGTAGGGCGGTAAAGAGGGGCGGGGCGGGAGAGAAGGACCAGAGCGGTAGAGCGTGACGGGGTGGTGGAGAGAGGCTGGAACGGTAGAAAGGGCGATGAAGAGGGGCGGGGAGGTGCAGAGGGGAGCCGCAGTGGGGAGGGGAGTTGAAGGGCGGTGTAGAGGTGCCGGAGCGGTGAAGAGGGCGGGGCAGTGAAGAGGGACATGGCGTAGGAGAGGAGCGTAGCGGAAGAGAGGGGCGGCCGAGGCGGCGCCAGGGGGTGGAACAATGTGGCGCCATCAACACTCTCTACCGGAGTAATGTGGATGTAGGACTAAAGACATACTTATGATAGTACGCAGAAATCTCCCAACCTTCACCCCTACCACAACCACCCGCCTCTCTCTGCTCTTTTCTCTCTCCCCCCCCCTCTCTCTCTCTCTCTCCGCCCTTTCTTTCTTTCTTTCTTTCTTTCTTTCTTTCTCTTTTTCCTCCTTATTCCTCTACCTCTCTCTTTAGTATATATACACACACACACACACACACTCTCTCTCTCTCTCTCTCTCACACACACACACACACACACACTCTCTCTCTCTCTCTCTCTCTTTCTCTCTTTCTCTCTCTGTGTTCACACACTGACGTTTATAAATTATAGCTAAGCCAATCGGTGGAACGTTTACTTTTTGAAAACTTTCCCTTCAGTTCTCTTTAAGATTTCAATCCACGTTGAGAGACAATGCCAACTTCGGTTACAAAAATCACAAGTTTTAAGGTATGTATAGTCGGAATTATGCTGCGTAGGAGTATAGAAATGCAAGCCTTTATCCAGCTTGATCATGTTGAATGATGGGTGGATATTGAGAGATAAGCACATACATGACAGAGCAAGGCAATGACATTCGCGACTCTGCAAACTAAGCACTCGCGGAGTATCGTATAAAGCCGTGTTCACAATGAAGAGGTTTATATGCAGCTGCTATCCGCCACATGAAGTTTCGCGCCGGCGACATGACTTGTGTAAAGATGTGTAACAAAGTTTGTGCGTAACAATGTGTGTAAGCTGTTCTCTTTTATTTCATCTTACTAGCCGATTCACCCATATCACCAAAATAATCTTGTTTTTACTTCATTGAAATATTGTTTCAAGTACGCAGGCTAAAATTGCACTTTTCCTGAAGTATCCTTCATGTTGGACAGTGGATACTTTAAATGGATCGTACATGTATAATTAACTATACATTTTGACGGTTTCATCACATCATGATACGTATTGATAAATAAGCCTGGCCTGGCCCAAACCCACGTGCACTCCGCTGCGCAGTGCCATTATGTGTTTTCGCAACAAGTGCATATGTAACCATTTCCCACTTGCCGCCGTACGATCATCAAATCGACAAAGCGCTGACTAGCTGCGTGAAGTAGAAATAGCTTTACCCCGGGCTGCGAAATTTGTTTTCGCACATGTTAACGCAAATAAAAATGAATTATTCATGAGCCGCTCGAATTCTTTTGGCTGCAGTCCGGATATTGACGAATTAAGCAGCGAAAATGTTGTCTAGGGTTAGGGTTAGGGTCAGGGTAAGGTTTAGATCAGGGTTAAAGGGTTAGGGTCAGGGTTAGGTTTAGGGTTAAAACTCATAAAATTAGTGGGATAGTACTCGTGATATATCTAAGTGGACATGCGTGCGCATTTCGCACGGTGTTGGACCAATGAAAGTATACAGGCGAAAAGCACGTGAGCCGCGCCGTGAAGTAAAGATCAGCCGTCAAAAGGGGAGGGTATGAATTGCTGACCAGAACAGTTTCAACAATGCGACAATAAACAATAAAAAAAAAACACCATAGGACAATCTGGGAGCCATTTAATCATGGTTGGACATAGATATATCTCTATTGAGGGGAAAGCACGGAAAAAAACTATTTCAAATAAATAGGCGGACACAAAATATTAGTCAAGTTATAGTAAGGACGTGTTAAATCATCTTTTAGTAATCATATCTTGATGTTTTTGATTTGTGTTTCATTAGATTACTCTCAATAAAAACGGGAGGAAACAAAACCTCAACCCAATAACGTCAGTAACATGCATGAATGTCTACATGGCGAGAGCGGCCATCACTGCGCTGGGTTGGACTGAGAAACACAGTGAAATGCCCAAAAGACAACGGCAAGACAGCAGCAATAAGTCGTCTGAATGTGAACGGACCTGAAACGATATCAATCGTGTGATTGAAGAGGTGTGCAGTTACCGATTAAAGCGGAGACGTGAATGTACGATCTGCCCTGATACTGTAGATCTTTACAAACGAAATCACCTGCTGTAGCTCTCTTTCCCTATAATAATGACTTCAACCGTATTCTGCTCAGGTATTGAAAATGATGAAGAGGCGTGAAGAAAGCCACAGACTTGGAATGGGAATTAATACAATCAAGTAGAATCTAGCTCAATCGGTTATTAAGTGAGCGCAGATACGGTTTTTGGTTTCATGTCGCTTATTAACGTGAATACGGGAGAAAGAGAGAAAGAAAGAGAGAGAGAGAGAGAGGGAGAGGGAGATGTGTATAGATATACATGGGCAAACTATACTGACGCAAAAATTATAATGTATTCTGATACAAGAAAGGTGTCTAGTTAAGGGGATATTCTTCAGGTGAGTTTCTTCGATCTAATCGAGACGGACCATTATGTCGAATGGTATCCCATTGCGTAATCGATTCAAGGATAGAAGTGGCGCTACCATTCTACTGAACACAGCGTTATTACAGAAGAAATACATATATTCATGTCATTATTGTTACAAATATTATGGATTTTGGATTCTTCTTTCTTCTTTATCAATGTTAGACAAAGTGAGATGTACATACTATCAATAATGGAGATGTAACATATACAAGACGCCTCATATCACTAAAAATATCAAACTTCGATTTTATGTTTGAAGATAATCTTGGCCTCCTTTTGGGATTTTCTTCACGACGAGTAGCGTTGAAGTTCCATTTTGGATAAGCATAATTGTGTCCTCAAAATCCCAACAGTAGTCACGGTAGTCAATATGTTAATCGTCACAGTGCCGATTGTGATGTCTAGAGTCGGCTACTATTCTGTTGGGATTCTTTAAGCTATTAAGTAGGAGGATAAACAAAGACGAGAGCGATAAAGTCTGGTAGCATCGCGTTACGACACTCATCTCATAGCAGTAAGCCAAGCTACGTGGAGCGTGTGAAGCGCCCAATGGGGACCATTCCGGGCGGCGAGAATTTGTTTTCACCATTGCCAAGCTATTTTTGCTTTAAATTGCAGCGAATCATGCTGGATTTAGAGTCTAAGCGGCCGCGTGTGTATACTGCAAGCTTGCGTGACGACGGGTGTGTGTATGCAATATCAAGCCTATTTTTATCATCGTTATTTTCACAGTGATATGGTATAGATTTGTTTTTCTAGGTAGGTATATAGCGGCACAACTGTGGTGTCCCCAATGTCAGAATCGTACTTACATAAATAAAAACAGCATGAAACTCGCTACATCTCAATAGATCAGCAGCTGTTCTGCGCTCTCCTGATCGCGAGCGCTCACAGTTCCCAAGTCACTACACAACACTGCGTAGACTATGTCATTAGCCGGTTTCTTGATTTTTTTGACAAAGTTGGCTAGGCAACGGTGTTAAAAAACAACAACACGCAGTTCCGAGCAAGAGGGGCGCCGATGCTCACGGCGCCACTGCTTTATAGCTTAAGAGACAGATGAGGAATAGGGTGAGCAGATTAGTATTGCAGAGGGACATCGAGCACCCACATATTTAATCAAGCGTTTCTTTGAATTACAAGTCAGCAAAGCCTTGTTTCTTAAAATTGCATGTTTAGCACAACAAAGTTTCGTCTCTTTGAATTACACGTGTAATACAGCAACGTAATATTTCTTCTTTCGTTGAATACTGATGAAACAGCAACGTCTGGTTTCTTGCCCACGCAACGCAAATTACTAGCGGCAATTTAAAATATAATGATATTGGCAGCGTACCAAGACGTTCTGCGCTCATCCTACATGTCCTAAAGAAATCAATTCAACATGAATTTTGAGAAAGTTGGATGATAACTGCTTTGAGAATCCCCTTTCGACGCTTCAAAGCATGAAATGTTATTCATCACATTGTCTCAAGGAGGTCCTTTTCGGAGTCTGGGGGTCAAAACTTTAGGTATAACTACAACTAGAAATCAAAAGTACGTCAAACCACTGTTTTCAACATGTTCAATAATTTAAAATGCAACGTCTATCTTCCCAGGGACGGGTACGGACTCCAAAAATGAATAGTCAAGTTTGCTGCATCCACACCGTACCTATATAGATAAATCCACTCCCCCTCCCCTCTCACCCCACCCTCTCCCCCTCGAAATTCCAGTACAAATACGCTTTCGGGTGATTGTGGTAATAGGGGCATTCACACGCACGGAAATTCATGAGATTTACCCATCGAAGTTTAGAGCACGGTAGGGATCTCACTAATAATTTCTTGTGCGTGAATGCCTTCAATGTGAACAGATCTAATGTCAAGAATATCAATATACATGTATGTGACTTCCTGGTTCCAATCTTTGTTTTCACAATGATCGCCTTTAGGTTTCTGACGCGTTTGTGTCACGGCCAATGCAGTAGCTGGCAGAATCTTATGAATTAGGCATGGATTTATCGAATTCTAATCTATCCTGAATTCACTTTGGTATAAGCCCTAGAGAGAAAGATGTTCTTCGCTCAAAATACAGATTCTTCTTGTCTTCCATATTCTTGCATCAGCTTAAGCTTGGTTCACATTGAGGCGATTTATTGTTGCCGATTGTAGCCTGCCGCTAGCCGCCAGCGATTTACCACGGTGGCAAAGCAGGAAAATCGCCACAAAATAACAACGTATAAATGCTCCAGCGGCAGAAAAAAAACTGTCAAAGGGATAGTTCACCCTGAAATCATTTTGTTTTCAATACAAGGAGACACATGAAAGAAACATATTAGTAATGGTTTGACGAAAATCGGTCATTTGATTTTGTGACGTCACGTGTGAGGTGCTCTCCCAATGTTGTTTACAATTTTTTTGGAAAATGTCAATTTTCTCAAAAGGATATTTACCATTTCACCTGTGCGTTAGACACATGTTATTACACACATATCGCTATGAAAAGAACGCATTCCTTCATCAAAGAACATAAACAGCAATTTATGGAAAAAACTAGTACACAACATTATGGGACATCTCTACACACGTGACATCACAAAATCAAAACTTGAAAATCAAATAGATTTGTTTTAATTTGACCGATTTTCGTCAAAACTTCACTGATAATGTGTTTTTTATGTGTCTCCTTTTATTGAAACCAAAATAATTTCAGGATGAACTATCCCTTTAAAGACCCAAATGACAGCGTCATTATGGCAAACGCCAGGAACTAACTGTCTCAATATAAACATGCCTATAGAAATTTGATAATATAAGTACTAAGGTATCAAGCATAAGTCTTTAAAATGCTATTTTACGAGAATGAGCTTAAAGAGCTCTGCTAGAAACCGCGAAACCTAGTTCAACGAATTATAGGCAGGTGCGATGTAATTCACAACACTATTCAGGTCTTCATTCTCTCTGTCTAGTTATAGTTTATTCAGACGATAAATGGGTGGACATCTTCGGCCGAGGAGGGGAGGGGGGGGGGGGGGGGGGGCGTTGATTTACGCTTCACGTGTTGATATTGTAATCAAAGTGCTGTTGATTAATGCATTTTTATTCTGCCGTTCTGTGGTTGAGCTTTTAGCCACGAGCCGTTGCGCAGTGCCATTTTAACGCCATTCCCGCGAGACCGCCACTTTGCTGTTCTCCTATTATAAACATGAAAGAGGAGTCATCAAATATTCTTAAGGTTTTGTCAATATGACGGGTACTTTTGAGGACACCTTTAAGTATAAGTGTGAGAAAAATATGCTCAAGTATGCACACCAGTGTCTCATGGGTACATGAAATACTCTACGCAAAATAGAAATAGATTAGGCCTTCTTTTGGTTGTTGTTGGATAACGCGGTCGTTCACTTTGAAGAGTGGAGCCAAGGGCTAATGGAGCTGGGCGGGGCTGGGGTGGAGGAGTACTCAAATTGTACTACCCGAACTTTAATGACCATCAGCAAGGTATTCGAGCTAATTTTTCTGCTCCATACACATGAGAGAAGCCTAACTCTGATCTAATGAAGTTATTGATTAAGGGGGGGGGGGGGGGGGTGAGGGGGTAAGGAGGGGAGGGGGAGGTGGTACTGACAGGGTCTCCGAATAGCAGAAATCGCAATGCTCACATGTGTGATGCTATCCTGAGTGTTTTTTTTTTTTGGCAAAATTCTTTTATATGTTTAGGGAAGGATGATGATGTACGTATATTGCAACGTGCAACTGGACCAACACAAATAGAATAAAATTACATACAATAAACAATACTTTATTATCAGAGTCAATACTCGCGTTACAGGGATTGGAGTTCTGAGCCATAATTCACGCCCCCCCCCCCCCCCGCCCCTCCATTCTCTGTACCTCCCCTATCATCCCTAACCGAACCACGAGCGCTATTCAATGTCAATTCCAATCAAAACAACCATTCGAATTTTATTGTCAATGGGTGTTGTCGGCTGCGGCTGAAAATATCTACGATAAAGTAGTGGGAATCGTTGATGGTAGGGGGTGTCGACCGGTCACATTATCGCAAGCATTAACGACGATCGAACGACTCTCAAGAATAAAGAAGACGCTAATAATAAATGGCGCGATGTACACAGCGCGCAGACGGATATGAAAGGTGACAGGCGAGTTTTGATGGCCTAAAATAGATCTCGGCCGCTTTTTGACTCCCCGAGAGAACTAGGCTACGATATATGAAACCCTAAAACAGTGTTGCCATGGCTGCGATAACACTAATCACAGGTAAGCATCATCAGTTTTAGGCTTCGAGATGGAAATGAATAGGGGAAGGACGAGCCCTTTTCATCAGCTGCTTTGGAAATGAAACAAGACACTCGTGAAATATTGCTCTGTAGTGATAGTTGCAGAACTATTCTTTATTACGGCATCATCATGATCATCCACAAAGGCACGTACATTTTGAATTGATATTTAACAGCGTGATGTCAAATTTTCATAACCATAGCACTGTCTTCCATGATAACCGATATGTGAAAGTTTAATAAAGACAAAATCATAACCTCAACAGCACAGTGCAAACATAAGCGTGATTATGCCACCAGAGTGGGGGTGTTTTGATTAGGTTAACTATTCGTATTTCCCCCTGAACATTTTTGAAACTATAATGTTAAAAAAAGTGAGGGGAAAATGTTACATAAGTGAAGAGGGAGGGGTGAGGCAGGGGAACACAGATGACAATGGGTTGAGAGAGGAGGCGAGATAGGGGCAGAGGGGATCATTAACAATGAAAAAAATATCATGAACGAAAACTGGAGAATGGCGGAGATGTACGGAGGGGAAGTGGGAGAGAGACAAGAGAGGTACCATGCAGTTGGACAGCAAGCGTTGAAACAGTGGGAGAGTGACAGAGAGAGAGAGAGAGAGAGAGATGCGTTAGGTTAAGAGAAGAGGGGTGGCACATAATGCAGAAAGAAAGCAGTGGGAACGACATACAGAGAGGACGAGAAAGAGAGAGGAAAAGGATGGAGAGGGGAGAGAGAGCGAGAGAGAGAGAGAGGGGGAGTGAAAGGGAGAGAGAAAGAGAAAGATAGAGGGAGGAAGAGAGAGAGGGGGATGAAATGTAGATAGAGAGACGCAGAAGGTTAAGAGGAGAGGCGTGGTACATTGGCAGAAAGAAATCAGTGGGAACGAGAAAGGACGAGAAAGGGAGAGAGAGAGACAGACAGAGAGAGGGTGGAGAGAGAGAGACTAGATGGGGATTAGAAAGAGAGAGAGAGAGAGAGAGAGAGGGAGGGAGAGGGGGGGGGGAGAAAGGGATAGAGAGGGAGAAACATTCATTAGATGTTTTTCCATAAAGACTGAGACAGGATTAGTGCACGGAAGTAGAAACCCTTCATGGGCACGCCGGAGACTCCTTCAATGTTCTTCCGCAGGGTTCTAGCAGACGACACGACCGATCTGTCATGATTTGTTATTCAGCTGATAAGCGGCTGCTGGGGCTGCATCATCGAGTCTCAAGGAAAACATCTCAGGACAACATTTCTTTATCATTCCGCTCTCAATTTATCTTAAGAGTCATACACAATCCGTCTCGTGTCTTCCGACCATGGTGACCCCACGGATTGTTTTCCCGCATAGGATATGCTGTGGTATAACTCAATATTCTTCCCGGCACTCAACTGCGCTTTTCCTTCGTACGGTCGGGCTAAGTTTTATGACAGGTGCAATAACACGAACAAAGTACCCAACATGAATATTCAAAAAACAATTTCAATTAGACATGTAAAGTAAAACATTAATTTTTATTTTCGTGTGAGCGTCACCTACCGCAACAGTAAACGATTTTGATTCAGCAAAACATATGAACAACTGCACATGACTATAAACAGTGATTAAATAGGAACAGAGCTGGTTGTAATATTGTAACAGTTTGCTTCCGCTTAATTAAATATATACATGATTATATCGTAAATATAGCTACGTAAGGCCATATGTTTTTCTGTCAGAGAAGATGCATACTTTATCAGTGATTTTCATCACAGAATCACAATAGTGGGTGAATTCAATTGGCTGTAATTATTTTGTGAACAAACTCAATATAGCTACTGATAATCGTTTGTCTCGCAATGTAAGGTAAACGGAATCGAAAAGATCACGACGTTTCGTGTTGCAGCGGCACACGAAACGTCGTGATCTTTTCGATTCCGTTTACCTTACATTGCGAGACAAACGATTATCAGTAGCCATTTATCCGCAATGAGTAACATATTTAGCAAACTCAATATACTTAAGTGATTCTGATGACAAAATCAATGATATTGAATCAATGATAATGTTTCGTATTGTTTTATTTAGCGTCCAATGAAATTAGTTTATGTGTAGTACACGTATTCAGTTAAACCACTGTTAAGGTATACCGACCATTGTTATATGTGTTTTTCATAGTAGTATATTAATAAGATTATATTCACCGCCGGTTGTCAAACTCATGATAGTTGTATTCATTTCTCACAGATATCGCTTTCCCACAGCCGTATATCAAATTTGTTTTCATAATTCATGACAAATATTGCACTCTGTCTGTAAGGCCCGTAGAGAAATATATAGATATCATAATCCACATTTCGATCATTATCCTATTCATAATCATGCATGTCGTCTAATCTAGTGTGGCAGTGTATCGTATCAAAAGACAATCGACCGCTTTTGACGTTTGTTTCGAGTCTAGAAGATCCAGTGTCAGCCATGACCTTGAACTGATCTTCACACCCGCACCATAAGCCCTGGGGAAGTGGTTTATTAGAAGACATATATATTGCAATGTCATCAAGCAAAATGTCAGACACAATTTAGTGTCTGATTGTCTAAATACTATCAGTATTAAAACAGAATAAAACTCGATTTTAATACGTTTATACAAATCTTCCTTTCTTTTGTACTACGTTTATTTGTTTTCATGTCACGCCATTGAATTATGAAGCAAACGAGGTATGGTGATGGTGATGGTGATGGTGGTGTGGTGGTGGGGATGGGGGGTGAATCCATTCCCGAATACAGCCATAGCATTGTAGAACTACTCTTTTAATGCGTGTGGTTACATGCTTGAAACCCACAGCAGTGCCCTCCATAGGGGAGCTGTTTTTATGATATAAAACCAATACCATAACAACTTCACGGTTAGCTTTAGAGATGCCTATATGCGATATGATCAAATGTCCTAGTTTCAAGCATACCCATACCACCTAATGATCATCGTGAAACTTGATATGCGCACACGTCACTCTTGAAATGAACTAAACCGAATATTTTCCATTACAAAGACCACACTGGTATTATGCGTGATCATATAATCGAAGGATCCACCTTTCCGCATTTTCAACCTTTGGCTGCGAGTTTTTCGTTATCATTTTGATGATAGACAGGCCGGCCAAATTACACTCTGACGCAAATACCAAGTCTTATCGTATTACGTGGTCTCTGTCATATGACACGCGGATAGTTTACATAATGTGCCTTCAGCTACAGCAAGCAAAGCTTGTTAAAGGTTGGCCCGAGACGGTAGAAATGTGTGAAAATCATCCCAGCTGCTGTCAATAAAAAACTGTACTCTTTGGAGGAATATAAACAACAAGCATGTAGAACGCGCGAGCAGAAACGAATTTTGCGCATATGATGGCTCCTTCAAAGCATGATAGATGAGTGTGTCAACCTTCAATGTATTAAAACTGCGTTAATAAATTTCACCCCTAGCCCCAATGATTTTACGAGAACGAGGAGTATCTTCATCTCCCCAGGGAAGAAACATGTACAACATTCATGACATTAAGGTTGATTTGTGAAGAAAATTGCATATCGCCTGACCGATTGATCATCGGGGTATTCCAAACAAATCAAATATTCAGCTCAAGCAGTGTGAATATTGCATTTTCTTTACAATGTTATTTAAGAAATGTGATATACATATTTTTTTCATCCATTTACAGGATGGAACACGCTATGCTGACTAGTACTTAATGTTTGCCTGAAATTTCTTTTCAAAATTGAAATTACCCCAGAAAGCCCTTTCACTAAAATCTAGCCACATATGATATTAATCGTCAAATGATGCTTTCCAACATTGCTTCCAACGAAATACTCAAGTCCATTTTACATGTTTTACATTATGTATGTCAAAATTCCAATCAATCATTTAATGTCGTACTCCATATCCTACTCTTCAAGATAATGGATCAAGGAGAAACGGGTTAATAGCTTACATACGCACGATGAGTTAGACTTTCTTGAAAGAACACCGTATAGGCAGAAAGTAATATCACAATGCTTTTCGCTCATTTCTTATTAGTGATCAGTTTTAAAAGAATTGGAAGTAATGAGAACACGTCCCTTCAGTTAGGAAATAGAAATTATTATGGTTATGTACATCATTTGTCCTCTAAATATGCAAAGGTTATGCCACAATGTGCCACGTACTATATTATTGATTTGATTCATGAAACATAGATTATACCTAATTTATTTGTTGCACCAGTATCTCTTTGGTTGAACTTCATTAATTTGGGAGCCTAAAATCCTCCAAACTTCGCATTCTTACTGTTCTTCTACATGAATGGAAAATGTGGAAATCAAATGAATTCAATCTAATTGCAATATTGTCCCCTCCAGTACCCTTCGTTTGAAAAAGATATACTACTCTGTTCAGAACACCATGCGCGCAGCTTTTGCTCAAGAAGACCCTGTCCTGTGCGATTGACAGTTCTTTCTTACCAGAGGAAGGAAGAAGATGAACTATCAGGAGAAAAAGAAAGTCAACCAAATTTTGCAAAAACCCTACTAACTACGCATCTTTATCTTTTTCTACATGAATGGAAAATGTGGAAAATCAAAAGATAGAAGAAGTGATAGGGAAAATTCACCCTGAAATCATTTTTATTTTTCAATAAAAGGAGACACGTGAGAAAAAAAGCATGTTAATGAAGGTTTGATGAAAATCCGTCAGAGGATAAGAAAGTTATAATTTTGTGATTTTATTATCCCCTCCAACACCATGAACACCCTTGATGATATATAACACTCCGATGAGAACACCATGCGTGCCGCTATTGCCCCAGAAGACCCCTACCCCCCCCCCCCCCCCCTCCAGCCCCCCGGCCCCAGTGGAGTTTTGACCCACGGGAGAGAGAGTCTCATTTCAATAATAGGTAAGAGTGACCATCGCTGCTCGGCCGCTCACTCAGAGAATTGCTTCTTATTACACTGGATGGTTAACCCGGTGTGTGTCAAGCAAAATGCTGCTCTATGGGATTGTATGCATTACTAGATAAAATAAATAGACATGACACATGAAGGGTTAAGGGGGCAATGTTAACCCTCTACGCTTTACTCGCGCTTTTTTCAGCATTAATAATACATACGATCTCCATCAAGAAACACGCCGTATGGCATTGAAGGAATTAAGTTAACACTCACGTTATATCTCCAAATTTTCTCGGGTACCTGATCCTTGAGATCAAAATTGCATTATATACCCGCTTGGAGTCTTAGATTTACATAATCAAACGATTTGGAAAATGCCTCTTTTAGGAAAATAGAGAGTTTTTCTCCAGACAAAATGGAAGATATGGAAATTCTTCCTAGCGCATATAGCCGATATCAAGCGATATCACCTCACGATACCTATATCTGATCGATTGCTCTTGGGACGTATACTTCCGGTAAGAGCTGGTTGTCGGCAGAAAGTGACCAAGAAATCACTTTTTTTATGAATTAAGCAGTGAAAATTTTGTGTAGGGTTGTGGTTAGGGTCAGGGTTAGGTTTAGAATAAGGTTTAGGGTTAGTGTTAAGGTCAGGGTTAGGTTTAGGGTTAATATTCATAAAATTAGTTGGATACCCTGGTCCCTTATTGTACGTACGGGATTGCCGAATGTTCGTGGACCGGAAGTTCATATCCCAAGAATTAAAGGTAAAAAAATTAGAGCGCCACACACGTTCAGATTCGGAGAGCTATATGCGATAGGGAGAATTGATGTCATACGTTATGAAAACAAGTACTGTACCACATACGCGTCCAAAAGCACACATACACACATTCACGCAAACAAACACACACATACACACACACACTCACACACGCACACGCAAACACACACGCACACATACACACATGCATACACACACACACACACACACATAAACACAAACACGTATTCACATTAATTCATGTCCACACACAAGCCTGTAATTAACAATCAAGTTGATGTACAAAGTACGAATACACGCGCGATCTCACAAACACATACACATATGCACACATTTACTTAATAACACTCTTTTCATATACGCATGCACCCATAAACCTACTTCACACACATCCACACAACTTCTTACACTCATGCACACACATACTTGTACTAGTGTGTAGACACCAAACAACATGATAGGCCTACTTAAACCGATTGCTCGCAGGAAGGTTCTCAGCTGCCGCGCCAGCCGCTGTGCGCACAGGAAGTCCATATCTTACGTAGATAATAGGCACGTCACGTGGTGCGCAGATTTTTGACTTTTTTAAAAGCTCACATGTTGAGAAGCATATTGCCCCTGCCGTCTTCTTCTCCTCCTCCCATCTTGCTTTCCTTCTTATCTTCTTACTTCCTTCTTTATAAGTTACTCCTGCCTCCTATCTTAGTTACACTGATCAATTATTAATCATATTAGAGAGAATACGTCCTGTTGATTTAAATCATCTCTATTAGAGGCAAAATAATTACCAATGGAAAAGAAGTACAGAATCAGACTGGTCGTTGATACTATACTTCGGTCAAGCGGTGTAAGCTGGACATTTGACAATCGTTGATAAAAAAAAAGGTGTTTGCTGTAGCATAGAGTTATAAACCGTAATTATGGATACATTAAAACTTAACGCAGGGTTGATGTTTGTCCGTCGAAACCTATTTTACAAGAAAATTCCGTTTTGACCTGGAAACGTGAGCTCTTCCATTATGACGGCCTTGTCCAACCTAATATAACAAGGACAGAAGCACAGGTGTGCAGAAACGATTTACCTGTGATGCTATACAATATACGGATAATAAACTCCATGCACGTATGGTTTGGCAATTAGCCTTGTACACCTACTTTACGCTAATCTAGTTAAGCTAGACTTACACTTGCCGACTGGATCTTGATGCACTAACCACACTGATAGGCCCTACTGTATTCTAGCTTACATTTCATCTCTTTATCATGGTAGCTCCCGAAATTTAACAACAGACAAGTGTGAATTTAAAAAACAAAACAGTCGGGCTGGAGTTAGCATAACTAGTGGACGCTTTTATCAGACGAAATTGAAAATGACTTACGCTTGAATGAAACAATATCATACACTACATTGACCCTATACAATGATACCATAGGCACCCCCGGGAACAGCTGATACCGGCGAGATTCAGGGATATGTCATCGGCGGCTAATTATTGAAGACTCATCGAGCGTTGCGTGTCAAGGCTCCATACACACCCAACCCAACCAACTTGGATATCATCCTAACTCATTTCACCCAATGTCATTTGTAACCAGACGGACCTACATGCAATCCACGTGTACTGACCGCCAAAGAGCGCAGGGACGAATGACCAAACAAGCAAACGTGAGCTATCCAAGAAAATCCTCTCCCCCAATCCTTATCAGTAGTACATTCCCCGTACTTTTTTGTCGGATGAATCCGCGGGGTTATTTATGTACTCCTTATACGCGTAGCTTGCGAAGGAGCTTTCGTAAAAGCTTCACTCGGGAAAATAAATTCGCTTTCCTCCGCTTTCATCACTCTCGTACACCCGATAATGACGTCAAACTTGCCCTGGACGAGTCGAACTAGGGATTACGGCTGCCCATACATTATATGCTACATAAAAAAAAACTGAAATGGGGTTTCTTGGGGTTCAGCTAAAATCATTGTCCCTTCTATCCCCTCATAAAAGTGAGGAGAACTAATTATAGCTACATTATCAGCTATTAGTGATTACCTACGCTCCTTTCGATCTATGAATCAACCATGTCCATATTTTTTCATAAATCAAAGTTCATAAAACATGGATAAGTACCATATCATGTGTGTCATTATTTCACATAAATGCATTACATTATAAAATACTTTTTACACTTTCGATTTCAGGTTTTCCCTATACCTTCTGCACATATTTAAAGAAACATCAAAAACGCGAGAAGGAATGAGAATATAAGTCAACAACATGTGAAATTGTCTATGAATAATTTGTATGACAATATCATGAAATACAGATTATCATCTTCTTGGCCTTTGTAATTGGATCATAGACTTTAACAATTGTGAATTCATATCAATACAGTTTAATATTTTCCTGTCCATATGTTACCTTTTCAGACTGTGAGGCTTTAAATTAGTAAAAAAAAAAAATCCTAGTCATGGACCTGTTATGTACTCGGAGCCCTTTTCAATCCTCGTCGTTTGCCTTTTTTTTTTATCGTTTCAACATGAAACGTTACGAGATCCCCTTCGCTCGCGCTTCTAATGCCAAATATAGCGCGTAGCAACAAGGTAAGTTCATGACGTAAAAGTGGCGCCCGTAATATGATTAACATTTGCCAAATCACCCTTAAAATGGGGAGAAATTGGCGCCTAAATCCTTTGTGGACCACGTGTATTAAATCAGGCTGTGATAGCGTTAATGACCCTCCTGTCGGTCGGTTGGGTGGAGGCTCGTTTTCTCGTGTTTGTGGAACATTTTCAAGGGTTCACAATAATATTGAATTGTGAGATCATCGAAGAAAAATTGATTCTTGAGAATGAGATTACACCGTCACTTGAAATGTCAACAAACTATCATTTACCTAAGTATTATCATGCCTGGTAATCAGCATGCAGTTCAATAGAAGTGTTTTTGTTTTCTTTTTTAGAGGGGGGGGGGGGGGGGGTGAAGACTAGTATGTACATGTAGTATCGCGAACTACAAGCCAATCAGTTGCAGGATATACATTTATACGACGGAGTTGAGGGGAATCAGTCTGGGCGTGTACTGTCTTACGCAATGCTTTCCTAGTTTTATTTTACTTAACTGCAAATAATTGACGTAATAATCATGATAATGTTGTTGCACTCTCATTCTATCCACACACAACCGTTGTGTTTTTCCATCTGTTCATTACTCCCCTCGTTTTGAGGGCCTCTCTCGTGTTTACGCAGTCCATGAGATATTTCATTACTTGACTTTAAGTGCCCTAATTGAGTCATTTCCCGTCCTCCGTACTCATTACAACATGTACAATGCAGAGGTGGCCTTAGGGGGCATATTTACTGTGGTAGGAAGAAAAACACATATTGAAAGCATTCACTCGGCTCTAACATGTCTAACGGTTAATTAAGTCGTTAGGCAGTACAAATAATATAAACATGCACGTTGCCGGTGTATGTTGCATGTGTGCATGTATGTTGTCAATGTATGTGTGCGTCTGTGTGCTTGTGTGTGTATGTGTAAGTACTTGTGCGTGTATATATGTGTGGCATGTGTATATGTATATGACACGAGTTTGTATATTCAATTGCAAGTTATACATGATAATTATTTTATAATTTTGGAGGAATAAAATTTATTTAAAATAAAAATGGGTGTGTGCATATGCGTGCACGCATGTGTGTTCATGTGTGCGTGTGTGTGTGTGTGTCTGCGAGCGTGTGTGTGCTTTCCTATTTTTACAGAAATATATCAATCAGCGGTGATAATTAACGCCTGGGACCAACCTTTTTCGTCACCAGGGCGTCACGAAACGCGGCACGCGATGTTTTTCCGTTTAGTTCGATGACGTTTTAAACAATTTCATCAAATGGGCTAAACAAAATAGCCAATATGAGAGGCCGAAGCGCGTCACGTGGTTTCATATTAAATTTCACCATCCGCACGAACTCATCCAGTTTATCCATGTTCCAGCTGTGTCGTGCAAACAAGACACAACGAAACAGAATACCAGACTGTCAGAATACAAGTAAGCGCCATTAGGTTTCCTGCCTCATGGTTGCAGCGCCCACATATTCTGTTCAAGACATTAGCTAGTTAATATAAGTGAAATCAAATATTACAAGAAAAAGGGATTTTCGGATGGAATAGACAGAACATAAAGTATATATCGATATATTTTGTCTATTATCTCTTTTTTATTTCATCACATCTATATATTAATTGCAAGCAAGCGCGCGTGTGTGTGTGGGTGTATAGATAGATGTAGAGAAGAATATACCAGGTTTCGATGGCGCTGAAAATCTTAATTTAAAGATTGTCCGTCCCTTTTGCAAGCTTAAAATTTGAAATCGTCTATCACGATCGTAAATTGAAGAAAGTGTGATTCAAAACCATTTCTAAGAATATAGCATGTTGAAGCTTTCTGCATATGTAAAAATTTCAAGAGTTAAATTTCAAACCGACTTTTTTCGTACTACGAAAAAAGTATTAGTCTTTGTTACAGTATCTATGTGTTTATTATGCATGTGTGAAATCCTAATTTTATGAGTAATTACCAAACTCTGGAGATGATTCCTTCTACAGAACAATTTTTGTCATAATGCGTTTCATAAATTTAATAAACAGATTAATCAATAAAGCAGATATTTCAAAACAAACTGCTAAGAGCCTAAGAGTACGTGCACTATTTGAATTTTACACTACGCATCAGTTTCAAATTATGAATATACAGCTTGCTAACACTTCTCTATAATTATGTTTTGCCAATGCTTTGATGGTTTTGTGGTGATCTGAAAAAGGGACGGGCTGTCTTTAAACATAAACAAATTGATAAAGACGCCGAAATAGAGAAGTATTTCAAAATATTGAAATACCAATACTAATACTTTTCTTTCTCCAGGGTGTCTTTATTGATTTATATCCATATCTGTATATACATCTGTGTGTGTGTGTGTGTGTGTGTGTGTGTGTATGTGGGTGGGTGTAATAAAATGAAAAAAAGGAGATCCAGAAATGATTTAGAGGATAAACATATTTATGTTCTGTCTATTTCTTGTGGAAATTCCTTTTTCATATCATTCATCTAGCACTCAATATTTCGAATAAAGATCGTAAACATATTAACCATAAGGATGGAACAATAAATAGCATAGCTTGAAAGTAGTGTCCCGTAACTTGATTTGAAATATGATTGAAAAACACATGAGTGATTTGGTAACAAACGATGAAAAAAAAGGGGGGGGGGGTCTCTTCTCCCGCCCTTTTATTGACACCCTCATAATGATCTAAACGCAGATATGAGCAATATTTATTTTCCTAAATACATATAAACTGAGATTTGAGACATCTCCAATCAAGTGAGAATGTATTTATTTCTTATTTTCTCTGAACATCCGAACAGTTCTATGGGCATAGGGACCCGCTAAATAAGGGATATGCCCATATCACGATCGATGTAGCCTTTTAACAACCGCCGCTTGCCCGGTCAGCCTTCCATCACCATCCGTTTTGTGGAGTTAGAAGCGAGAACGCTTGTAAATAGGCTACGGTCATTGAGGATACAAGAGAGCGTAATATCGGGGAAGGGAAGGGAAGTACAGCGACACTTCCCATGTGACTCCTGTCAAATCAATTAACATATGTATATCTTAGATTTTTCAGGTGCACCACGCTGGTTATATCTTGGTCGTAGCCTCGGTTTCAGGCGTAGGGGTGCGTGGACAAGTACATTAAGCACTGGGATCACAACTCCGGTCTGGACTCACAGACTAAGCATGCCTTCATGCTTGTGAAGGGTATTAGCTTCTGTTCCCAGATGCAGAACTTTGTGTATTAGAAGGAATAGACTGTGTAGCTTAGAAGGTAGGCTGGATCGATAGTAGCAGAGCTCTTCTAAATCGATACCGTTAACATATCCAATTATATCTTTTTAAAACTCTTATGAACACATATTTTTGCACATGGAGAGCTAATTTCAGACGCCTTGTGGTCTCTTAACACGATAGTTGATGCCAGATGTTTGCGTGTAGTATGTGTGTTGTGACATGTACACCATACGCGCATTCCTGTATTCACCCAGGTATTCATGATATTCGCGCCAGGTGTGATTCCCGTGAAAACAAAGAAATAAACTGTGTAATTATCTTTAATATCCCTTTTTACATGTCCATGGAATGTAATTGACACACAAAAGGGAATGTCCGTTGCCACTCCTTTGGTTAAATAAGACGGACTGACGTATATTGATGAATTTGTCTTGAGCTGAGCTCCTCCTTATATCCCCGCTTCTATCATGTCTATCTCCGTGATCCTATCAAGTCGCAGAGGATCAACCAGCCTTGGGCCCCGTCAGTTCGTCTTTCTATTTTAATATTTTGCATTCCTATGAGCTTGGGTATCTATACGTCTAAAACCAAACCACAATTCCAGTAACATTCCATCCCAATTCTTCACAATTCCTCTCTGTACACTCTACATGTTCTAGAATGGTTTGGCATGACATACGCAACCTTAGAACAAACACTGAAGGTTTCCGTGGTAAGAGGGTACTTGACGAAAAGTAAAACTATGGGTAGCCCCATCAGAGAAACAGACTTGCTAAAGTTTTAGACAAATTAGACAATTTACGAGGAATTATTACGTCATCATGATCGTCGACAATCGTGACTACTAGCACTGAATTTCAATTGTTAATGTTCTTGCGAAACTCAATAGACCGTTTTCGTTATGTATTCACAACTTTCCTGCTAGCTGCGTAGTAACGCGTTATTGCATTTACCTGTTTCTAGTCATTCAGAATCAATGGATGGAATACACTTTGAATCTATTCATTGTTGCTACTCCACAAATCTCGGACAAGCTTTGGGGTTGCCAATAGTAACGCATTGTTTGAACGACGTGGATAAAATTTGCATTCACAACGAAAATGATCTATTGGTCTACAATGACGGCCTTTTTTCCCTTTTCTTGCTCACGCATGAATGCAATACCTATTTTGTCCGTCTTGGATTTAAAGGGTTACTAAATTAGAAAAATAAGTTCCCACTAAGCTATGTACAATTATCCCCTAAAAACGAATTTCACATTCGTTTGTCGCAATAAAGTCTAATTTTGACGAAAATTTGAAAAAAAAACCGCACGCTTCCAGTGACGTCAGAGAAGTCAAAATGGCATAAATGCCAACGGCGTGACTAAAATACTTTATTCAAACAATACGTTACCAATGGGAACTCCAAAGATTGTCCGAGGTTTGTTGAGTAGCAACAACTAATAGATTCAAAAGGAATTCCATCCATTGAATCTAAATGACAAGATACAGGTGAATTCAATAACGCGTTACTACGCAGTTAGGGGAAAGTTGTGAAAATGGTCTATTGTTAACTTCCGTGCAATCTATGGCATTTTGACTTATCTGACTTCACTGGAGGCGTGCATTTTTCAAATTTCTCACGAATGTTAAATTGGTTTTTAGTGGATGATTTTACATAGATTAGTGGGAACTTATTTTTCTAAGTTAGTTACCCTTTAACTGCGTAACAAAAGTGACAAAATTAAAAGTTCAGCCGCGAAAGCTGAAATGTATGCATGTATAGGAATGTGTATGACATATTATAAAATCCAGGTGAACGTGAATCAATGGCGTATGTATCATATTGTTGAGAGCAGCTGCTAGTCATGAATATTAAGTGGCGAAATCAAACCTTGTTCAAAGGGATGGATATCCATGTACTTAAACATCCTTAATTTAAAGAGTAAAATTACGTGGCTAATGATTAGAAAACATGATCTGTAATACTTTTCTTTAACAAATGGTCTTTATTAAAAACATATTTTGCCAATCTAGGCCCATATATTATAACAAAATGTTAGGATTGATCTAGATCTATCGCAACGATAGGCAGAAAGGCGGGTAAAAAGGAAAGCACACACAAAAAAACAGCTAGCAATGAACAATGAAATATAGAATAGATAAAAAAAAAAAAGGGAGATGGGAAGAGAGGTAGAAAAACCTTGACATGAGGACCTATATAAGATGCTCTATAACCCGGGAACATTGTCTCACGAACATCATACTGCCACGCCCTCTCTTCCTCTCCATCTGTCTTTCAACAAGTTCAAGAGTACAGTCTACGCTGACCATAAATATCATTATTAATTCGTACAACTCTACCTCCACAATCTCTTTCACTCACAGCGGTTCTCAATCATTCTTGTGTTACATCTCCTTACAATTCGCCCTCATAAATGGACACGAAGCTTTACAACTAAGCCTTAATACGTCCCTTTTGCATTTGTGTATCACGCACATATCACATATAGAAATAATTTAATCGGATGGTGGTGGTGTGTATGTGTGTGTGTGTGTGTGTGTGTGTATGTGTATGTATGTGTGTGTGTGTGTGTGTGTGTGTGTGTGCGTGTGTATTTCTAACTATGCATGTGTAATGCATGTGTGCATGCCTGTATGCGTGTTTAAGTGTGTTTATCTTTTTATATGTTGTTTGTTGATCGCAAAATGCAGTTGGCATGGAAAGAGTATAAATATTCTAAATAAACCATATACGTGTGTTGTACATACAAAATATAAGATATATAAGACAATTAATATTATAAGATATAAAAATATATACGCGTGTGTGTCTCTGTAAGTGTGCGTGCGTTTGTGCGTGTGTATGTATGTGTATGTGTGTTCATGTGTGTGTGTATGTGTGTTTGTGTGTTTGTATGTGTGTGTGTGTGTGTGTGTGTATGTACGATAAAACGATTGATACAGTAGCACCCACATGAAACCTCTTTTCATGTTACAATCTCGAGGCAAAGTAGCATATCTTTACCGACTATTCCCTAAGCTCCACCTGTCCACGGGGCTGGGCCTCGCCCTTTATGAGGACATCTCAAACTCGTTCGTCCGTCTCGTGCTGTGCAAATACTCTTCAGCTGTAATGTTCCGATAAATCTCTGTCCAACTTAAGTCACCCCTGGCATGCCTGGGTTCATTCCTGTCGATAAAGCTGCCCATACATCACGGACCTTCCAACCGAATTTAACCCTCTCAGTACCAACGCCGCTTGATATGTGTGCTAAGTCAATGGGCTTTTCCTGGGTTTGGTACTTGGAGGGTTAACGCAACACGGCCAGACAGACTCGCGTCCAATCCCGCGGTACGGACGGGGACGTTAGACATGCCAGTCGGCCAACAGTCAAGTTCGCTTTCCTATTTATAGATCTGTTTACTATCATGAGCAGATGAGCATGTTTGTCCTCGTTTATCATTTCTTTTCTCCGGTTTTTTTTTAATTCTTTTTCACGATCTCATGGAATGCTAAGCCGGAAGATGTGTGGTTGCGTGGCGTTCAGGACGTGAACTAATGACTGATGTACGCAAACGATGTAAATATACATTTTCTTGACGAGTGGTGTATATAATACAAGATGTACGGAGGTGATGAGAGCAATGGCGTCTTTAAATCTCGCAGATAAGGATCATAATGGAAAGAGTAATGTTATACTCGTGTAGCAAGATAAATGTAGGGATAATCAAAAACATGCTGTAGATGTGATGTGATATGATGTGATGACAGATGTGATCCGGGTTTCTTTAATGCGGGAAATGTATGACTTTGATGATGGGGATGTTAAATATCGAAGAAGACTTTCATAATTAACTTTTGCTAATTCTGTATGCATATGTTATGTATAAAATTTAATTCATTTATATTTCTAGCAATTTGTAAACACAAGGGGGCCTCAGAGAAAAAGAAATTTAATTTTCAGAATTCACGGTCATATTCGTTAATGGCTGTATTAATTATTATTCATATCGTTTTGGCTATGTTACTTTGGATATCATTGTCATCATCATCATCCCCATCTTCATCTGCTCCATCGTCGTCATCATCATCATCATCATCATCATCACCACTACCACTAGCGTCAGTATCATCGGCAATACTAACATCCTCAGCATCATCGCCATCATCATCATCTCAGAAACTAACGTCATTATCATCATCATCATCGCCACCAGTAACGTCGTCATCATCTCCACCACTATCACCAGAGTAACCACCCTCAGTCAACATCCTCATCTTCGTCCGCATCTTTTTCTCTCCACCCTCTCCTCCCTCTACACCTTTCTGTGCTCCCTGCCCGCCAGCCCCTTTCTATGTGCCCCACACTTCATCCCTCTGTCTATATCATCTTTCCCCTCTTCTTCTATCGCCCCCTCTTTCTCCCCAAACCACCCTTCTGACCCGTGCTTTTTCTTCACATACAATGCCCCCTATGTGTCAAAACATGTCCATCATTATCGATACCCCGCCTCAAGATCGATTAAAGTCGGGTGATCTCTGCAAGCCACACAACATCAATCAGAGTTAAAGTTAGCCTTCAGCCGTCATGACGGTGATATTGAGATATGGACAGTTGTCAATGTTGTATGCAAATTTTAAGCAGTGCGTCACACATTATTAGCTCCAAGCTCGCACGAGGCTTTACTGACCAGCATCAATGTAAAAAATAAAGAATAGTAGTCTACCTTCTAGACGTTCTATAACATCAATCAGACTTAAAGCAAACCTTCAGCAGTCGCGGCGGTGTTATTGAGGGATATGGACAGTTGCCAATGTTGTATGCAAATTTTAAAGGGTTACTAAATTAGAAAAATACGTTCCCACTAATCTAAGTAGAATTATCCACTAAAAACGAATTTCACATTCGTTTGCCGAAATAAAGTCTCATTTCAGTCAAAGTGCATTCCATCAATTGAATCTGAATGACAAGATTCAGGTGAATGCGATAACGCGTTACTACGCAATTAGAGGGAAAGTTGTGAATACATTTCGATAATCGTCTATTGTTGACTTCTGTATAATCTATGGAATTTTGACTTCTCATGCGTCACTGGAGGCGTGCGTTTTTCAATTTTTCTTCAAAATGAGACTTTATTGCGGCAAACGAATGTGAAATTCGTTTTAAGTGGATAATTTTACATAGATTAGTAGGAAGTTATTTTCTAATTTAGTAACCCTTTAAGCAGTGCGTCACAGAGTATTAGCTCCAAGCTCGCACGCGGCTTTATGGACAAGCATCAATGTAAAAACTAAAGAATAGTAGTCTACCTTCTAGACGTTCTATAACATCAATCAGACTTAAAGCAAACCTTCAGCAGTCGCGGCGGTGTTATTAAGGGATGGACAGTTGTCAATGTTGTATGCACATTTTAAGCACACATTTTGTAACAGTGCGTCACCAATTATTACTTCAAAGCTTGCACGAGGGCTTTCTGACCAGCATCAATGTAAAATGGACAGAAAAGTAGTCTACGTGTCTTCCAGACGTGTGACAAATTGCACTGATCAACACAAGGTACGTCTACATTCATGATCATGACAATTGTGATATAATGTGACATGATGTTAACCCGGAAGCACATAATTTCAGTTGGAGCGCATTCGGGAAGGAGGAAGTCTGACCGTATATGCGTAAGAATTGAGAGTGAAATAGAAACATGTGAATGTCAGAACTCGATATAAACAATCAGGATGGAGGTTACAACTGATTGGAAAACATTTTGATCAAAAGTTTATTCAAAATTATAGTTATCATTTCTCTCAGGCGACGCGGGTAACTCCTACTGTGGAAAATTGCATCTGAAATACCAGACAATCCATATCACTCAATTATTGAGCTTTGCTAGCCACACTTGATATATTTTCGATTGCTTAACCTCAACATCACAATGACTTCTGCTTCCCTCTATCTTGCCATTAATACCTACTATAAATTATCAAAGAAAGTACGCCATATTAACCCTTTGTGTGCTGCTCTATGTAAATTGTGTCCAGTACTTGTGTAAAAATGCAGCAATGGCACACAAAGGGTTAAATGTATATATATTTTCTTAAAGTTCCCTTGCTGCCTTAAACATGGTAAAGACGGTACATTGTAGTTAGAATGCTGTTTTGGCAAACACATTTGTACTTAAATATGCAAAATGCAATGGCCCTGCGTGTATATGCATGCAATGAATAATCATACGACTTCAATAAATACATTGTTCCTTTGAATGGGCCGATAGTGAACAAGACGCTCGAATGTCATGTGAATTATACCCCTAGCATGGCCAGAACCACGAATGAATCAGGCACGCGTGTAACACAACACGCAATAGTGCGTGGAAAGGAATTAAATCTTCAATATAACATTCACTCCAATCGCTTGTGTTCAGCCAAGGTGAGCGTGAGCGAAACAGATTTTTTTTCTGTTTTCGAAAGGGTAGCTTTTTGAAATGTAGCCCAATTGTGAATCTTTTAAAAAGCCCCATTTCGAAGGAAGGTGTAGGGTTAAGTGCTTCCGCCATAATTTTTTTTAAAGTAGACATTATTTTGTGATCCGAGGTAGAATATCTATATTTTATTCGAAAGATTATTTCAAAAGGGTATATAGCCAGGGGAGCATTTCATGAAAGTTGTCAGTGCTGACAATTTCAGTAAAATCCTCGGTTTTTATTTGCTGAGAGGCACTAGCCTCTGACTGTTACTATGGTAACTGTCGGAGAAAGACAACTTGTCAGACGACAAATGTTGATGAAATGCCCCTCTGATGTATACTTAATGTAAGTGTTTGTCTACTTGATTGAACGTTTGTATAATTAACAACTCTGTACAAATGGCTTCTGGGCGCTATGATGTTATAAGCAGTAACACTTTTCAAGTCAGATGAAACAAAATATACTTTGATCTGATATTAAGTATGGAAGGCAGCCTGTACCATTTCTTTTTGTTTTTATTAAAATCCGCCTTTTAACCGTTGCAAGAAAATAATGTTTGTGTGGAATCAAAGCAGAGACAAGGGGATTGCAGCAGATATTAAAAAGGTGATTATAATTCTAAATATAAAACAAATCTCGCAATCTCAAAATGAGTACGCTTGGTATATAATTCTCCATATCTCATATAAAGGGGAAAGTCGTCCCATAATGCATCGCGCAGTCCCATATGGATTAGTGTCTGTAGTCATATCCGCTTCCGGTCTCATACACTGGTACACTAGATCAGTCCTTTAATGATTCCCAAAATGTCACGAGCCCCTAAATTGTTAGACGAGGTGAAGAAGAATGGGGACTGCTTGAGATTCGAGCTCCTGAGACATCTCCCGCCAAACAGAATGTTTTTCGGTTTTATTTTCAGAGGTGTCGTGGGAGGAGCGCGGGGTGTACACAAACTCCTTCTCATTAATAGAAGCCTTGCGGAGCATGCATTATTGGGAAAAAATATTGCTTAAAATATACGCTTCCATCCCTCTCTCTCTCTCTCTCTCTCTCTGTCTCTCAGTCTCTCTCTCTTCCTCTCTTTCGCTCTCTCTCTTTCTCTCTCTCTCTCTTCCTATCTCTCTCTCTCTCTCTCTCCCTTTTCCCTCATACCTCTCATTATCTCGTATGCATGGCATATTTCCTTCTCCATATCTCCATTTCTCCATCTCTCTCTTACATTTCTTAGCAAACATTGTGCATTAAAAGTAAAAACATGTTTCCCCTCTGTGCTCTGTTTTTTGAAAATTGACCTCTTTTAAAGTGAACTTTCCGTTTATCAAGGGCCAATATATCGATGTTTTCTCATTCTCACCGAGAATGTTTGAATATTCTCAAGCACATGGGCAATATGAGAAACTGTTTGCCCCATAGTGGACAAGTATCATGAATAGTGTCAAGGAAAATATGCACATTGTGAAAAAAATGAAATGCAGTGGAATAACGGAAAGTTTAAGACCGAGTTGTTTGTGGTATATATTTCATAAGGAAGTCGGTTACACAACACAAGACTCGACTGTAACGTGACACGCATGTTCATCACTGTAATTCACGTGGCAGTGAAAAACGTGCTTAGATTATTAGATGTAAGGTATTAAGCCTGACCGGATGGATGTACATCTCAACATAGGGAGAAAAACATCGGGAAAGAGAACAATAATTAGCAAAATGCACGTAGCAACCAAATATAGTTAGTAAGCAAATAATCAACGTCGGTGAAGGTAATGGGACGAACTATCACTTCCGAGACGATCTGGATGTAGCAATCTTTCCGAAGCGTTAAGCTGAGGAAAGATAGCGTATACTTCTCAGGTGATCAGATGGGAAAAACTACGCTTCATCACGTGATCAAACCTTGACCAATCCTATAACAACATTCTTAGTATGTGGAATATTAATAGATATAACCATATATACAATATATTGTTCCAATGTAATCGCACTGGCTCGACTCGATGACTAGTCATGATCTGTTCGTATGGTGTGAGCGTACCTTGATGTACCTGTCTGTTGGCAGCATCATGGACTTAAAGACAGCCCGTCCCTTTTTCAGATCACCACAAAACCATCGAAACATTGGCAAAACATATAGAGAAATGTTAGCAAGCTCTATTTTCACAATTTGAAACTGATACGTAGTGTAAAATTCAAATTATGCACATAAACAACGTGTGATTAATAGTCTTTACCTCAGGCTCTTAGCAGTTTGTGCTGAAATATCTGCTTTATTGATTAATTTGTTTATTAAATTATAAAACGCATTATGAAAAATATTGTTCTATAGAAGGAATTATCTCCAAAGTTTGGTAATTACTCATAACATTAGGATTTCACACACGCATAATAACCACATAGATACTGTAACAAAGACTAATACTTTTTTCGTAGTACGAAAAAAGTCGGTTTGAAATTTAACGGCTGAAATTTTTTACATATACAGAAAGCTTCAGCATGCTATATTCTTAGAAATGGTCTTGAATCACACTTTCTTCAATTTACGATCGTGATAGACGATTTCAAATTTTAAGCTTGCAAAAGGGACGGACAATCTTTAAATGTTTTCGACCCATTCTGGGGTATGGAATGTGGATGTCGCGACTTTGGGCTTCAAGTGGTAAGGAAAGTCATTGACCCCGACGTACATTCATGCTACCTCGACCCCCAGGCCCTTTCTGATGTTAGCTATGTGCGATGTGAGCCGTGTTGTTACAGTTTGCTCCTTCGTACCTCTGACAGTTGTAGGTCCTTCGCTCATCTACGTGCATGTCTTTTGAGGAACAACACCTGGAAAAATATCACCCTGACAATTCGTCGTTACCAGAGACCCGTGACCGCATTTCTTTTTTTGATGTTGTCCATGTTATCGAGATAGGGTAGACGTTGAGGACACAGGATGAGAGGGAGAGAAATATATATAGAGGGGGGGGGGGGGGGGGGGTATAAAGAGAAAATGAGCGGAGAAAGTGAGGAAAATCGGGGAGCATTAACAAAAGGAGCGAAGAAAGGGAGGAGTGTGAAAAGTGATGTAGAGATGGCGAAAGGGAGATAAAAGGGAGAGAAAGAAAAATTGGTCAGGAAGATAACAACAGACAAATGATAAGAGAGAGAAAAGAAATAGAAAGAGCGAGCCAGAAAGAGAGAGAGAGAGAGAAAGTGAGTGAGAGAGAGAGAGAGGTGGAAAGAGAGAGGGAAAGAGAAAGAGAGAGAGAGAGAGATGGAAAGAGAGAGGGAAAGAGAAAAAGAGAGAGAGATGGAAAGAGAGAGTGGGGGTGGAAGGAAGAGAGATCGTAGAATTAGAGATGATGAAAGCGAGGCGAGAGGGAGGGAGAGAGGAGAGAGATAGAAAATAGATAGGAGTGAGAGAGAGAGAGAGAGAACAAAAAAGCAATCGCACATAGATAAAGGGACAGAATCTGAAACTATATTGTTGTCGGGACTATGATCACTTTGTTTTGTAACCCGAGTGCGACATTACCATACTTTATTTGAGAAAGTATGCTCAAGCTGAAATGTTACTCACTCCGCCGCTGCGCGCCGGTATGCCCAAAAGCCCCAGAGCAAAATAGACGGTTTCTCATATACTTTGTCGGAACAGATCGAAAAAAAGTATCTGCCACCGACGAAATGTCAAGATTTCTATCTAGCAGAAATATTTGGCTGAGGATGCCCTAAATCTAAAAATGGTAAATCAAACCAGGGATATTCAAAGGGGATATACCCCGTCTCCTAACATGCCTAGAACATTTTCTCCATACGACATAACTCGGCTCCGAGTCGTGCTAGTCGTAATGTGACCCACCGTCTCGAAATTTGCACGTCGCATCCTTTCATGTCATTTATTTATTTCAACATTATAGAAAAGAAACAAGAAAATTACAACATACTTACAAGCATAAAATACTGGTCATGATGGTATGGCCCCCTAAGAAGCAAATCTGTTGATTGGTGGGACCCTTTAGATAACGAAACGATACGATCACCAAGAGAGTGTCAAAAATCAACCAAAAAGGAGTGAAAGGAGTCCAAGCTTTGTATTTGATCCACATCTTAATCTTAATGTAAGGCCTTTACGTGACAGAAAAATGGCTGTTCTGCATGTATCTCTTGTGAAAAAAAGTAGAAATGGCGCATTAATAGTAATTGTAACGCTGTATATGCAGGGGACGTGGGTTTGGATGATAAACGGCTGATCGGTAACATGGCGACATCCAGGTAATTTGATCGAAATGCCGCGCAAATAGCATTTGTTTGAGCCAACCCCCTCATCAAAGAACACTCTCCATTTCATGTTAAATTCTCATTTTCTTTTTACCTCGCTCTATCATGTCTATGGGCGCTACTTGCCAGAGCTAATCGAAATAATAAATCATATAATTGTCTTCAATATTATACCTTTATATTTAGCTTAGATGACAAACACGAGTGCGGATGATCCAGGTAACAGTAGACTTTCTGACAACCTAACTGTCTAGTATCAACACATGCAACGAGTTTTATAAACACCAGTGACCGGCCAGATGAAAATGAATTAATATCAAGACAAACAAATCAGTCATGATGTGTGTGTGTGTGTGTGTGTGTGTGTGTGGTGTGTGTGTGTGTGTTTAAAAAACAATGAGTCGAATCCGAATAGAAGAGTAAATATTTTATCAATTTTTGCTCACATCTTTCAACCACAATTGTGATTATGATGATATTCATGTCTTATGATTTTCCATGTAATTAGTAGCGTTTTCGTTTGTCACGATTCAAAAGGAAAGTTTGCATCTCTTTTCAGTATAGCCTTCACAATTAGATTCTTTATTTTTATTTGCATGTTCTGTATCGTTTTAACAAACATTAAAATAATCTTATTTATCTTATTTTATAAAGTTATAAAGTTAGTGTTCATGATCACAACATTGATCTGATTGAGTGAATTAAATTCTGTTTTTCAAATGTCAGTTTAGCATGGTCCAGGTATAGGATTTTGATTACATGCAACGTGTCCATGGGCGGAAATCGCTCCCCGAAGGTGTGTGTGTGTGTGGGGGGGGGGGGGGGGACATGTTTTTCCTTAAGGAGTAGCCGCTGAAGGGGGGGGGGGAGGGTAGTGATGTTTTTTTTCGGGGGGGGGGGTGTTTTTTCCATTATTTTTTAAAGTGCTATCAGTGGGAGGGGGGCATTTTGATATTGTGGGGGAGTGAGGGACATTTGGTATGGTGGGGGGGGGGGCAGGACCGAAAACAGTGGGGGGACACTTAAAAATGTGGGCGTACAGGAACGAAAATAGTGGGGGGACACGTCCCCCCACTTCCCGCCCCTCCCCCTCCCCCCCCCCCCCCCCCGGGATTTCCGCCCATGGACGTGTCTGGACTTTCCATTTTCAAACGAATCTATTGATATATTTAAGAAGAGCATGCATCAAAAAACATTCGATTTTTTTTATTGAATTTAATTTAGATTTAATGTCGTATGTAAAGGCGTGGAATCTGTAGCATTCGAAGTGCCTTAGAATAAAACTCAGTCAAACTCGACTAAATGTAAATGTGTCCGGTAATGCAACACGCAAAACGAAACACAATAATGGTTTATATTCAACCCTTACATTACGAGGCCTTGAAAATCACATTGGCTTATTTCACATGGTTGTGCAAATGGTGATAAAAGTGTTAACATTTAGTTGGGGATGGGGAGGGGGGGGGGGGAGAGGAAGAGGGTGGGAGGGGCGGGGGTTAAGGTGCAGCCGCATTGCGAAATATGCAATGATGATTTGTGGTATCTGTCCATGGAATGCGTTCTTTCCTCTCTCGTATTATATTCCTAGATCAAATCTTGTCTAAAAACACGAATGAGGATTTTTCTTCACTCTCCTGGAAATTAACCCCGCCCTCCCATTTTCCCTCCCAGCCCCTTCGTGCAAAACCTCTCCATCCCGAATCTAATTCTCCGCCCTACGTGCATTACGTGACCATGGACGTGCTAGCCACACTATTAATCTGTTGCTTTCACTGCTCCCAATAATCAAACCATCGCAAATCACTAATCAGTGGATTTTTCATTTAGTGAAGCCCAAACCAGGCACTGACGTCACGGGAGCGTCCGTCTGCCTGGCTAACCCGTATGATTGCAACCCGTCTGCTCTGATAGAAGGAGCTAAGTCACCAGTTCTTGTTTTTGGAACAAAATTGAGTCGAAGTCTTCAACGAAGAATTTCAACCTTGATTTTTTTATTGAACTGCTTTATATGGAAAAGCGAAGCATGAAAATGGAGCAAGGTTCATTGTGTGGCAAATGTTTTCAAAGCATTTTCTTTTTTTTATTAAGTTGCAACCTAACTCCTCAACAATGATTTTCTGTCCCTTTTTCAACATGTTCATTTAGATCAACACTATTTCTATATTGGTTTTATGGATGGTTTGCTAGAATGTGTGATATCTGACCATGCTGACGATGTCAACAAACGTCACGCCGTCGCAGGGTAACAAAACGAAATCGATTTCCAACGCCTACTTAGAAGTGTTAGCATTTATTTAGTTAATCATGTCAGCAGGGATTGGGCTAGGTGGGGAAAGCTTGGACGGCTTGGAGCGGTATTCAGAGGATGGACTCCCATACCGACAGTGCCCGCCCCCACCCCTACTCTAATGCCTGTAACCATCAATAGACTCGCTCCCGTGAGTCCCGCACACACTACCCGAATTACATCGCCTGCAGATGAATCTGACTACAGTAATTACAAAATGTAGAACACAAATGTTTGCAGAGAAGACTGTGTTTGTCTGGACATATCTTGCCTCCTTCTGCCAGAATATGACGGAATAGCCCTCCTCCGATTTGTCACCAAGGCAACACCACACATAATGAAGCGGTACTACCGAAATTACTCGGGTGTTACTTTCGGGAAAGCGCGGGGAAAAAGTGCGCGCCCTAGCCCTAGTCTGGCGGCTTATTTAGGTCAACGTGACATATAAAATTTGCCCTCCAAATGAGGAAAGGCGTCAAGAGCTTTGGAAGAATCTTATATAAAGAAAACGTTTAAAGGTATGGTTGATTCAACTTTCGTTGTTTAAGTATCATCATGAAAATATATATTACACGAAGCAGAAAGTGTCCTCCTGTAATGACTTAACCACGTTGACAAAGGCATTCACTGTTCATGCATGGCGACATTGTTATTTAGATCAACTAATGTCAACTACCATTAGTATCATGACTATATGAAAACTAAAAATAGAAGGTGTTCTTTTTCTCATTTCACCGTTGATAGCTTAACCTATATCAATATAATGTGCTTTTTTTTTGTCTGCGTGAGATTATGCCAAACCAACATTTCGGGTACTTTGTCATAACTAATACGGTGCTTCACGAGCGTTGATCTAATAAATATTTAAAATAAACTTCAGTTTTTGCGCACTTATAGTCCGAAATGTATCAGAGTGCCCATATGTCCAGTCCAGTCCGTCGATGTATAGACGAGCTCGAGAAGGAGAGGGGTAACATGGTAATTAATTTGGCTCGCGGGTCTCTCTGCCTCTTTAATTAGACTGACGCTAACCCCCGCCTGTCCTCCCGCTGTCGTATTCTATTCGCCGAGATGAAATCAGGGTGCTAGCGTTAAAGTACACGACTGGTTATTAATCTACCCGTCTGTCCAGGCGACGGACGAAGTAGAAGTTCGTTTCGCGAGAGCGATCCCCGGAGCAAGGGGACATCTGAAATGTCTTTTGACAAACATTTTAATAAATATTATTAACAGGTGTGATATCTTCCTGTCGTCATTGCCTGTTTATTTCATCTCATACTGAGTATTTTTTTTTCTTGTTCGTGTTTTTTTTTTTATATAAATAATCTTCATCTTCTTCCTGGTAATTAGGTCTCACCTTTTCGTCTTTAATCAAAACATATTATCCGTGCTTTATATAAACTGACATCACTCTCAGCATTTAGCCTGCGGCCTTTATATTGGCTGTTCTGCCGTTATATACCTCATTTATTTTAGGAGTCAAGTCATTTGATTGGTTAAAAGTTGCACCAGAGGTTTTGGAAATGATCTCAAAAGTTTGACAGCGAGTTCGGACGACTGTACTATGTTACGCTCTCAATAACATGAAGTACAGTGTATACCTGTAATGACAATAACTCTTCTTCATAATGTTCATATGAATCTCACATCAAATCTAATTAATCCGCGTGTCTGTCACATTCATCTCCAAGTATTAGGAGGCTCTAGAAGTGATGGTCTGATCACTCAAAGTTTCACGAGAAGCTTAACCCTATCGATACCATAGGTATGGATGGGAACATGGTATGTGTAAGAACTTAATGTGCCTTTCAAAGTTTGGTATTGAGATGGTTAAGAGCGACGGGGCGCCATATCGCCCCTCTCACTATACAATGAACTCTCTCATTAATGGGGTAATTCACCCTAAAATTAAGTTGGTTTTAATCATTTGCGCAGCGTTTTGATCAAATTACCAGGATGTCGCCATGTTAGCGATCAGCCATTCATCACCAAACCCACGTTCCCTGCAGCCCTACATTAAATGTATAGCTCATCTCCTGGAGCTAGGTTGGTTTCAATAAAAGCAGAAACATGACAGAAACATATTAGTGAAGTTTTGAGGAAAATCCGTCAAGGTATCAGAAAATTATGATTTTTTAGACATCTTATTTTGTGACATCACGTGCGAGGTGCTCTCCTATATGGCGTGCACAATTATTTTTGAAAATATTAAATTTCTCAAAGTCGAGCGTGTAGTTTGAAATGATGAGATGGACGACTCTAGCCGGATTGCTTTCACTAAGAACACGGTCAGCCGGCCTTTCCATTGACCTCTCTGCTTTTCAAGCATGGTCAAGAGGAAAAAAGCGCTTCATTGCGTCGTGTACGAGGCGCTATTATGACGTCATGACCCATAACGCAAGGAGAAAAAAGGGGGGCGTGTTTTACTTTTTACTTTACTCTCACGTGTTCATTATTCCACCATTAACGCATACAAATCCCATAGAGAATACATAAAGGTTTAAGGAAGAGCAAGCCCGCCCCCCCCCCCCACACATGCAAACACACATACACACACACACACACACACACACACACAATATATATATATATATATATATGTGTGAAAAAACCATAAAGGCTATATTAATACTCTCCTGGCTAGGGAGTACCAAAAAGAAAGAAAATCAGGTAGCCAAATCCACACTCGTCATCAGCAGCCAGGGTGTGGTAATGATTTTAGAAATTAGATTCGTTTCTGAATCAGAGGTAAGACGGTAAACGTAAAACGTCTGATCCTGGCCGAACGAATCCACTGACTAACCTGATTTTCTTGAAAAGTTGAGCGCGTAAGATGATGCCGGGGTGTTTACAGCAATACGCGCACGTTGCTAAGGTCCACTATTACATCACAGCTGAGACAATGACCATGTTTGGTCATTCCGTCTCAACCAGATGTTGAACGAAGACTTCTCCGCGATGCAGCAAGCGGACCTTTCTGTATCTCTTGCTGCTCTCTGTCCTATTCCGAGACGACGAAGTACCGAGGAAGGGAGTGTGAAGCGAAGCCTCTGCAACCTACTTCCACTGGCCAGATTGACGTTGTCCACCCTCGCTCTTCACACTGCCGTTGTAGTTCTTCGTACTTGAGAAGCTTCCTCTCGTGAGCCCTCTGCATATTTCCTTCGTCGGGAACGGTTAATTCTACCGCCGCAATCGTCTTGGTTGATGACGACCAAATGACAATATCTGGTCGTAATGTCGTAGCCAGGATTTCCTCTGGAAACACCAACTTCTTTTCCAAGTCTGCAACCATTTTCCAGTCGGAGCTCCTTGAAACGAAGTTGGAAATGGTTTTGCCATTGATCCGCCGCTTTGGCTTGTCACCCTCTCTTACGAAATCAATCCGGGGAAAAAGAAACGGTTGATCTCGTCTCTTGTTGTGAGCTGTCAAATGAGCTTGAATGGCATTTGATAAAACACTGAGCACACGATTATGTCTCCACGTGTATCTACCTTGTCGAAGACTCGTGGGGCAGCCCGCCAACACATGCGTAGTCGTGCATCTTTCAGCACACAGGGAGCAGCTGTCTTCTTGGCTCAGCTTCCATCTCTTTAGATTGGCTGGAGATGCTACAGTGTCGTATGTTGTTCCAACAACAAACTGCAAAAGTTTGGGGCTCATATCCAAGAGTGTGCGCCAGGTCATGTTCCGTTGTTTTGCTGCCTCCCACGCCGTCCACGCTCCTTGTACTCCCATCTGCACAGCCCGGGTGTAGTAGATGTCGTCATGTTCTCCCGAGACCACTTTGCACACCTCAGTCCTAAACTCCCTTTTGGAGAGCTTCGTGACCGGCAGTCTCCTCTTCAAAGCTCCAACTTCCTGGCGTCCGAATTGTCCTCTGGCCATGTCGTCAAACTTCAGTCTGCATTCTGCTCTGTCGATTGCCTCCTCTGCCTTCCACTTACGTCCACAGTTGACAACCGGCTTGATTGCATTGACGACCCTGTCGGTGCTCTGACGCAGCTGCATGCATCCATTTGCAGCAACTCTTTTTAGCAGTGCTGTCGGTCCCTCAAGTGGAAGTTTGAGCTTAGCCTGCTTACAAAAGAGAGCTACAGATGTGAGATTTACACTGACGCCGAGCCATCTCCGCAGGTACTTGGCAACCATCGTCTCCATGCGCTCGACGTGGGAAAGGTGAACGTCATAGATGAGAAGTTGCCATTGAAGCTTCGGGACAAGGATATGGGCGTAGATCCAGCATTTCATGGTTCCAGTCAGCATGGTCTTATTGACGAGACGAAGCCAGGTCTTCAAGTTCTCCTCAATGGATACACGAGCTCCATTGTCATTGAGATCCTCATCGATGAGGCGTCCTAGAAATTTAATTGGTTTCGTGTGAACACCTGGAATCTTCTGTCCATCGACGGAAAAGGGCTCCTCTCGTTTTACTCTCCCTCTTTCCAGGATAAGGGATCTAGACTTGGCAGGCTTGATTTTCATCTTGCTCCATTTCATGAATGCGTTTACTTTGTTGAGAACGACCTCGGCGGCTTTTTCTGAAGCGGTGCAAATCGTGATGTCATCCATGTACTCCTTCATAATTGGAATCTCAATGTCCTTGCTTTTCATCTTGTATTGCTTAACTGAAAGTCCGCTGATGAAATCATTCAGCAAATTGAAAGTGGCAACGAAAAGGATCGGAGACAGAGTGCAGCCCATGAAGATTCCTATCGAAAACTTCTGCCAGTCAGATGTCCAATCTTTCACTGAAAACCGTGCGTAAAGTCCGACGTAGTAATTCTTCACAAGTTCGATGGTAGTGTCTGGTATGTGGTACCATTTCAAGGCGAACGCAATTGCTTCATGAGGAAAAGAACCAAAAGCATTGGCTAGATCCAACCAGATTACTGCAAGATTCTTCTGGGTAGATTTTGCGTCCTTGATGGTTTCCCACAGGGTAGAAATGTGCTCCCATACGCCACAGTGGCCACGCATTCCTCCCTTCTGCACAGTCACGTCTAGGTACTCGTTGACTCGTAGATACTTCTCCAACCGTTTTGCAAGTACGGCGAAGAAGAGTTTTGCCTCCACATTTAATAGCGAAATTGGACGAAAATCAGTGATTACCGTACCATCAGCTGCAGTGGATTTAGGGATGTACACACCTTCAGCCACTCTCCACTGCACATGAATCTTTTTCGTCCGCCACACTACTAGCATTAGACTCCAGATAAGGCGAAGGAGGCGGGGGCATTTCTTGTACATCTTATAAGGTAAACCGTTTTGGCCTGGCGAAGATCCGTTCTTTGTTTTCTGTAGAATATCTCGAACATCTCTGAACGACGGAGCTTCATCTACAAAGGGGACGGAGGGGGGATCGCGAGGAGTTGCATCCTGCCAGGCAGTGAAGGTTTGAGTTGAGAAAGATGAGTAGGTGTTGCGCAGGTGAGAATTCAAATCTTCTCTCGAGCAGTTAACTTCCGTCTTGCAAGCCGGTTCTAACAGCGATTTTGCAGATTTGTACGGATTCCGCATAAAGGTGCTCCTTCCATTCCTCCTTTCTCTCCTACGCCTGCAGGCACGTTCCTTCTTTCGAATGGCGAGAACATCAGCGTGGATCCTGTCACTCAAATCTTGAAGACCAGGCTTCTCCTCCTCTGGTGCTTTCCGTATTCGTTTACGCAAATTTCTTTGATCTCTTCTAAGCTCCTGTAGTCGTAGCACTCTCCTGTTGGGTCGTGCCTTTTGATGATCATACGAAACCTTCACACCAAAACATTCCACAGCAATCGCATGAACAATGTTTTCATAGGTCTTCAATTTCTGCTCCACGGTACCACACATCAATGATTTTACTGCTCTCTCTGCTTCATCATCAAAGTCAGACCATTCACGCAGATTAGACATTTTAGGCCAGTTGATAGGAAGACGACGAACTAACTTAGACAAAACTCTTCCATCCCGAGACTCTGGTGGCGTTTGATGAGTATTGTGGTTTTCTACCAAACTCTCGTCACACCCCGATTGACTATTGTTTACAAACAATAAACGGTTCAAAGACTCACCACATTTCGTTTTGCCCTGGTGAATGCGAACTCCTCTCTTCCCTCTGAACTGGCGCAGGCATATTTCACAAGTATTCTCGAACGATGAATTCAGGTTGCTCAACTCGTTGTCGATATCCAAATTCCGTCCATCATCCGTTGAATCGTGGGACCTTGTTGACCCGGGCGACGTCCCAGCCGGTATCATAATCTCGTTGTTGCTTAATTCCATGGTTCAAATTTTAACTAGACTTTCCTAGCAGTCAACGGTCTTTCCCGTCGTCGATCTCAGACTATTCCTGACATATATATATATATATTGTAACGAAAATAGGGTTATTTCCGTAGATCGATTATATTATCGATTATCATATAACGCGCGATCGATTACAACGTTTATTTAACGGTTCACAGTTTTTAGGTCAAAAATTGATTATTATAGAGTAGGTGGAAATTGTAAGATAGTTCGGATGGTAGGGAGTGTTAGAGGTGGTGATGATGGTTTATTTGAGATAATTGACATGTAATGGGGGTGATTGGCAGTATTATGAATCTGGGGTTTGATGTATAAGGGAGAAGTAGTGAGTTGTTTAACCAATTATTTTTCTGTAATTTTTGAGTATAAACCAATAAAGAAATTCGCAAATCGAGAGCGCAGTGAGAGGGTCACTGGCCAGGTATACCCTACCGCTAGTACGATATGTGCGAAGCAAATGATTAAATTGATGTTTTGCACATATCTTTCGCTTGCGAAAGATAATCGGAGGCGAGAGGGTCTCTGGCTAGGTATACCACCGGTATACTCTACCCTACCACTAGTACGGTGTGCGAAGCAAATGAATTAATTGATGCTTTGCACAACATCTTTCGCTTGCGAAAGATAGTCAGGGTGTTGAAGGTTCCACACTGGTGGGGACTATTAGTGGCAATTAGGGCCACTGATAGCCTTGGAATCGCTTTCCTCCGGCATTGCGGGAGACTGGTATGGTCTACCAGTACCAGAGCTGGGGGAGTAAGACTGGTAGGAGAGAGGAACCAGCCTGTTCCAGCCTACCAGGGCATCGGATTGTGCCTTGGATTGTGCCCCCCTGGATTGCGACTGGTAGGAGAGAGGGACCAGCCGGTTTCCAGCCTACCAGTGCTGCTGGACTTGTGCCCCTGGATTCTTGCAGTGGATTCTTGCAGTGGATTCTTGCTGGTAGATTTGTGCCCCCTGGATTCTTGCAGTGGATTCTTGCAGTGGATTCTTGCGGGTGGATTTGTGCCCCTGGATTTTTGCTGGTAGATTTGTGCCCCCCCCCCCTGGATTCTTGCTGGTGGTTTGTGCGTGAGATTGGTGTTTTGGATCTGTGTGTTGGAAGGAGAGGGTCACTAACAAAATCGGGTATCAGTGCTCCGGACACGGGAACCTATTCAGAGGAGTGTGCCGCTTGCGCTGGTATCCCCGTCCATAAACCTGGTCGTATATTGCGACCAAACGGACTTACAGCCTACACGCTCGGCAGATCATCTTTGACTTGGGTACTCGGCGCGGGGAACGAAAAGGGAACGGCGTCCTGACAAACACCATATTCCCTTTCGCCCCCGGTCGAG